>CM076575.1:985598976-985917939 GCA_034641835.2 Pinus albicaulis | reverse complement strand
TCACTACTACATTTGGCGGAAATTCTGACACTTGTTTCCGACGCTTTTGACCAAATGTCGGAAATTTTCCCAAATTTTTTCCATCTCGCCCGAAACTGTCGCTATACTGACGTCTATAGAAAAGTGTCGCAATACCGACACTTAAAAACGTGTCGCAATTTCGACGTTTAGAGGAAGACGTCGCAATTGCGACACCATGGCCCAAATCGTCGCTATTGAGACGACTCTAAACGTCGCAACTGCGACACAATGTCTAGGTGTCGCCATTGCGACGTTTGGAGGCACCCGTCGTAATAGCGACGCCTTTTCCGCCGTCGGTATAACGACACTTATTTTCGCGCTACATAAAAATACCAAACTTATATGCGCGCTACATAAAAATTCAAAACTTATATGCGCGCTACATAAAAATGATTTTATTGTTTCGTATTTGTCGCAATAGCTACATTAACGTTTGATATCACGCGCGCATTCGCCCTCTGCTCTTGCAGAACAAAGATTCGCCCCTCGCATTCGCGCCCGCCCCGTAGGCAAACATTTTCCCCGCATTCTCCCCCAACGTTCGCCCTCGGCCACGTGCACGCATCTCGTCCCTGTACTCTTGCAAAGTGGTAAGTTCTTACTGCAGGCCCTTCCTCCTATAGTAGGGTTGACTCTATTTGGGTTTTTTTGGTCAATTCCATTGGATTGTGTTAGGCTGTAGGTTTCTCTCTAGATGTCAAGAATCAAGATTCAATACCCTCTATTATCTTCATCACCTAATACAAGATTTAAATTTTTCCCAAAGAAATGCTTATTAATTTGGCAGCCATTATTTCTCCCTGCTTTAAAAACCCTACATTTAAATGAAAACAAGCATTGCATTTCAACTAAAAAAATCTATTAGTGTTCAAATGTACATGTGTGCTACATTAACGTCTAATATCACGCGCGCATTCGCCCTCCGTTTGCAAAGAATGCAAAGATCGCCCGAGCCTTTGCGAGAATGCGCACTCGCCCTCGCATTCGCCCCCGGCTCCCCCGCAACAACATTCCGCCCGAAGCCCGCCTCTCGCCGAATAGAATTCGCCCCGCATTCGCCCCCGCCCTCTGCACGCATTTTCCCCGCATTTTCCCCGCCGTTCGCCCTCACTTCGTTAGAACAAGATTCGCCCCCGCCCTCTTGAAAAAATGGTAAGTTCTAGACGTGTGCCCTTCCTCCTATAGTAGGGTTGACTCTATTTGGGTTTTTTTGGTCAATTCCATTGGATTGTGTTAGGCTATAGGGTTCTCTCTATATGTCAAGAATCAAGATTCAATACCCTCTATTATCTTCATTACCCAATACAAGATTTAAATTTTTCCCAAAGAAACGCTTATTAATTTGGCAGCCATTATTTCTCCCTGCTTTAAAAACCCTACATTTAAATGAAAACAAGCATTGCATTTCAACTACAAAAATCTATTAGTGTTCAAATGTACATGTGTGCATCACTTGTGTAGGGTATTCATTTTCCACTTTCACATTATCCAAGAATGTGTGCAGTATAGTTCATATTTTTTGTGATTTAGATTATCTTGAAAAAGGAAAGGTAAATTATTTCCCATGGAAAAAGAAGGTTTTCCCCTTTTATAGGTTGTTTGGACTTACGTGGAAAAATTTATGGTATGCCTTTCATATTATGTAGTTTAAATTTGAATTAACATATTATTCTACATGAAAATATAATTACCTATGTGATGTCCTTCATCACTAATTAAAATTATAGGGTTTCAATTTCCTAGACTCTAACTCATCTGATGCTAAATTCTATGTTCTCATTGGTGGATCACTCTTCCATTGATTTCCTTTCCCTCTGGATCTTGTCATACTTTAAAATTCATCAATGATACATATATTATTTCAGGTATCCCAAAAGGCTTTATAGTAAAACATATTGTGAAGTTTTTTTGACACTTGAGGATTCTTTTTAGAACTGCAACGTGGTCTATGCTATCGAGTTATATATCAAGCAACTTGTCCTTAATAACCACACTATGAGGTAGGTTCAACCAGCTTGAACTTGTTGGGACATAGCATATGAAGTTGTGTGATGAGTCCATATCACAGGTCTATTATGGTGAAAAAAGTGAAGACACGTAATGACAGTTATTATGTTAACATTACTAGAAACATTTTCGAAATTATCCATGCTATCAAGATGTCAAAATTCCAGGCATTAGGTGTCAATACTCGTAGCTAATAGATAATAATAATAATATTAAAAAATCACAACTTTATTCTTGAAATATGATTTTTACACATTGGTAACCTAGTTCATGAGTTACTATCACCCAAAGACTGCAAAACAAACTTAAAATATAAATTAAACCAACATGAGAATCCAACTAAGGGTTTCTTGACAAAATCATGCCATAACCTAGCATTTTGAAACCCAAATTTGAATCCATCATAAGTAATACAATGCAAACTCAGATGGATTTTCAATGCATGTTTGCATGCTACACTTATTCTCCCTGCCTAGATATCATTTTTCAAATGGAACCATTAACAAGCTCATACCTTTTATGTGAAAATTTCAGCTCTATTTGAGCTTCTTGCTCCGACCACCTACAAACCAAACATACTTGGTCTCGCCCCCCCCCACATGTGTCTAGATTCTCGTTCCTTCCTCGCTCCGGGTTCCCAGACTTTAGGGATGTTTCTCCACGCCTTCACGCTCCCCCGACCGCCCTTTTTAGTTTATGTTTCGTGTTAAAACTTGATGTGTGCTACCGATATATTTGAGAATCCAAGTGATTCTATCCGTATGGTGACATGTTGATCTTGATATATTCAAAATAAAAGTTGACAACAATAGACTATATTAACTTGACATTTATGTTCATTTATCAAAGATGATGATACTATTTAACCATATACTGAAAATGGTGTTTTAAGAACTTATTTACATGGTTTTATAGCTCGTACTGAAATAAACTTCGCTTAAACCTATTTTGAATCTTGACATAATATGTCATATGATATTCTAAAACTTATTTTTCATTGTACATTGTTAGTAGTTACATTAATGATTATATATACAAACCTACAAACTTACATGCACAAGATTGTACATGTAGTATTGTTTTAACTTTAACTTTAAATTACCAATTATATGATTCATCATCTACCTATTTGTAATTTGTCGACAGACGATCTTTCATGAGTAAGTGTATGATGACCGTATATACATTCCTTGAAAAATATAGTTACATTTGAAATATTAAATTTGTACCTTGCACCGACGTCTTCTAGCCGTTTCGAAATTGTAGGAAAGCCACAGGCCCTGGCGTCTCCCTCGTCCCCTCGCTCCCACTCTGGTGGGACTTGTGAACATTTTTACAAACATATGCAAACACATACTGTGATCTTGGACCCCAATACATAAAGGTGCTAATGTTCCATAATCTTTTCTTATCATCACCCTGAAGAAATTTCAATGAATGTTATCAAATTATGGAGGGGGAACTTTTTGCTTTGAATATTTGCCTAAAATCAAGGACCACTTCTCCGTATGAGGTGTAGCGATAACCATAGATACCAACAGATTAGGCTTTTCCTTCCGGCTACAGAGTTGTTAAGGTTACCATCCACCACAAAATTTGTTCTCGTTTATTTTGCTCCTTGAAAGTTGCAAAAATCATGCCCTAATTAAACGACACTAAACTTATAAGATATAATAAAATGCAAGCAGAAGTGTTCTATTAACACAAAGGGGAAAACCTTCCTACCTACCCTGAATCGAGATAAATTTTGATTGAATAGAAACATGATATTTCCTATGGAGTTGATCCAATGAACTTGTTGTGGGATCAAATCATGCATTTGATTTCAGAAACATGACAGAAGAGAAAAAGGCAAGAATTAATGGAAAATCCATACATGCTACTTATAAAAACTATAAATTTTAAAGGCTTCAAAAATACTTTAAGGCCTTAACTTAATTTGAACTAAAAATGAGCAAATAGAATAGGAAACACGAGAGTGGTGGTGAACAACATAAATAAAAGTGAAGATACCTTTTTCCCCAAGATGTTTCTTTGTCACCGTTGTATGAAAACATGTTTTCCTTCTCTTTTATACATGCAAGTGAACGCATTATAGGTATGGTTTTTTCTCATTAGGAGAAGTCACTGAAATATATCATTTGTGGGATTGAATGTTTGGGTGCTTTAATGTGCAATGACATGTTTTCTGTGGATCGAATTCAATGTGTATATTTTGAAACCTAACCCCGTTCTTGTCTTATTAGAAATTATTTTTGTGTTTTCATTTTGTGTTTATGCGAGATATTGTTTTTAAGTTTTTTACATTTATAATTTTATCATAGTTGCAAGTAATTTATTTAGTGCAGTTACAGAACAACCCCCGAGACAGACGTTGGGATTTTATGTGTCAGTTGAAGAACATGTAAAGTGTCAGCATTTTGTTTATCTTTAGTATTTTAGTTATTTACATAATTGAAATAATATTAATTTTGTTCAAATATGTAGACACCTAGCTACAATACGCCCCGATATGATTCTTTGAGGAGGAGTTGCTTATCCCTACTTGTGTTGTTGTTGTTGTAAAAAGGCACGAGATGGAACGTCGAATTTAATGCTTAATAGATGCGCCTTAAACAATCGAAATGTAGTGAGGATACAACATCTTTATGAGCGAAACGAACAGATACTGCAATAATAAAAGCCGAGGTGGTATGATATTTTTTGTTCTCAATATGAGATGAATCGTGATAGCCTGATTTTAATTTTACATTGACTAAACTAACAAAATTTTTTGTATGTAAGATCTTTCCATTTGCCTAATTGCATAGCAGGGATACAAGGGCAAGAGATTGCCCAACAACCCTCGTACACCTTCTACCTTTTAGAAAGAACAGAAGAAACACACCGCCTAAGTCGACACCCACCAATCGTCGAACGTGTTGGCAATGATGAGGCCGATATGTACAAACAATATTATTGCGTTTCTCGAGCCACACGTGGCGTCTTGCCAGGACCATTAATGGCACAGTTGGTGAACGATGAGGTGTCCCTATAAAGCATGTACAATTGCAAATTTTAATATTTTTTAACTACTTATGTATTTTATTCAAAACACATTTATCATGATTTTTTATTTTTAAATTAATGATAATATCTTTTTTTCGTTTTATTTTGCAGGAAACAATGAGTTTACAGATTTCGGAAAGCGATGTTGTTGGTAATTTTGGTTCAACCATACGCATGGTGGTGGAACTTTAACTCTAACCGAAAAGAACTTTTAGATTATTCATAGCCCTCTTTTTTGGGGCTTGTGACATATTTGATGTAGCATGGTGGCCTGTAGCGATAGTATTGAACATACCAGTGACACCCAGGCAGGGATGGTAATTTTGCACTTAAATCCCAGATATGAGTGTTCTCTAAAGAAAGGTCGCAGAGTGAGTGAGCACTCATCCATGACGGAAAGAGAAAAGGGCAAAAGAAGAAGGAAAATGCCAAATCGGACCCGTTGCAAATTAAGCAACTTTAATCTGTCAGCTGATTCTTTATATTAAAATAAAGTAAAAGCACGTCATATCCGACTTCAATATTTGATGCGGGTTGCCCCGACACCTCAAAGGAAACCAAAGTCAGGATAGAAAAAGGGCCATCACAAGCTCGGCCAGGTGGCTACTGAAATCAGTCGCAAGAATTGTGGTAATTAAGTAGCTAAACATCTTATAATTAATCATATCGCTTCCAACGTTGTAATCCTATCGTATATGATTAAAATACACAACTTATATGTCAGTAGGGTGATGATCAGCGATTAACCAGAGGAAGACAGTGTCATTGCTTCGTCGAACAAGCGATGAACGTCGGTGTTTTCAAAGGTGTCCTGCGCATCTACAATGCCCGATACAAAACATTAACCTTTCAATATTTTTGTTCAATTTACGTTCAACAACTTTGGCGCCTAAACTTTTCGTACAACACTACCGACGAGGAACTCGCCTTTTAGTAGCCGATGTAGATGATCCTTCAGGCAACTCGATCATTGTAGGGGACCAGCGACAATGCTTATTATGAGGTCGTGATGGTACCTTGAATTTCACTATAATTTTTTCTAATTATACCTTGATGTTGTCTCTTATAACGTTTTTTTTTAGCTTAAATGACAGAATTTTTTCTCCTTTGAGGATCTTACCAACAGAGAAGACAGGCAATGTACTTAACTACGACAATCGGCACCGGGTAAATAATCTCATTGCAATTTTTTTATTAATACCGAATTGCCTAATGATATTTAAAATCGATAATTAAATTTAATATTCCGTTTTTGAGGCGATATTCTCTGCCACCGGATGAGTACTAGACATCAGACAATGCAACTAGGTTTTGCCACATAACCTGTGCACCAGAAGCCAATCCTAACAAAATTTTTTTTATTAATATTACCTAATCAGTTCAATGATATTTAAAAACCCACAATTAAAACTTAATATTATCTATTTTTGTGTTATGCTCAACATCGGATGAGCCTGTGACATCGGAATACGCAACTAGGCTGGGGCATATGCAAGCGAAAATGGCATTTAAACAAAGAGCAACATAACGTATGATATCGATGATGTAATTAGAGCTTTAAAATAGGAAGAAGAAAAAAGAAATTTGATAAATGTAAAATATTGTATTATTATAAGACAAACGTTACTACACTTGGAACATTTTTTTGTTGCTATATGAAAAAACTCATTTTATCAGCATTATTTTTATGTCGCTATCAATCAAATGTTTTCGCGCACTTTTTATTGGAATTGTTTTTTACTAGTTATTGAACATTTTACGTGCTCATGAAAGTAAAATGAAATATAGATTGCAGTCAGAATTAAGAGTGACAGAGGAGGTTGCAAGAGTTTCACCTTCACGCAAGGGTTCTGCTTAGCAGACATAGAATAATTTATTGAGCGACGGATCTTGACAACCTCTTGATCCAACAGCAACAAAAAGTCATTGTTGACCTAGTTGCTACTCTTTCAAGATCGTGAGGCTTGTTCCAAGTTCATGCGACCTAACAACTGTTTCGAAACAAGAGCTTATTCGGTGGTTGCTGACATTTTCAACAGCGTTCTAACATTATCACAAGAATGGCATCCAGAGTAAAAATATCATATCAATTACTTGTATTTATTGTATAGATAACATGATTCACTGGATTCTTGTACAGGTGTAATAAATCCTCTTGCACTGCGTATAACATAAACTTGTCAAACTTATGGGCTATGTCTGTGATATTTTTGCTTGTGCTTTGACTAGCTCAGAATGTCACATTTTGCAAGTTCCTTTACGTGCCTAACTAAAATTGCTTGTTCACGATTATTATCTAGGTTTTTTGTATGTGTTTTTTCATCTATTTGACTGTAAGCAATCATATGTTTTCGTTGTTCACTATGATCCTATTACCACCCTGTGACGTAAACCGACTTTATTGTTACATAGTGTTACTTTTATTGTTACTATGATTTCCTCCATTGCCCAGGTTACACCATGTAAAGGTTAACCTCAAAGTTATGGTGATGAGTTTTAGCTTCCGTATTTGGGGATTTTCTCGATATTTTCTCCTCATGTTGGTCTTCGGTGATCACCTCGTTGTTTGAGCATGCCAATTGTTCAACACTTGTACCAATTGGCACATGTCAATCTTCCAGTGGTGCTTAACATTTCACTCATTTTCAGTGAGAGTTTAGTTCTCTTCAATATAGCCTCTCCGTAAACTGGCTGAGTGGCCCTGGCTAATATTGTCACATAATACTTATGGTTTGGATTGATGAGCACAGCCTCTTGGGTCAAGTTGTTGATTTACAAGAACCACCTACAACTTCTTCCTTCAACACAGAAAATAAAAATTTTTTGATGGGGGAGACAGTAGGTTTAAATACTTTTAAAACAAACTTATTCTTCACAACTCAAAAAAACTATTACACCATTTCTCACCTAGGAGGGGATGAAATTATGGATCATGCATAAACGTAGTGTATAAAACTAACTCAACGTCTGTTTCAAAATAAATATACTGTTTCTAAGACATCATTTGTTTTTTCTTTTCGCATCATTGTGCATACACACTTTAAAAGTTACAATTTCAATTTTTTCACTTTTACATATCAAGCAGTAATAAAAATTTCTGTTGCATCATTTATAAAAACTAACAAGATTTTTTTTTAATTTTTTTATTTTTTTTTTATATGCTTAAACATATAAAACATATTATAATAAACCTTTCTTTAAAAAATAAAATTAAACTAAATTCTATGTCTTTTCCACCTTTTCATTTTTGCAGGTGACATATATACAATATGTATATTAAATTATCAAAATATTAAAGAAATCTTTTCCGCTTGATTAAAAGTTTAAATAGATTTAATTTCAAATTGCACTAAAAATGGGCGTTAACGCCTGGCTTAATTTTAACTGTAATTAATCCAATGTGCCCTTTATAAAAATCTTTGTCCTGTTGTAAGCGATTCCTTCAATTTCTACATCCAATATTAATGTTTCCACGTCCTCCTTTAATTTTACAAACCTAAGTTGCAACTTCGCTTGTTTAATTTCTGCTAGAATTGCAAGTACGTCAGTCATGTTTAAATACAATCCCAGACAGAACATAATGTACGCTCATAAAAAAACCAGGAATTTTAAACGCTTAATTAAATCGGTCGGGTAAAAAAGCAACTAAAAATGTTGTCACGAAGATTCATTTCATTACCGCAGAAACAGCTGAAGTTAAAATCTGAAGCCAACATGTGTTTGAAGGCGAGGAAGTTGCATCTCTTTTGTCGGTTAGTAATTTGATTAAGATCATCTATTAATTTTTGTAGGGTCTTATGGTGCTTCGTTTTTTAGTTTTGGGTTTGCTGAGTTCAAGATAGTTTTTTGAGTGAAAAAACGTTAATGTGTATTAAAAAATTTGGTTTTGTTAAAATTTATGAGCTTGTTAGAAATACAAACGACAATGGTTGTATTCTAAATTTGTGGAAAATAATTGAAATGAAACCTTTTTGTTTAGGTTGTTATAGCAAACCCCATTCAAAATCATTTAGTACCGACAAGACAATAAAGCGTCTTTGTTTTAAACTCAAATTTTGTCACGATAAAAATCGCCGCCCTTTACAGGTCGTTTTTTCTTTTTTGTCAAGTGGTTTGGTATCTAATTAAATTAGTTGCTCAAGGTATTTTTTAAGTTGCAAACTCTTTTTCATTTTTCATAACAAAGATCATTCTGTAACAAGCATTTGATTGTGTAGTCTTGTTAGATTCATAATATTTGTAGTTAAGTCATTCATAGTTTATGTGCACTTTTATTATGGAAATAGTTGACGCAATATTGTCATTTAACTTTGTCATGGCAGCATGTTGGAGAAGTTTTTTTGTGAAACATTTGGTATTCAATGACATCATCTCACATGTTATCGCGTACCTCAGACTTCAAAATTTATATTCAAAGTGTGCCGGTATAACTTTAAAATTTCAATATTTAGGTTGTTTTAAACTATTTATCTTTTTCATGTATCGATGTCCTAAATGTGAAAAAGAAGACTTGGTATGAAACCAACGGTGAATAATTTTCAGCACAACAACCACTTCCAAGACATGATTTAGAAGTAAATGAAATGTGTCATGAAGCATAGAAAGACATTCCTGATGCATTGTAGCCATTAGGTTATTTTTGGAGAAAAATAACCTTATTCTTGGCATTAGTGATTCTGAATACAAGTAAATGCCGAGAAGAGAGACCACCAGGACGAACAAACTGAAATTGGACCCCAAGGATATACCGGTGTGTTCACAATCATTGTGGTTTACTTTTCCTCGGGTAGGCACCCTATTCTTCTTTTCTGCACTTCTAGTCTTAATTGATTTCTTTTCTAAGCTATTTATCAAATTGTGAGAATTTGATAAATAAATACCATTCACAATGGTTGGACTTTAATTTATATTTTACTTATTATTCTCAATCCTTATAACCAATGTTTAACTTTCAAATACTGTATTTATACCCACGTTTTTTTAAATAAATAACTTGTAGAACTTTTCACTTTCCATATTTCACTTACCTGCACCATACAACAATCACCTCTGCATTTATGCCACTATCCGCCAATCGTTGAACAACACCATTATACTCATCACCCATACAGTGGTCAATAACCAATCAAATACCGTATCGCATCAAGCCATTCTTCTTCCGTACACCAGTTAACCCTCTCGGGGTAAGTTCAACGCGGCGGTCCACTGGCTCATGTACGTCTTTCTCCAAATCAAAGACTAAGAATTTTCGTCACGGCTTCAACGCTGCTTTAACGTATGCGCGTAATAATGTTGTTTTCTGTACATTGCTTAATGGTTTATCTCCCTATGGAATCGCTTAATAGAAATACCGCCTATCTGCGTAAAAGAGATGTTGATATGGCAACTCCGCTTTTGTGATTCCGTCATGGTTTTGTAGAGGCTTGACCACCAAAAAGCGTCCGTTCATTATCCTTTTTGTTTGTTAACTCATGTCCAACTTTCGTCGTGTTCAAAGCACAACAATTTTGTCTTCTTTATTAAGCGATTTTAATATGTATTATCAAAGAAAACCAACACAAATTTTGTAAGAAAATTGTTCAAAGTTTGTTCAATGACTTCAAAACGGCGTATAAATCATATCTAAACCAATTGCTGCTTCAACAGCTTCACTATCGTCATTGATTTGTGACGTTAATTTCTATCAAATTGCCCCTAATATTTTACCAAACCGATTTTCATCACAGCGCAAGCCAACAAAGATCCGTCCCAATCAATTTTTGCCACGTGTCCTCAATAAAACTTGTTTCAAGCCTCCTCCATTGCTGGTGCATCTACGGCGCTAAGGTGATGGGACATGGATATGGTACCTATATCATTCGGTGACGTTAACATTTAACGCCTATTTCAATTAAGTTTTCACATCAAATCTACATTAATTAATTTTTAACACTGTCAAGATCGAACCTACCTTCCGAGCGATTCCAGATGTCTAATTTTTATCCGGCCTTTGGCTCTCTGTTATTAATGACTTTAGATTCATTATGACGGCGTTCCTTGATCAGCAGCAGACGGTCGACATAAAAATGGCGTTTAGCCATGAAGCCAGACAAGCTGCTGCCGGATTACACCGTTCTTCTGGAGAATCGACGATAAGGAAAGGCCGTGCGACCCCCCCTGCCCAGACCGTCGCATATTTACTTTCTGCTCTCGCTCGTTCCGTTCTTCGTTAATTGAATTTGCTGTTTCTTATGCCTACCTTGTGTCGAGATTGTGTTCCACATCGCGCGGCCACAGACGCGTGTCGTTAGGCGACTAGAGTCGAACCCGCGCCCCCCTCCAAAGACCAAACGAGATGACTTCCGGCCAGCCTCGTTGATTAATACCAGGGTCGATATCCAAATACCAGGGAGGAAGTGGCTGCTTTGTATCCGGCCACCGCATGATTCCCCCCGTCTCGAAGCTTCCCATCGTTAGTTCACCCCCCTCCCACGCACACGCACCCGCAACCCCCCCATCGTACCAACCGCCCGCGAACCGCGCGCCGAGTCACCTGTGGTCTTCCGCAGGAGGCCTGGGCGGAGGAAGAATGCACCCGTCCGGCGGGTCCAAGCTCGGAAAGCCAGCCGCATTCGGGCCTTCGTGAGGGGAGCCGGTATGTATGGAGGTAGCACCTGCCATCCCCGGACTTTCCGGGCTGATGGTGCCAAACTGTGGAGGAACTCACGGAGGATTAGTTGAAGTTAATTTGTTTTTGGCTTGTTGGTGCCCGCTTAACCGGGTCGTCAGGGTTTATTTTGATCATGGCCGGACCTTAAGTAATATTTTTAATCAGAATTAAACGTTTTGAAGATCAAGTTTCCGTATGAGGAAGCGGTATTTCTTTAATTTTTGATTTTTTTTTGATGACAACGACAAGAGTATGGCCAGGAAATGTTTTGACTTTTGCATAATTTTTATTCGCAATGTTAATAGATTAACTTTACTTGAATTTTCACATGACTAGTATTTTTTCTTGATCCGTTCAAGGATTTTGGCACTTTAATTGTATTGGAACAATGTGATCGCCAGACTTATCCTGTTGCTTACTGTTTCATGTTTACCTTAACTATTTCACTTTCTTATATATGCCTCCGGCATATTTGAATGCTTTCTCAGATTGTCGATAATCTCCATGTGGACCGTTACTGGATTTTATATCATGTCCCTGTATGTGACATGGGGTATTTTTCTATCATTGTCTGGGGTGGGACTTCCACTTTTCTGGATGGATATTTGGGTTCCAATCTTCAGATGTGAAAATGTAATGACTTCATGGACTGTTTTACTTCATATAATATATTCAAAACAACGTTTTTTCTCTTGTTAAAAAAAAATGATTAATGTTTATCACTCTGCCTTCAAAACTAGCGATGCTGGTCTATGTTGCTGGTTTATTGATATGGTCTGATGGTCTTTTTATATTTTGGACATATCACACTCCTTACATGATTAGCGTTTTTCTCTGTTCAAGGATTTTGGGTACTTTAATTTGTATTTGGAACAATGGACGTCGGTACTCTATCTGTTGCTTTACTATTCTACATACTGCTATTTCACTTTCTTATAGATGCCTTGGGCATATTTGGATGCTTTCTCAGACTGTCGATAATCTCCATGTGGACCGTTACTGGGTTTTATATCAAGTCCCTGTATGTGACATGGGGTATTTTTCTATCACTGTCTGGGGTGGGACTTCCACTTTTCGGGATGGATATTTGGGTTCCAATCTTCAGATGTGAAAATGTAATGACTTCATGGACTGTTTTACTTCATATAATATATTCAAAACAACGTTTTTTCTCTTGTGAGAAAAAAATGATTAATGTTTATCACTCTGCCTTCAAAACTAGCGATGCTGGTCTATGTTGCTGGTTTATTGATATGGTCTGATGGTCTTTTTATATTTTTGACATATAACACTCCTCACATGATTAGCGTTTTTCTCTGTTGCAGGATTTTGGGTACTTTAATTTGTATTTGGAACAATGGACGTCGGTACTCTATCTGTTGCTTTACTATTCTACATAATGCTATTTCACTTTCTTATAGATGCCTCGGGCATATTTGGATGCTTTCTCAGATTGTCGATAATCTCCATGTGGACCGTTACTGGGTTTTATATCAAGTCCCTGTATGTGACATGGGGTATTTTTCTATCACTGCCTGGGGTGGGACTTCCACTTTTCTGGATGGATATTTGGGTTCCAATCTTCAGATGTGAAAATGTAATGACTTCATGGACTGTTTTACTTCATATAATATATATTCAAAACAACGTTTTTTCTCTTGTGAAAAAAAAAATGATTAATTTTTATCACTCTGCCTTCAAAACTAGCGATGCTGGTCTATGTTGCTGGTTTATTGATATGGTATGATGGTCTTTTTATATTTTGGACATATCACACTCCTCACATGATTAGCGTTTTTTTCTGTTCAAGGATTTTGGGTACTTTAATTTGTATTTGGAACAATGGACGTCGGTACTCTATCTGTTGCTTTACTATTCTACATACTGCTATTTCACTTTCATGGACTGTTTTACTTCATATAATATCTTCACTTTCATGGACCGTTTTACTTCACTGTTGTAGGGTCTTGGGTACTTTAATTTGTATTTGGAACAATGGACGTCGGTACTCTATCTGTTGCTTTACTATTCTACATACTGCTATTTCACTTTCATGGACTGTTTTACTTCACCGTTGTAGGGTTTTGGGTACTTTAATTTGTATTTGGAACAATGGACGTCGGTACTCTATCTGTTGCTTTACTATTCTACATACCTGCCATTTCACTTTCATGGACTCGTTTTACTTCATATAATATCTTCACTTTCATGGACTGCTTTACTTCATATAATATCTTCACTTTCATGGACTCGTTTTATTTCATATAATATCTTCACTTTCATGGACTCGTTTTACTTCACTCGTTGTAGGGTTTTGGGTACTTTAATTTGTATTTGGAACAATGGACGTCGGTACTCTATCTCGTTTTACTATTCTACATACTGTTATTTCACTTTCATGGACTGTTTTACTTCACTGTTGTAGGGTCTTGGGTACTTTAATTTGTATTTGGAACAATGGACGTCGGTACTCTATCTGTTGCTTTACTATTCTACATACTGCTATTTCACTTTCATGGACTGTTTTACTTCATATAATATCTTCAAAACAGCGTTTCTCGTCTTTTAAATTTTTTTTTTTTTTTTTTTAAATTGAACCCTCCGTCGGTCTACCGACGCCTTGTAGACGTCGGAACGACGACAACCCATTAACGTCGGAAGAGAGACAGTATGAAAACGTCGGAAGAGCGACGTTCCAAACGTCGGACCACATATCGTCGGAATTACGACATCTTCCAGACGTCGGAAGAGTGACGTCCAAAACGTCGGACCACGTTTAGTCGAAATTGCGACAGTTTACAAGTGTCGGAAGAGCGACGCCAAAACGTCGGACCACGTTTAGTCGGAACTGCGACGGTTTATAAGCGTCGGAAGAACGACGTCCAAAACGTCGAACCACATTTCACTGGAAGTGTGACAGTTTACAAACGTCGGAGGCGCGACGGTTTGTGAGACGTCGGAAGAGTGACGCCTGTTGGGAACGACGGAAGAAGTGTCGATAGTGCGACACTTTTTACTTGTGTCGGAATGGCGACGGCATGACAAACCACGGTTTGTCCGCCCCCGAACTGTCGCTCTTGCGACGAATATGTGTCGGAATAGCGACGAATTGGCCGTCGGAATTTCCACCAAATTCTCTAGTGATGAGGATATACAATAGAAGACAGGAAGCGGAACACACAGACGACAAGAGAGAAGCCGGAAGCAGCTGAAGAAGGACACAGAGAAGAACTAACAGTTGTGAAAGAGGGTGGATAAATAGCAGTCACCCGGCCGAGAGGAAGAAGAGAGACACAGGAGACGGAATGCAGGGCGACTGAAGGATATCAGCCAGGATATCTCTGTAGTTCCTAGGGTTCTCTCATTTACCTTTCTGTTATGTAAGGCATCTGTAATAGACTGTAAGCTCTCCTTGCGGAAGCTATGTAATGAAGGTGGTGGATGAAGATATCAATAAAATTGCAGGTTATGTTGAAAATGCAGCAAGATGATGGAGCTTAGTGAAATGAAGTCGCCTTCACTAAGTGGGCCCGCAGGCAAATTCTGGCGCAAAGTCTATTTTTAGACTATGTCTATTTTTAGACATATGGAGCATGGTTCGGGGATTCCAGTTTGAGATTCTTGGAGCATCGGTCATGTTGGTAAAAATAGATGAGACTCTATTTTTTAGGTCGAAGAGGTCGAAGGCTATTTTTAGACTGCCTCTCCTAAAAATAGGGAAGTCAAATATTATTTACCCTTAATAATATTTGGACTCTAAACAGCAGTTTACTCTCTTGGAGCACTTCAGTTCGAGCTACAGAAGTGGCTCATGCATCTGACATAGGAATTACGCTATTCCCAAGGGTTTGATGGCATCATGCATGGTTGACTTCAGTTGGACTTCAGTGGCAGAAGTTTGGTGGAGTTAATGAGACAGATAGTGGAGTTGTGTTCTGTTTATTTTAGTTGAACTAGTTGAGATTAGTTTAACTAGCTAATCAATTAGTTATGAGTGAAGTGAATTAAATATTATTTAATTCATTAATTAGTAACTCATTATTCAAATCAAGAACACATCAGTTCACTACAGTGCATGATCAGTTTAGTGGAGACCAGTGAAAGAGGTAGATGAAAGGGTGGAGTTAGCTATTAGTGGCGACATCAGTTGTGCATGAGATTTGCACCACTCTTGGAGGAATTTCCCATGATGATTGTGCTGTCAAGCCAAGGAGATTCGAACCTTGGATCTCTATATAGACAGGCCTGGATTGCGCAATAGAGGCAAGGCAATTGGATGTGAGTTTTGAACCAGTAACCTGTTCAAAACTGAGCTAGATTGTGTGTAACTTCATGAGAAAGTACTGAGTACTTGTGAGGAGTATTGTACTGAGTTTGTTACATGATTTCTCCATTATAATATACAAAATAGCTACGGGGTTTTCAGCTATAAGCTTTCCCCATACATACTGTGTTAATGTGTATGATGATTTGATGTGTTATCGCTTGATTTTATTTCCCCATGTTTGATGATCTGAGTGGAAGAGATTATGTGTTGCATATAAATTCGAATTGTATGTGATCAGGATAGTCTCGGTGGATAATTAATCATTATTCAGAAAATTTATACATGGTATCGGAGCTATTGAAGCAGAGATTGATCATCACAGTGATTACAAACTTATTTCGGTAGACAGAGTCTGCATGCGGGCCAGGTAGCCTCCAGATTCATCTTTCTTCGGAAAGTGAAAGGTCTGGTAAATGCCCCTTGCAGTCAATCTCTGTGCTAGAAATAATTTGTTCTCACAGATCTAGAGTGGTTGAGCTTTGAGGTGGAATTCGAATTTTGCAGCAGTTTTGTTTTCTTGGTGCCAGTGTTGACAATGTCTTTCAACGGTTTGCGACTCGAATATGCTCTTGAAGGCAGTTCGAATTATGTTGCATGGAAGGATCGCATGGAGGCAGTATTAGAAGATAATGGACTGAAGGAGTTCGTGGATATGGATGTCCAAAAGCCCACCGATCCTGCTGAAGTCGAAGCATGGCAAAAGAAGATGGCGAAATGTCGAAGGATCCTGTTGGAGGGCGTCAAGGATCATATTGTATCCAGCCTGCATGGAAAGGCTACTCCATATTTAATGTGGAAAGCTTTGAAGGATCTATTCCAGAGTAAGAGCGAACAAAGGAAGCTGGCGCTCAAAGATAAGCTCAGGAACATCAAGATGGAGAAGGGCGACAGTATCGCCAAATACCTCACGAAGTTCACTCAATGCAGTGATGAGCTGGGAAGTGTGGGGGTGACTGTCGAAGACGAGGACATGGTCGACCTGGCTCTCCTTGGTCTTCCGAAGGCTTGGCACTCATATCAAGATAGTGTCAATGGTCAGGAGAAGTTGTCGGGATGGGAGCGCCTTTGGGCGGATCTCATGCAGGAGGAGATAAGGAGGACTACTCGAGATGGATCTTCATCAAAGGGAGCCGATGAAGAAAACTGCGCTTTGGTGTCCAAAGCTAAGAAAGGGAAGGGTAAGAAAACCTCTCATTCTGGAGCTAAGGGCAAGAAGCAGGATATGGCGAAAGTGAAATGTTTTCACTGCCATGATCACGGACATTATGCTACAAATTGTCCAAGGAAGAAGAAGAACAAGCAAGCGGGAAGATCTGCAGATGGAGAAGCTTTGGATTCACAGTTCGAGCTTGACTTTTCACTGATTGCATGCTTGGTTTCAAGTGTGATGGGATCGGTGTGGTTCTTGGACAGCGGTGCGTCATTTCATATGACGGGAGATCGGGAGTTGTTCTCAGATCTGGAGGACAAGGATTTGGGTATGGACATCGAGATGGGCGATGACGGTAGATACAGTGCGACTGGTATCGGTACCGTATCCTTTCAGAGGGAGTCTGGTAAACCCTTTGTCTTAAAGGATGTCATGCATGTACCTGGATTGAAGAAGAACCTGATTTCAGTAGCTATGTTGGAGGATAAGGGGTATGATGTGGTCTTCAGCGAAGGAAAAGCCTTCCTGCGCAGTAAGACTACTGGAGAGACCCGGAAGATAGGGGTTCGAACCAAGAACCTTTATCAGTTGCAGGTAGATGGCTGCGCAGCTATGGCATGCAAAGCGGGAGAAGTGGTGAGCCGGAATGATGAGGGCGAACCGTGGCACAGGAGATTGGGCCAACCTTCACCATGGAGCTTTGAAGATTCTGCAGCAGATTTCTACTGGGCTTCCTAAGGGCACTCTTGCGCAGTCAGATCAGTGCAAGGGGTGTACTTTAGGAAGTATGTGAAAGCCACCTTTCACGAGAAGGATAGTCGCGCCACGACGATCCTTGAGAGAGTTCACACAGACGTGTGTGGTCCTTTCTCAGTTGCTTCGACAGCAAAGCACAAGTATTATGTGATCTTTGTTGATTATTTCTCTCGAAAGTGCCGGATCTTCTTCATGCAGAAGAAGAGCGATACATTCGCGAAGTTCTGTGAGTTTAAAGCACTGGTCGAGAAGGAGTCGGGGAAGAAGGTGATTGCTCTAAGGAGTGATAACGGTGGTGAATTCATCTCGGCTGAATTCAAGGAGTTCTGCAGCGCAGAAGGGATTCGGAGAGAGCTCATCGCACCCCATAACCCACAGCAGAACGGGGTGGCCGAGCGGAAGAACAGAACGATCGTGGGTGCTGCACGGGCGATGTTGCATGATCAGGGCCTACCCCTTCACTTGTGGGCTGAGGCATGCAATACAGCAGTGTATGTGCAGAACCGTTGTCCTCACAAGGTTCTTGGCATGAGTACACCAGAGGAGGCTTATTCTGGCAAGAGGCCCGATATTTCCCATTTGCGGATTTTCGGATCTCCTGTCTACATGCATGTGACGAAGGATGCGAGAAGGAAGCTGGATCCAACTGCTGAAGTTGGAATATTTGTGGGGTACACCGATACACCTCACAACTATCGGGTGTATGTGCCAGACAGTCGCAAGACTGTTGTGCGACGGGATATAAAATTTCAGGAGGAGAAAGCCATGCAGTGTTCGCTTGAGAGGGAGCTACACTTGCATGCAGATGAGGAGCTGTTAGTTCCTAAAGAGGAGCTTCCGGATGTGGATTAGCCACAAGAGGAGGTTCAGGAGGTGGAAGAAACCACCCAGGCAGCGCCAACCATCAGAGGGCGCATGCGCACTACAGAAGCTGAGCGACTGGCTCGGGATGCAGAGAAGGTTGTAGGACCACCTACAGCACAGCGCAGACAGAGACAGTCACCGGATCGGTACACTGGATACATGGCTCTTGTGAGTCAATGTGTTGTGACGGAGCCATCCTCTTTTGAGAAAGCTGTGGAGGAACCCGCATGGGTTGATGCCATGATCGAAGAATATGATTCGATCATCAGGAACAGTGCATGGGAGATTGTCCCAAGACCGGTTGGGAAATCAGTTGTAGGTTCGCGATGGATCTACAAGGTGAAGCAGGCGGCTGACGGGAGTGTGGAGAAGTACAAGGCGAGATTTGTCGCCCGTGGCTTCTCACAGATCGAGGGGATTAACTATGAGGAGACTTTTGCACCTGTCGCAAGGTACTCTTCCATACGGACGATCCTTGCTCTCTCAGCGCAGATGGGGTGGCACATTCATCAGATGGATGTGAAGACTGCGTTCCTCAATGGAGTTATTGAGGAGGAGGTGTACATAGTGCAGCCTGAAGGTTTTGAGATCTTCAGCAGTGAGTCGCATGTGTGCCGACTCAAGAGAGCACTGTATGGGCTGAAGCAAGCACCTCGTGCTTGGTACACTCGGATAGACAGCTACTTCACCGGGCTTGGATTCTCCAAGAGTGAGGCAGATCCAAACTTGTACCAGATTGTGGTGGAGGGGAAGCTGTTGATCATCATACTGTATGTAGATGATCTGATTTTGACTGGCGATGAGCAGTTGATACTTTCATGTAAGGAGGATCTTGCACGAGAGTTCGAGATGAAGGACTTGGGCATCCTTCATTATTTCCTGGGATTGGAGATTTGGCAGCGCAGCGGAGGACTGTTTGTTTCTCAGGGCAAGTATGCCCGGGAGATTCTGGAGAGGTTCAACATGCAAGGTTGCAAGCCTGTTGATACCCCTCTTCCTGGAGGTTGGAGGAAGGGAGATGCTACTTCGGAGGAGGTAGTGGATGCCACTGTCTATCGACAGTTGGTGGGGTCGTTGATGTATCTGGTCAATACTCGACCCGATATATGCTATGCAGTTAACCAGCTTTCGCAAGCTATGGTTAAGCCTACCAAGCTCTTTTTGGAAGGCGTGCAAGCATGTATTGCGCTATATCAGAGGCACATCGGGATATGGTCTATGGTACAGACAGGAGGATGGAGTGAAGCTTTCTGGCTTCACTGATGCAGATTGGGCAGGGAGCCCAACGGACCGGAAGAGCACTTCGGGAGGAGTTTTCAGCATTGGGTCGACAGCAGTTTCCTGGTACAGCAGGAAGCAGAGATCCGTGGCACTCAGTTCAGCAGAGGCCGAGTACATGGCAGCTAGCTTGGCTACATGCGAGGCTATTTGGATGAGGAAGATCCTCATTGGATTGTTCGGGTTGCATTTGGAGCCTACAGTGATCTACTGTGATAACCAGAGTTGCATTAAACTCTCGGCTAATCCAGTATTTCATGATAGATCCAAACACATCGACATCAGGTACCATCATATCAGCGATTGTGTTCAGCGGAGAATCATGATGCTTTCATATGTTCCACGGAGGATCAGGATGCTGACATCTTGACGAAGGCGCTCACCAGGAGCAAGTTCGAATTCCACAGAGGCAGGATAGGGGTTGCAGATAATCCATATCTTGCTGAGAGGGAGTGTTGAAAATGCAGCAAGATGATGGAGCTTAGTGAAATGAAGTCGCCTTCACTAAGTGGGCCCGCAGGCAAATTTTGGTGCAAAGTCTATTTTTAGACTATGTCTATTTTTAGACATATGGAGCATGGTCCAGGGGTTGCAGTATGTTATTCTTGGAGTATTGGTCAGGTTGGTAAAAATAGATGGACCTCTATTTTTTGACCTATAGGTCGAAGTCTATATTTAGACTGCCTATCCTAAAAATAGGGAAGTCAAATATTATTTACCCTTAATAATATTTGAACTATAAACTTCAGTTTACTCTCTTGGAGCACTTCAGTTCGAGCCTTGGAAGTGGCTCATGCATCTGACAGAGCAATTACGCTATTCCTAAGGGTTTGGTGAGCACATGCATGGTTGAATTCAGTTAGGACTTTAGTGGCAGAAGTTTGGTGGAGTTAATGAGACAGCTAGTGGAGTTGTGTTCGGTTTAACTTAGTTGAACTAGTTGAGATTAGTTTAACTAGCCAATCAACTAGTAATGAGTGGAGTGAATTAAATATTATTTAATTCATTAATTAGTAACTCATTATTCAACTCAAGAACACATCAGTTCACTACAGTGCATGGACAGTTCAGTGAAGACCAGTGAAAGAGGTAGATGAAAGGGTGGAGTTAGCTATCAGTGGCGACATCAGTTGTGCATGAGATTTGCACCACACTTGGAGGAATTGCCCATGATGATTGTGTTGTCAAGCCAAGGAGATTCGAACCTTGGATCTCTATATAGATAGGCCTGGATTGCGCAATAGAGGCAAGGCAATTGGCGGTGAGTTTTGAACCAGTAACCTGTTCAAAACTGAGCTAGATTGTGTGTAACTTCATGAGAAAGTACCGAGTACTTGTGAGGAGTATTGTACTGAGTTTGTTACATGATTTCTCCATTATAATATACACAATAGCTGCGGGGTTTTCAGCTATAAGCTTTCCCCATACATACTGTGTTAATGTGTATGATGATTTGATGTGTTATCGCTTGATTTTATTTCCACATGTTTGATGATCTGAGTGGAAGAGATTATGTGTTGCATATAAATTCGAATTGTATGTGATCAGGATAGTCTCGGTGGATAATTAATCATTATTCAGCAAATTTCTACAGGTTACTGTCGTACTGTGTAATTCTTATGCATGCATAATGGTTGCGATGGTTTAAAATTTTATTTGCTTAATACATGTTTATGCTCTGAATGTTCTTGCGGATATATCTATGTTTATGCAATCTGTTTTATGGTAATCATGAGTTGCAGATCTATTCCTTGCCATCGATCTATTCCCATCTTGCATGTGGTTGCGACACACCTCGGGTGAGACTCTCTGCTCTCCAGAGTAGGGTGATAATGCCGGCGTGGTTCTAGACTACAGCGGATTCCCTTGCTGGCCACAACTCCTGAACCTGGGTCTTGCCTGCGAGACCTGATTCCTCGCCAACAGAAGATGACTAATGTCTAGATTCTTACTTGTGAATATTTCTTCTGGAGTCTTATTCGTCAACGCTTGATGAGGTACAAGGTTTTGAACATATACAACAATATTGGTTGCTTTAGCCCATAAAAACTTAGGTAACTTCTGATCATGAAGCATAGCACGAGAAACTTCCCATATTGACAAGTTCTTTATTTCAACTAGGCCATTTGGTTCAAGTGTATAAGGTACACTATTTTTCTTCTTGATATCTTCCTTCTTGCAGAGTGCTATGAATTCCCTTGAAATTCACTCTCCTCCATTGTCAGATTTGAACACTTTGATTATTTTCCTAGATTGATTCTTGATCAATGCTTCGAATTCCTAAAAATTTTCGAAGGCTTCATCCTTGTGCTTGATGTAATATAACCATGTATTTATGGAATAATCATCAATGTAAGTGATGTAATAGAGATGGCCACCAATAAATTGTACAGGAATTGGACCACATATGTTTAAATGGATGAGATGGAGGATGTCACATGTCTTATTCTTACTTGAGGGGAATGGTCCCCTTGTTTTTTGTCCACTAGCACAACCAGGATAAATTCCTTCATGATGAGCTTGTACATTGAGAATACCTGATACCAGTCTCTTCAATTTTAGAAGAGCATCATAGTGTAGATGATCCAGCCTTCGATGCCATAATTCATTGAGATGATTGGCGTAATGGGAAAATGCAAATAGTGGCCTTCCTGTGACCTTGTAGAGTCCCTCAAATCTCAGTCCTAATGTGAATTCATCCTTCATATGTGAATCAGTAGGTCAATTTAAGACTTTTTCATTGATGAATTCAAACCTCATCCCTTTATCTTTTGATGGATATATAGAAATAAAATTCTTCACAAGTCCCAACACATACATGACATCATTTAAAAATATCGATTCCCCAATGTTCAACTAAAATTTAACTCACCCAAATCATTTTACAGAATGAGTGGAGTTACCTCCAAAAATTATCCTTAACTTAGTCTCCCACTCTACCATATTAGAGAGGAATTCTTTATAACTATAAAAGTGGTGAGTGGCCCCACTATCAACTAACCATATATCCCATGAATCCAGTGGAGAAGAAATAGTAAGTGCAGAAATAAGAATATATTCATTTTTATCCACAGTATTAATTTCATACCTAGAAGCTCTTTACCTCTTCTGAAATGGATGATATTCTTCATGGTTGCTTGATTAATCTCTTCTTATCCTCTCATACCTTTTTTCACAGTTGTTCCTTTGATTTTATTTCCTTATTTTATCATTATTGTTGTAGCATGGCTTCTTTCTCTTCTCTGGAGAGTCACTCGCATAATGACCTTTCTTGTGGGTGTTGTATAATTCAATGTGAGCAAGTGATATTCCATTTCTTCCTTTTGAGTTTTGATGAGGATGTCTTCTATATGGTCCTCCTTTGGATTTATTTCTTATGTTATGGGAAACATAAGTAGTAGGCTCTCTTTATTCATGTTTCTGAATCCTCCCTCTTACTATCATTCTCGATTCTTCCTGAGTCAGCTTCCCAACAATTTCATTAAATGACGGAATAATATTGTTGTTGCTGATAGTAGTAATGAAGTTTTCCAAAACATGAGGGGTACCTCTAAGAGTCATGATAACCAACTATTTGTTGGACACATTCTCTCGAACCCTCTATATTTGATCTTTAAGACGAGAGAACCTCATGATGTAAGACTTGAACATTCTCACGTTTTTTCATCTTCACCTCCTTAAGTTGGTATTTTTATGTAATAATCTCATTCAAATTGTTAACCTCATACATTACATCTATATTTTCATACATATCTTTAGAATTCTTCAAATTCCCAACATAAGAAAGTGATATTGTAACCCATCAGCTAAGATTTGCTTTTCTTTAGACTCACCTTTCTTGTACATGTTCTTGATGGTGGCGGATGCATCTTCTAAAGGCTCATGCATGTTTCCTTGAGTGTTTTCTAGTGCATCATTTTTGTTGGCAATGATCTCTAATCTAACTTTCCATGCAACAAATTTAGAAGCGTCACCAAGTTTCTCATGCTCCTTGAAGGTAGAGGAAGACATCTCGACCTTGGCTTGTAGATATGCTCTCTGATAGATTTGTAGATATGCTTTCTGATAATGTGGGCTTCACTGTTTTTCTTCTCTTATGCTTTTCCTTCACCTTAGCTCTGATACCATGTTATTTTTTCAAAATTGTTCTATGTTGTATCAGTTACTTAAGCCCAAATTAGATTTTCATTAACAATGTATTTAGATCTATGCAATATAAATAACCATAAACTGAAACTAAAGATATAACAATGTAATGATAGAGAATATGATATCAAAACCATGAGACACAGATATTGATCCAAGATTAGGGGAAAACCCCTCTATGGGGGAAACCCTTTCAAATATTATTCTTCTATAGATTGTATTCAAAATATTTCAGTAGAGAGTACAATGATCCCAATACATGTATACAACGGAAATAAATATATCTAGTCTGCGAATCAACAAATCTAAAATATCAAAACATGAAACTAATGTATCACCAATACCAAGTGATCTCATCTGCCCAAATCTAGATCTAGATCCAAAATACTATCAATGACTATTCTGATGTGAATGTGACTTCATGACAGATGATTGATGATGCTGCACAAGCAACTGACTGTGAATTAAATTATATTTTATCTATAATTCTCTGAGACGCGGCCTTAACACATCCATTCCACAGCTTTGGGGCTTTGAGCTTCTAACATAGAGTTTTGAGCTCGCGACTTAGGGTTTGAACACCCTAGAACCCTACCTGTGCCTTGAAGTCATTCAACCAGCGACCTTACCAGCTGAGTTGTGACCTAAAAAAGCCTAGCCCGTGACTTTACCTTAGCAGAGTCGATACCTCAACATTTACTTCCAACAGATTTGGCCTAATAAACCCTATCTGAAATGTGCCTATCTCTGTGATCTCGATCCACTATGCGAGCCTCTCGGGATGTACCTGTGCGAACTAGAAACAGAAAATATCACCAATAACCAAAAACAACATGAAGAATATCTCATGAAAAAATGTGTGCAAATGAACTTGGGGTTGCTTCTATTTATAAATTTGTGAGGGACTGCTTGGGGCTTTGACCAAATCAACATGTGGTTAGGCTAACCCATAAAATAATAAAATTAATCATAACTTAACTTCTGCTTAACTGAATGGGACAATCTATAGGTCAATTTTGACGCTCTAGAAAAGAGGAATCTAATTAACTTATTATCTTAATAATCTAAGCTTTCCAATGTGGAATTTTACCCTGGTTGCAAAAATTAACATATAGATGAATTCCTCCTTCATAATTGTATGTTGGACTTGGGGGAATCTCTTAACATGATGCTTAGGACTATAATGGTTAAGTTGGAGTTAAATATTACAAGGTTTTACCATAACCTATATTAACTTGATTCAACAAAGTTTTAGTGCATTGGATTAATCTAATATTTGTTTGTCTTTGGCACAAATTCCTACCAAAAATATGGTCATGGATGTAGTAGTAGCAAATATTTCAACCAAGTTTTGGATTCTTCTTTCTAGGTCATGGCGTGTCAAATTGGGTGGTTTCCTTCAACTAGACATGACCTATCAAACACTTCCAGTATTTGGTGGAGAAAGTATGAGGTTATACATTGAAGCCAGGTTTTCCTTTAATGTTAGTGATGCCAAGCATACTAACAATTTCCTTGTATATTATGTAGATGAATATTTGGGTTGTTATATGTTATCCATAGATTCTATAGTAGATAAGGTGTGGAAGTTATATTTTGATGGGGCTTCTTCAAAAGAAGGGTCAAGAATTTGAGTTTTATTAGTTTCATCTTCTAAATAGGTCATCTCTTTATCCTACAGGTTATACTTTGACAAACCAACAATGTAGCATAGTAGGAGGAATTCATATTGGGGCTTGAAACATCCAAAAGGCATAAGGTTTATCATATTGTAATCTTTAATGATTGAAATTTGTTAATCAAGAAAGTAATAAAACTTTGTCAAACCAAGCATCTAAGGCTTAAATCTTATAGAAATGATGTATGGGATATCATAGAAAAAAAAAGTTAGATTTTTTGTATAAATATTTGTTGGCAAGGAAACAGGTCTCGCAGGCAAGACCCAGGTTCGGGGATTGGGGCAAATAAAGGAGTCCGTTGTAGTCTAGAACCACGTAGGCATTTCCACCCTACTCCGAAGAGTAGAGAGTCTCACCTGAGGCGTGTCGCGACCACATGCAGAAGGGGAATAGATCGGTAGTGGCGGATGGATCCGCAACTCGAAGCTAACATAGAATCATTTGCATACATAACATCATACATAGAAGATCTTCTCAGAACATTATGCAGATACTAAGAAAATAAATTTTTAAGGTACCACAGACATCATGCATGCATGTAACTCATATAATAAGACAACAACCTTCAAGTATATTAATAACCTTCATTTGGATCCATAGTTACATCGCTCAACAGGAAGAGCTTACAGTTCTATTACAGACGTCCCGCAGGACAGAGAGATAGATAATCCAGCCATGATAGATCGATAGAAGCCTAGGAACTACAAGGATATCGTGCTCAAAATAGAGCTCTTCTGTAGCGTCTGCTCGATCCTCTTCAATCCCTCTGCATCCGTGCATGATCTCCTTTTTGGCTGGGTGATGGCCTATTTATTCACCCGCCAGCACAACTGCTAGTTTCTCTTGTGTTCTTCTTTAGCTACTTTCGGCTTCTTTCTGTTGCCTATGAGTTCCGCTATCTGTTCTCTGCCATAGCTTCTCTTCGTCTGCACTTATCTGCATCAGCCTCATCAGCTATATCATGTTCTTCCGCAACCTCGGCAGCTCCGCTACCTACCGTTGTTGCGCCTGCCATGTGTCGATCCGCAACCCAAAATCTATTCCTTATTCAAAATTAAAAAAAAAGGGCCCCAACAAGCCTCGACCATAGTTTCTTGACTCATCCTGAGTCAATCACAAATCACTGTTTCCACCTCCATATCTCCGTTGGACCCCGTTCCCTGTTCTTGCTACGCACCTTCACTTTGCTGTCCAAACAAGGGCCCCAACTCCGGGACCTTGCTCAACGCTGAAGCCTGAAGCTCGTTGAAGGTTGTCATAGCCTGTTGCCACCCCTGTAATAATGTGTCCATCTCCGTGGTGATCTTGGTGACAACTTCTTCGCCTATGTTCACTAGTACAACGCTGAATACCATGCCGATTTGGGTTCCGGCCTCGGTGGCTAACTGCTACATTTTCTGGGCGCTGATTTGGAGGGGCTGGCTAACTGCTACATTTTCCTGCATCTTGGTGACTTGGCCTTGTTTCTCCATAATCTGTGTTGTGTAGATTTCCGCTAGGTCGGGCAGCGCTGGCCGTGCTGCTAACGCTGCCTGGAGCTCTGCATTTTCCTGGTGGAGGTCGGTGAATGCCACCTTGAGGTGGATTTCTCACTGTAATATATCCATTTCTGACACGTCCGTGGGCATCCGAGTGTAGTGAGACGTTATTTCAGGCCATAGTCCCATGAACACCCTGGCCACTTTGTTCATCTGGTCCTAGAGCTTCCCGTGTGCCGTTGTGAGCTGCTCGCGCTGTTCAGTAAGCACGATTATCTGCTGCTGTTGTTGCTCACACCTCTGTTGTAGCTTGGAGTGGAGCCTTCCACCTGTTGGGCTGCTCTCAGAATGAAGTGGTATAGCTGAGCCGTGCCCCACGTCTCCATGTTGTCGGCCCCTGAAGTACCTTGATCCAGCCGCTGCTCCTGCAGTGGTTTCCCACTGGCAACTATTCTGGTGGAGTGTTCTTGAGGGGACGATGGTGGAGTTGGATGGGGTGCAGAATCTGCCATATTCAAGTCTGGCTACTCCTCCTGATCTGTTTGGATGGTCTGCTGAAGTGGAGTAGGCCTAGGCTATGTCCCAGCCATGTCTGCAACTATTTGCACCATCTGTGTGATTAAATCAGAAAAGGTGGTCTGGGGGTCCCCAGCGGGGTTGACCAGTGGTATCACTGCTCTACTTGAGTCATCCTCGGTCCCATGGTCCCCATTGATTAGATCCTGGATTGCTAGGTCTGATACGGTGGCGGATGAGTTGGATGGTGCGGATGAAGTGGTAGGTGGGAGTGGGTTGGTACGGGGTGGTGAAATACGGATGTTTATGAAGTCGGAGGGGTCAATAGGAGGTAGAGGTGGAATCCTGCCTATTTCCCCTGTCTCAATGAGTGGTTCTTCCTGGATGGGTACCCCTGGGCTCAGTGGCCGGGATGGATCCTCCTCAGTGAGTTCAACCACCGGACTTGACTCTATGGTTTTGGCCCTCTTGGCCTTGGGAGCCTCTAGGGGGTTTGCGGACTTATTATTTTCCCCCACCGGGGTGGTCACTGGACTTGGTGATGTAAACAAAACATTAGGAATGGGGGAGGTGATGGAGGTCGTGCGGAGAAGTAGGTTGGACTGAGAAAGCTGAAATTCAGAAAAAACAGGGAAAGGAGTGGCACCGCTTGAGACTACTCGGACCACTTCGTTGAGGCTTCGTACCTG
This sequence comes from Pinus albicaulis, assembly GCA_034641835.2. Lineage (NCBI taxonomy): Eukaryota > Viridiplantae > Streptophyta > Pinopsida > Pinales > Pinaceae > Pinus > Pinus albicaulis. The sequence continues at coordinate 985,889,331 of CM076575.1, read as the reverse complement.
TGTGTTTAGTTGGCGAATGAGTGGGAAAAGATGCAAGTTGGAGACCCTTTTTTCCGCCTCTGCTTCTGATTCGCCAAGCAGTTGCTATGGTAGCATTTTGTCAAAATTGTATGTATATACCCCGCTTCAGACTTCCATCGCGACCCCCGACCACAAACAAACTTCATTGTGGAAGGCTGCGTCATCGAGTTGGAATTTCAGCGGCCTCATCTGAAATGTCTCTTCTAGCATGCAAGTAGGTTGGAGGAAGGTGTGCTTGTGGCTGACCCCGAACCAGACTTGCTCGCTGTATCCATCCAGCAGATTCCTGGGAATCCTCTGCTAGCTTGTCACCACATCAGTCATTAAACCATACCAACTCCAGAAGGCCTCTGCATTGACCTTTTTGGTGATGGGATCCCTCAACACCTTCCATGGGATGAATTTCATTGCCAGAGGCTGACCCTCCACAATTTCTGCCGGCAGCCTGACAAGGGGAGCATGCCACTTCCACATGGCCAGCCTGACTATCAAGTATCCATAGATGAAGCTCGTGGCACTCTTGTAAGGAAGAAAGGAGCTCCGTCGAACATCTCCTTCAGTAGGAAGGAGCACCAATTCATCTTGGCCCCCTGGACATAGTGCTTCGCGATAGACATGGTGTCCAAGGTACATTCCCCCTTGGTGTAGTGCCTCATTGTCTTACTCGAAATGAGGTAACATGCGAACCTGACTTCGGGCTTGTTGATGAGTTCCATTTTCGCTCCCTTTCCTCCCTGCTGGGTGCCATATTTTGCATAATAATTCGCGTCCCCCAACTTCTTTGCTCTTTTGGAGGTGGTCTAGCATGCGGAGGATACATCCAGGCCTTCCTATGAGAGCCCTCTGAGCTGATGAATATCCTCGGCATGGATTGGAATTTCTTTGCCCAACCACAAGGACCAGTTCTGAATTCAACTGAGCAAGAACTTGGTACATTGCATGGCTGCTCCTGTCGTCCCAAATATTGGCATATTCCTCAAATGCAGTATGGAGGACTGCTGGATGCCTCGAAACTCAAGCAAAATCCTTGTTGCTGGTCGCTTTGCTTCTGTGGTATAGCTCTCCATGTACACCTGGCGTTTAAGCACTCGGAACTTGAAAGAGTCTGTGAGGTCTGCATCGATGAGGGTAGCACTGTCATACTTCCCGATGAGGGAATCCATTTTGTGAATCCGACTGTCGAGCTGTTGTTCTACTACTGCTGGATTGGCTCTTGTCATCTTTGTGCGGCGTTGATACACTTTTAGAATAGTTCTCGGCCCCTTCTCTTGGCTCTTTGCTTCGGGACACCTCTGCTTCTCTAGTTCTGCTCCAATTTCCTTTTCGTTTTCAAATTTTTTTAACTCTAACTTGGATCTCTCTGGCATTCTCGCGCTTTTCTTCATGCAGGCTATGTAATTAACTAGCACAAGTGAGGTTGATGAGACCCCATAACGAATTAATTCCTGTTGGCATCCTCCACGATGATAATCGTGTGATCAGTCACTGGTTGAGGTGTGTTCTGACATCTGCTGATGGTGGTATGGGGAAATGGATGGACGTGACAGCTGCGGTTACTTCGAATTATAGAAAAATGATTACTGTAAGGTTACTTCTAATTATGGCAATTTATGTTGCAAATCTTGGCGATCCTACGGACTGACAAGAGTACTAAATGAAAGGATAGGGACTGAAACTTGACACATTTGCTTATCCTACGGGGACGACACGCTGGACGTGCCCCTCCCCGACTACAATCAGTTGAGGTGCAGTCCCTGAAACCTATCGGTTATTGACGAATTATGCATGGACAAAGAACACTACCTATGCTCATCCCAGTTGCAGGAGAGTTATTCAACGACTCTACTCTACGGACTTCTCTCGGGTGCGAGAGTTATTAATAGAAAGCTAAAGAAACTTAGTCTTGGTAGGGCTTCAAGCATGCGCCATTCACCCACCCAGGTAAAACAGTATCGTCTAGTTGAGCCAACCGAACGGCTTCGAAATCCTTAATCTCGATGACGAAGTAGGGTCCCAACCAGTGCATCTGCAGTTTTCCCAGAAACTTCTGAAACCTACTATCGTATAGGAGAACTTTACCTCCAACCTGGAACATTTTTCTCTTGATGTGGCGATCATGCCACGCCTTCTGCCTATCTTTCTGAACCTTTTGATGAAATTCAGCAAGGAACCTGACCTCGTCAAGTTCTTGTAATTCATGTAGGCATTCCTGTAGTGATTCCTCCTCCGAGAACTTTAGGGAGGTGGTGATCAGAAGACTCGGTATGGTGAACTCAGCGAGAATCACATCTTCACGGCCATACACCAGCTGGAAAGGTGTTTGATTAGTCAAACGCTTCACCGTTGTTCTGTAGGCCCACAATGCGGCTGGCAACCGTTCGTCCCAATCATCCCGCTTGGCATTGCAGATCTTCGTCAAACCCTTTTCGAGGATTTTGTTGAACACTTCAATAGTTCCATTGGCCTGTGGGTGGTAAGGGTTGCTTTTGTGATGTTGGGTCATGAAGGTGTCCAACAACGATTTGATCATTTCATTAATGAAGTGTGTACCTTGATCATTTGTTAAGCTCCATGGGCAACCAAACGTATTGATGATGTATTCAAAGATGAACCTGGATGCTATATCTGCTGTACAGTCCCGTACCACTGCTGCCTCGGCCCATCTGGTGAGGTAGTCTGTGGCGGTGATGATGTACTGGGCCTTTAAATGCATGGCTACAGGGGCTATGGGGCCTACGAAGTCGACAACCCACTTCTCAAATGGTCGCAACACATTCACCGGGTGTAGTGGTAGCTCGTCTCTGTGAGAGGGCCTCCCTGTTCACTGACAAACATCACATTTCTTGACAAATGATTTAATATCTACATGGACCATCGGCCACCATAGTCCATCTTGTAGCAATTTCCTGGCAGTGGGTTTCACCCCCATGTGTCCTCTCGCAATGTTGCTATGGCACTCCCACAACACGACGTCACATTCATGGTCGAGGACACACCTTCGCAGAATCTCATCAAGGCCCAATTTATACAACTGCCCCGCAATCAGTTGGTAGTCAGCGGCACGGACGACCAGGTGCCATTTCTGGATCGAAGTATAGTGCTGAGGGCACTGCCCCGTGGTTAGGTAAGTTGTGATGTCGACCAAATAATATGGTATGGCTTCTACCCGGAAAAGATCAGCATCAGGCAGCTGATCGTCCAGAGAGCCCTCATTTTCACCCATCTCCAACCTGGATAAATGATCGGCATATCCATCCTTCCAAAACGGGCTTATTGACTAGGTACTTCAATGCGGAGTGATCAGTAAAGAACTTAAACTTACCTCCTAGGAGATAGTGGCGGAACTTCTAGAGCGAGTACACCATTGCGAGGGCCTCCCTCTTTGTGGTGGTGTAATTTTGCTCCACATTAGACAGCTTACGGCTGGCAAAGTAGACTGGGTGGTCAACTGTCGTCTCCCCTGGTTGCGCCAAGACAACCCCAAGTGTAATATCGGAAGCATCGATATGCACATGAAACTTCTTATCCCAATCTAGATGGACCATAATGGCCGTCGTTTCCAGCTTCTCCTTTAACGTGTCAAGGGCTAACCTGCAGTCATCATTCTACTGGAACACCTCTGACTTCCGTAGTAACTTTTCCAAGGGAGCCGTTATCTTTGCATAGTTCCTGATGAACCATTTGTAATAACCCGTGTGCCCCAGCAGTGACCGCAACTGCTTCACTGTTTTTGGGGCTTCCATGTGAACGATCAATGTATTCCCGGAAAGCAGCTATGACAATCCTGGAAAACACAGTGAGGGCGTTCTTCAACCTGAACGACATCACGTGATATGCAAAATACCCCCACTCAGTGGTGAACGTTGTTTTCGTCTTGTCCTCTTCCACAATGCGCACCTGATGGTAGCCTGAGAACCCATCAGTGAAGGAGTAGGCCTCATTTCCTGCAACATTGTCCAATACTTCGTCGCTAAATGGGGTGGGAAATGGGTCATGGATGCAAGCGTTGTTCAAACTTCGGTAATCCACACAGACGTGGATTTCTGACTTGTCCTTCTTATTTTGAATGACGATGGGACTCACCCACTCTGCTTCTTCCACAGGGAATATTAGACCTGCCTTCAGCATTTTATCAAGCTCCAGCTTGAATTTTTCCTTGATCCGCGGGTTTAGCCAATAAGGTCGATGCTTCAATGGCCTCGCGTCCGATTTCAGCACAATTCTCGTTTCTCTGAGGTCCCCTTTGATGCCTTTTAAATCCGCAACTGATGAAGGGAATAGGTCTTCATATTCCTGGAGGAGACTAAAAATTTATTTTGTCGTCTCCTCATCCCAGTAGTCCCCAACTGTCACCAGTTTGGGTTTTTCCTCCGTGCCAATGTTTAGTTTCTTTGCATTCAGCAGAAATAGATGGACTCCTTCGGTGGTAGGCTCTTCTTTAATGTTCCGCTCTCCTTCTGTCTCTTCAAAGTATAGGTGCCTCAGGTCCTCCAAACTGTCATCTTCTGGCTCACTATCGATCCGTTGAAAAGCCAACTTACGTCTGCCATCAGGATTCAGTACTAATGGCCTCCTGTCGGTACCCGAATCATGGAAAAATAGTACCCCTTTTATGCCCTATAATGCCTGGGATACCAACTCTGTCTTCCCCTCAAATGAAAAGCACTGAAAAAATTTGTTCGCAACCTCCTGCCAAGAACTGGTCCCTCTCTTTATTTCTTCTTCTAAGTACCAAGCATGTGGGATGGTATCCAAGGAATGGACAAACCGATGTACCCACAGCTCATCTAGGTACCCTACACTTTGCCACTGCTCCTAACAGGTTTTCAGGTGGTCTCTCGGATCAGAAGTTCCTTGGTACCTTTGTGTGCTTTGAGGTCCTTCGTCTTCCTTGAACCGCACCCTCAAAGCCTCTGCCACACAACTCCACCGCAACAGGGAGTTGCGGTGATTTTTCCACCACCTGGCTGATGTGGACTAGAGTGCTACGTCCAAGAGTGGTATCCTGTTTTCCTCCGGTACCTTCTCTTCCACTTTTACAATGAAGGTATTTACTGCTTGCATGTTGGACAAGGTGGGGTACTCCCTTATCTCAGCTCCAATCCAATGGAATCTAGCAATATTGGCACATCTCCACGTACTGGTCTCATACCCACCTTGCTGCCAGTCCTCCCAAGCTAGTTCCGACCCCAGCTCCGAGCTTTGGACACTACGCCAGCTCACGGAGCCAGTTTTTGTCGGGTTAATATAATCCTCCCGCTTCTTGGCTGTCATCTGATAGAGGTTTTCCAAGATCTGAGCATCCTCCCTATTATCCACAGTTTTTGTATATCTCGAACCTTGATACGGGTCGAGAGGCTGAGTGACTCGGACCTCTCTGTCTTCAAAAATCATCAACTCCTTTTTGAAGTCGATGATGGCATATTTTTCAAAAGCCCAGTCGATTCCTAGCAATGCAGGGTAGGGATCTTTGTCTCCCATAATATCAATGACCTCAAAATCTGTGTAAGTCTTTACTCCTGCAATGTCGATCTCGACATCTTCGAGTCTGTCGATCGGCACAGTGCAATAGTGGTTCGCCATGCTGAGCTGGATTGGCGATTAGGTCAGCCGTGGCCACCCAAGAGCTTCCCACGTCTTCCAAGGCAGGATATTGACGTCAGATCCCAAGTCGAGCATGGTGTCTCAGATCTGAAATCTCGCAACCTGCGTGTTTAACCGGAACTCTTTTCCCGTTCTTCTTTTGTTCCGCTTGACCCACTGTACATACTGGGGTGCTGTGTTCGAGGATTCCCTTGTTCCTGTGTTCCCATAAAATACATCCTCCAGGGTATGCTTGAGCTATTCCCGCATCGAAGCATTGTCAACAATTTTGAGGAATAGGTGGAGCCATTCCTCAATCAGAGCCCCCGTAGCGCTCTGTTCTCTGGTATCGATCTTCACAGGTACCTCAATACCTTTGCCCCCCCCCCAGCTAGGCAAAAGTCTCTACCGCCTCCTAGAAATATTTCTTCTGCGTTTCCGGCCTGATTAGTTTTTTCGGGGATGCAGCCCTGATCACTCATATCAGCTCCTTTTCACGAGCATCATCCCCTGTTTTCTTTCCTCCCCGCGTCACTATTGCTACATTTTGCATGCCCGGAGTCACTGTCCCTCGAGGTTCTGCGTTTACCAGATTCGTGCCCCTCTACCTTGCCCGTTCCTCCCACTTCTTGATAAGTTCAGGGCAGTCCTCTGTCGCGTGGGTGTTCACACGGCACTGGGAACACCACGGTCTTCTGGGTATGGGGAATTCCTGAGCTACATGACCCTTCTGATCACAATTGTAGCATTTCAGTGGACCCGTCCCCCTGTGTGCCCCCCACGCATACCACCTCCTCTGCCTCTCGGAGCCTCATTCACCATGTAGGAGGGCAGGTCCAATCGGTCTGCCAGTGCATCTAGAGCTCTGCACTGTTCAGTGTTGTGAATCGTGGAAGCATAGAACTCACAATATATCGGAACATTGGAGTACTTCTACAAAATCGGACACGTCCGAGGTTGATGACCAACTGTTCGGAAAATTTCGCAATACTCTGTTGCGGCTTGGGTTGGTTGATGTGGGAACCCTACATATAGTTGTTGCGGTGGATAAACCCCTTGTGAGTTTATCGGTGTGCCACCCCCGATAGGTGGAGTCCCCTGTACTGCAGCGACTGAGGGCCCCACTCCCAGGCTACGCAATCGAGGACACTCAGTTGCCCCGTGCCCTTCTACAAGGCAGTGTATGCACCAGACATTCAGCCGGCCTCATCTTATAGGCTGCATCTCCTTAAGTTTTTCGGTCAGGTTGGAAATATGATGTTGTAGTCCCAGTAGGGAAGGGTCTTGCGGGGACGACCCTCCCCTATATTCCTGAGGGTAACCCGCCATCACCTTTATCTTCATGGCCTGTTCCAAAGCATCCTGCAAGTTTTCGATCTTTTGCTAAGTGAGGGGGGTTGGTGTCAAGGGAAGCAGAGCCTTGATGAACCAGTCCCTCTGATGGTTTGGGTCGATCGGGTAGCTGAGTTTCTCGATCGCATCTTTGAACCTGCGCATCAGCTCCCATGCAGTCTCTCCTTCTCTTTGCTTTATCTCCCATAGTTCGGACAGACCTTGCTGGTCTATTTAGGGAAGCTTAAATTCTCAGACAAAATCTCGCTTGACGTCCGCAATTTATGGATTCGGGTGGGCCTCTAACCACTTTATGAACCAGCGCAATGCCCTTTCTCTCAGTGTGGTTTGGAATTCTATTAGCTTTCCTGCATCTGGTGATTGTCGAGCCCTCCATATGGCTTCACAGAGGTACCAGTGTTGTTCCACATCATCGTTACCCCGCCCAAAAAATTCTGGGTACTGGGTGAATGACCCTGCCATATTCACTTGCAGAGTTGTGACTAGAATGAACCCTCCAGGTCTTGGTTGCGTAATTATACAACTAGGAATTGCTATACTACCAGTAATGCTGCTATTAGCATGTGTCGCTGCTGACAATGGACTGCTATGCAATCGACTCAACTCTTTTAACTTAATGGAAATATCACTTAAAGGTTTATAGAGTACCAGGGGAAGGTAGGGATCCTTGCCATTCAAACTTTGGGAAGTAGGAATACCTGGAGATATGAATGTCATCCTTTCTTGGAATAACCACTGCATCGCGACGTACCACTCGCCATTGGAACCTTCTTCGGGCCGCACATCTGCATCTCCTTCATCAGACGTCATCTCCCCCTTCCTCCTGGCTGGGCTCCCATGCACTTGCCGCACTTCCACAATGGTCCCTCCCATCTCTTGGGGACCCACCTGGCCTTCCATATCCACTATCCTCTGAGGCGCCTCCTCTTTATCCTTTCGACTACTCCCTCATCGTTTCAACTCCCGCATCACCCTTTCTCACCACCTGTTGGCGATCTGCTCCCTCTGATGTGCATGTCACTCCCTCAACCTCCTTGCAGTCTCAGCATCCATTCCCCTACTCCCCCGCTTCACATTTCATGTAGAATTTGTCCCTCAGACCCTTCCCCCAGCACTAGAGTTTTACGCTTCCATGCCCGATTTCTGGAATTCCATCAGCCCCTCGTCCACCATCAGGGCCTTAATCCACAATGGAATTTCCTTAAGCAGCTTCCCTCTTATTTTGGATCGGAAGATAGCCTCAGCTCTGGAGAAGGACTGGTAGCACTCTGTGGCAAACTCCACAATATACCCATCCAAGGTAGACTCTACCCAAAAATCTACAGCACGGGTCAACTCAGTATCCAGCCGATGAAGGGCCACCAGATCTTCGTGCACCCACTTGCGGTTAATCTTCCGCGATTTTTCCTTAGTCACCTTGGTCTGCAACCTCCGCAACCAATTATAGAGGTCGCTAGGGAATTTTCCCCAGAGGATATTGTAGGTATCACTGGTCGAATCCGAGAAAAGGACTAGATCCTTGAGCACCTTCTCCTTTTGATTCGTTAGCTCCGCTTGCTGAGCTATAAACTGGTCCAGGTGGTTATCCCACCATCTTCATATTTCTCCTTCAAAGATCCTTGATACCATGATCTAGTTCCCCTAATGAAGTTTAGGGTCCCGGCAACGGAACCATTTGTTGGCAAGGAAACAGGTCTCGCAGGCAAGACCCAGGTTCGGGGATTGGGGCCAACAAAGGAGTCCACTGTAGTCTAGAACCACACTGGCATTTCCACCCTACTTCGGAGAGAAGAGAGTCTCACCTGAGGCGTGCCGCGACCACATGCAGAAGGGGAATAGATCGGTAGTGGCAAATGGATCCGCAACTCGAAGCTAACATAGAATCATTTGAATACATAACATCATAGATAGAAGATCTTCTCAGAACATTATGCAGATACTAAGAAAATAAAATTTTAAGGTACCACAGACATCATGCATGCATGTAACTCATATAATAAGACAACAACCTTCAAGTATATTAATAACCTTCATCTGGATCCACAGTTACATCGCTCAATAGGAAGAGCTTACAGTTTTATTACAAACTTCTCGCAGGACAGAGAGATATATAATCCAGCCATGATAGATCGATAGAAGCCTAGGAACTACAAGGATATTGTGCTCAAGACAGAGATCTTCTGCAGTGTCTGCTCGATCCTCTTCAATCCCTCTGCATCCGTGCATGATCTTCTTTTCGGCTGGGTGATGGCCTATTTATTCACCCACCAGCACAACTGCTAGTTTCTATTATGTTCTTCTTCAGCTGCTTTCGGCTTATTTCTGTTGCCTATGAGTTCCACTATCTGTTCCTTGTCGTATCTTCTCTTCGTCTGCACTTATCTACGTCAGCCTCATCAGCTATCTCTTGTTCTTCTGCAACCTTGGCAGCTCCACTACCCACCGTTGTTGCGCCTGCCATGTGTCGATCCAAAACCCAAAATCTGTTCCTTATTCAAAATTCAAAACAAGGGCCCCAACAATATTATTCCAAGAGAATAAAATCATCTAGTAGATTCTCTAGTTGTTTCAAATAGTATCTTCAAAACACCAACTATTCCTCAATCACAATATCAAGTAGAGGTGATGACTCGTCCATCTATTCTTGATAATGTCAAACATTGGAAATTTTTTGAGGACCATCAACAACTCACAAGGTTTAAGGAGGTCATAGATGATTTCTCTCCCACTTGTATTGATCAAGAATTTAAACAAGAGGAAGAAGTTCAAGCACCATATTCATAATCAGAATGGAAAGATAATATTGTTGATCATAATATTGTTCAATTAAAAAATAATTTTATTCCTAGAGGATTAGTGACACCAAAAAGGCTCTTTGATCATAATGATATTCCCATAAATTCCTCTATAAAGCAACAAAAATAATAGGCAAAAGATCATAATATTGGAACAACAGAAGATCCCAAGTTTATTAAAATTTAAAAGTTACCACCATAGGAGTTAAAGGAAAGGTATATAGGTTTATTCAAACAATATATAGATGTATTTTCCTATAATTATGAATACCTAAAAATGTATTATAGATCTGTCACTTAACATTAGATTCCTTTGAATCCTCGTTACAAGCCTTTAATGTAGCTTAGGAAAATCAATCCCATTTTACTTCCAGCAATAGAAAGGTAAGTGAATAAATATTGGATGCCAAATTATTCCCACTAAGATACTTTGTGTGGGTAGCTAATTTGGTTCTTGTTAAAAAGAAGAGTGGTTAAATCAAGCTATGTGTCGACTTTAGAAATCTAAAGTGGGCATCACTCAAGGAAAATTATCCACTTCCTAAAATGGATTATATTTTATATAAAATCATTGGTGCAACTAGAATCTCCATGATTGATGATTTTCCAGGTTAGAACCCGATAGTTGTTTAAAAGGAGGATAAAAGTAAGACATCATTCACTACACCATGGGAAACCTTTATGTATGCAAAGATTCCTTTCAATATGATGAATGTCAATGCAACTTTGTGGAGAGACATGGATTTGGAATTTGGTTGTGAAAAAAATAAATACATTGCAATATATTTAGTAATATTAATATTGTTTCAAAATCATATTCTTAACATTTGAAACATCTTCAACAAACATTCCAAAAGTGAAAAAAAAAATGGAATTTCTCTCAATCCAAGAATACACATTTCAGTTTGTGGCCCAATTTTAACTCTCGTTCAACTTTGGTAGCACCCATTCAAATGTGATGATATTAGTGGAAAAAAAATTATGTCGGGACTCTTTGAGTGTCTAATGTTTAATGGAGGCGGGGAGGGGGTCTAATATCACACATGAGAATTTTACCATTGGGACACACATCATGTAAATAAGTATATCCCCTCCCTGATACCCCTTATATGACGTGACTATTGGGATTCTTTTCAATCAACAAAGCGTCATGTCAAGCAATGTCACACGTCTAATGCCCCTTAAGCATATAAATGGCATACACGTAGCTTATAGGTGGAAGTGGAATATATGCAACAAAAAGGTATTGGCCCACGTGTCAGGAACGTGGGAATGACATCAGCGTAATCAATAAGCGAGAGTTCATTATAGTTTTAAAAATAGTAAAGCTTTATTCCCAATCAAAGTTAGTCATGTGTATCAGCGGTTGGAGTAACCATTAAAAACGAAAAATGGTTTCTTTTTGTCATTAAATTTGACACATTGATTAATTTTTTTGTTGAAAAAACGTCGACCATTTACAAATCTCACACAAGTGCCTATAATTATTTATCAGGTAAGATTTCAAGCCTAGTATTATTTTTCAATCAGCCAAAATGAAGGTTAAAGTGACAAATCCCCAACCTTCAAATTATTCTTACCCTATTAATTTTGAAGATTTGTTGTTAATAGACAAGGAAGAGGATTCACATGAAATTCATTGAGAACTCAACCTGCATGAGCTCAAAGAGTCAATTTTATAGTGTTTCAAAGATCAACAGGACATTGCCTCACACTTGGGAGTCTTATTTGGCACAATGTATCATCGCTTAGATACACCCTTACCCAAAATTCATTTTCTAGTGTGACACAAATTTCCTTCCTTGTAAAGAAGCTATCATGTCAAAGAATGGAACCATCAAGTTTTATATTAATCCTATAGCTATGCAACAAATGCTTAAGAAAGTGATTCCAAATCAAACCCAATCTTTGAGTGACTACATTTGGATTTAGTTTTATAAAGATTCAACCCATCAAGATAAAGCTATTACTCTATAGTCCTTCTTGTCGTAGAATTGTCAATTACTAGAATATGTGCCCCCCATCCCTCAAGTATATTCCCTAAAATGTTAATGCAAATTATATAAACAATTTTTTTTTTCTATTAGGATATCATGATGACCATATGATAAATGATAGTGTTTTAAGGTTATGAACTTCTCTTTCACAACCCAGAAATTTTTTCATTATGTTTCACTTCATTCAATACTTGTCTAATAATATCAATGTTCAATTGGGCCCATTATAGTCTCACAAAGTATTTTAGGTACCAGTCATTCCTTGTATATATTTTTATGTATTTTCAGGTCATTAAATTTCTATATCTCCATTTACAAATTCAAGGTTAGAGTAGAAATGCCATATATGTAATTCATTGGACACTAGGGTGAGAAAGCATCCCCAAAATTCTGGATTTACATACTTTTTCAATCAATTATAGTTAGTCACATATAGTTTATTGTTTGAAGATATTCCTACTAAAATGTTTCCAAAAATAAAAAATATTCTATAGCTTGGCCTAGATACTAGAGTAGGTGATTGGTATTTGTTTAAATAATTTTCAGAGATCAAAATTTATGGTTTTGAATTACCTCCATGCATTATTCCAATTGTATTTCCTATGAGGATATTTGCATTATAATATTTCAAATAGAGCCTCAATTTAGATCATATTATTTTTTTGTCTCAAAATCACCTAACCATCTTGAAACTAAAGAAATAGGTTGGACCTTTCCTACTTAACACAAGAGAAGCATTACAAGATGTTGAGGAGATGTTGAACACAATGAAATTTACCCCAGGAGAAGTATGGTATCTTATTCTCACATTTTCATATAAGAGAGGAGGGTAAAATAGGGATCAACCACATATAAACACATTTCCAAACCAAAAATTGAATAGTTTGTAAACATATATGTTTGGCTAATGATCCAGTTTATACTACACAAATTAGCCAAGAAGCAAGTCATACTTCACATCCAATAATTTTGGATACACCACAACCAAAGTAGAAGGATCTCAAGAGAGGATTTTAGGAAACACAACAATCATGTTCAGTCTTGGGAATAGAATATGGAGAAAGGAATTTACAGAAAAATACAAGAGTGGAAGAAGACGATGGCTTAGTTTCAGTTCCAAACACAATAGAAGCAACATCAAGAAAGCATGAATTTCATTGGGAACTCTTACCAACAATGTCTATGGTCCAAGAATCACCATATTCTAGCATATTTCCTTCAATAAGCAAGAAATAAAATATTTATTCTTAGTTTATGGAAATTAAGAACAAGAATATGAAGATGAAACAAGATTATTATACAATGTTTTGGAAGAAACATTCAAGTTCTTCACGAAAAATATTACTCTATGCCTTGGATAATGAAAAGGGGCAGTTTATATGGCATTTTGGAAACCAAAAGCTCAAATTTTCAAAATTGTAGAAGATTACAAGGTAGCAAAGTATCTATTGATTTGAAGAAGATTGATGAGGTGGATTGGATTGAGTTACACAGACACACCAAATAAATGGTCTTTAGATGCTTGACAGATACTGCTATAAATGCCTCCAATCTAGAAGCAATGCTCTGAAAGGTTACTAATTAGCTGAAGTGGGAAAATATTGCAATGGGATCCAAATTGATGAGGATTGAAGACTTGGACAATGGTATAATTACAGTGGGGATAAATCCAAATGATTATTCTACTATACAGGATTTGATAAGAAAGCCCAATATTCTAGCAACTAAACATGTTTGTATTTATGAATTAGAAGCTACAGAAAAATAAAAAGAACAATGGTCATCCTTGATAGTTAAACAAAACAAGGAACTTGAAAATTATGCACAACAAATTGAACTTCTTAAAAAGGAAAAGTATGAACATGTTTGCGCAATAAATTCTTCAACACCATCAATGACAAAAGAAGATCCTTCAAAGAAGCTTGTTGAAACAATTCCAGCCTTAAGTATTAAGGATATTGAAATTGGAAATTTCAAGAAAATGCTCATAGTGAAGAAATTTGAAATAAATAACCTCATGGAGGAACTAGCTGACATAAATTCAACCATTTATAGTGATCATGGCTTGAAAGCAAGATTACATAAGGAAATGGATTGGTTGAAGAATCAATTAGTGGGAACACAATCATTAGTTGAGGCTAGGAAAATTATGTGGCAAATGATGGTGACCATTATTTCAGAAATGTGGGGATCCATCAAGATCATTGGAGATGAATTAGAACTAATCTACCATAATGAACAAACTATTGATAAGATTCAAAGAGAATTAGGAGACAAGCCCTAGATTGTTGCTAAAGTAGTAAAGTTTCTCAACACCAGAAACCAATAAAAACTGATAAATATGGGTGTGGATGACAGAACGTACGTAATTATCAAGGTTAATAGAGTTGTGACTAAAAGGAAATTTGTACAATAGGCACAAGATAAATGCAGGCTTGTTAAAAAGGAATTTTATTAATTTAACTTGAGGTTTAAATGAGTTTACCCTCTCGCTAGGATCAGAATGGAAGTTTAATGTCTCTAGATGCATACAAAGAAGATTTATTAAAAACCAGAGTAGATTCCAACAAATTTTCAAACATGAGTGGAAAGTTAAAGAGTGCAACCATAGTAGATAATTTGATGGATGAATTTTTTATTTTTAGTAAAGTGAAAATTATATTTCCATCTACTCCAACGTACCAAAAAATTCACAGATTTACATATTTCCTACAAAAAAAAATGATGTCATCCAAATATCCAATCAGGTCACTTTGGGATTGGTTGTTTAAATTTTCGCATAAATCTTCTTGATTCCAAAAAAAATAATCAACTAGAAAAAAAGGTTAAGTGAACAAAAGTTATTGGACATTTGTAAATTGTTTATATTTTTATGATTTTCTTCCTAGAAAGTTACTTTTGCAACAATAGTCTGTTGTAATATTTCTTTATAAAAATTAAAGAGGAACTCAAAGAAAGGATTCATATTATAAGATTCAAATTGTAATATTGTATCTGAGGAAAATATTTATACATTTTTAATCAAAATATTATTCTTTCAGCTACTGACAGTGTGTATCTTATGTATTATTGTTCCTTTGTAAGTTTACATTATGTTTTTCATTTCTAGAATTATTTCAAGTTATATGAAATATCCTTAAGAGGCTAAATTTAGAATCAATTTCCTTATTTTATTTCAAGATTATGTTATGCACATATATCTACAATATATCAATATGTTTTTATCATACCTAAATCAATGCTTAGATTATTGTCGATATTTCATAAAACTGAAGTTTTTTGTTTTTTTTCTAGAACCATTGGAATATTATTCCTCTGTGTTTTTTTCCACAAAAAGTATCAAAGTATTTGTTAAATGCTATAAAATTTGTAATATCTTCTCCTTTTCTTCCTTTCACCTCATTAATCCATTTAGTCATCTACCTTAGTTGGAAGCTAGCCCTTTGATTGGATACATAAAAGGTGTTGTCCTGCAATATATTAAATAGATATTTATTTGAATCAAAACCTCTTTTTCAAAAAACATTATTGATGCGTGAAAACCTCTTTCCACAAAGGTAGAGAAGGTTATACAGGAAAACGTTTTTCAATACAATTACAACAATAAAATCTTCCACAAATTGCACAACAAAAAATGGGTGGAGTGTCTAATTTAGTAGTTGCTAGGTATGCCAATTTAAGGATACCTACTTAATTGCATGATTTTCCACAAGGTTATGTGAAACGTGTACCTAGGTATAATAGTGAAGGAGAAACCATTGTAGATGATCATTTGAATGATTTCCTAAACTTTTTTGATAATATGACTATATATCCAGACGTTGTATTTAAGATACTTTTTATGAAATATCTAGAAGGGGAGGTCAGAAAATGGTTTAAGGAATTGTAGGATGGCTCCATTCCTTCATGGAAAGATCCAACTCCTTAAAATATGGGGTGAGAAAAAGGATGAATTTTATTATCTCACATATTTTAACTCCATGAAGAGGAAATATAGAGAAAATATTATTTATTTTCTAAAAATGTTTAATAAATTATATAAAAAATTTCCCTTCATTATTAATCTTTCTTCTACAATTGCTAGCAAAAAAAATGCTCATGCCTTTAATCTATGTTTTGTGTTAATGTTAAGAGAGAGAAAATATATACCAATATTTGATATGCAGGATGATGTTATCCAGGTTGAGTCCAACTTAGCAGCCTCAAGAAAGTTGAAAACAAGGATAGATTCAGGGTAAAGAAAAAAGGAAAATGAGGAACCAATCATTTTAGGAGTAATTAAAGAAGAGAATGACCAAAATATGGAGGAAATGACAAGAATGATCAAGAGTCTATATTATAAAATATTAAAGGTGGAACTGGCCCAAACATAAATCCTCCCAAACAAGGTCAAGAAACTACAAATGTACCACCTAACCAGTTTTGAAGACCTTTCAATCCTCAAATTCTATTGAGAGAGAATAATAATTGATCAACATATTCATAATCCTCTGGTTATTTATGAGCGGTATGAAGAAGATCACAAGCAGTAATTTGAAGAAATAAACTGTTTAGAAGGTTAAACTTATCAAATTTGTGGTTCACATGAAGGTTTTGATCAACACGAGCACAGAACATTTCAAGGAATAGATCCTTCTCTTAGTCTTTTCATATTTTCTTCAAGATGAGGTTCATGATAAATATGGTTTAATTCCTAAAGTAACCCCATTTAAACAAGATGTTAATAATAATAATGTTACTATTGAACAATATAAAGTGAAAGAACATGAACCTTCTACTTCACAAGCTCGTCAACAACAACCTAGAGACAATGAAGAATAGCCAAAGGAAGAGAAAATATCCACTCGTTTTAGTCTGGAGAAGGAACTTGAAAAGGTTAAAAATCCTATTCCATTGTTTTAATTAGTCAAAAATATTATTTATCAAAATCAAGTGGCCAAAGTGAGTCAATCTATTCATATTGAAACTCATCTACAAAATGAAAACCCTTTGGTGTTTATTCCTTATGTTGAGGAAATAAATGAAGAGGTTGATCCTTTCTTTATTACCTTAAAGATTCATAAATACATCCTTTATAACTATATGTTGGACTCAAAATAATATCATAACTTGATGCTTATTACTATAATGGAAAAGTCAGATTTGCAGATTACAAGGTCGCTTATTACTATAATGGAAAAGTCAGATTTGCAGATTACAAGGTCATATCATGACCTATATTCATTTGATTAAATGAAGGTTCAATGCTTTGGCTTATTAAATATCTTCTTATATCTTTGGCACAAATTTTTGCTAACAACATGGTCATGTATGTATTAGTTGAAAACATTATAGCCAAGTTTGGGATGCTTCTTTCTAGGTCATGGGGTGTTAAATTGGGTGGTTTCCTTCAGCTAGACATAACATATGTAACAATTTTTGTATTTGATGGAGAGAGTATGATGTTATACATAGAATTCAAGTTCACCTTTAATGTAAGTGATGTTGAGCATCCTAACAACTTCCCTATATATTATGTAGAGCAATATTTGGGTTGTTATATATTATTTTTACATTTTGAGTTTGACTCTTTAGTTGTTGTAAATAAATTTGTTAATAATACATATTATTTAGCAAATAAAGTTCGGAAGTTGCATTTTGATGTGTCTTGTTCAAAATAATGGTAAAGAGCCATAATTTTATTACTTTCGCCTTCTAAAGAAGTCATGTCTTTATCGTACAAGTTATATATCTAAGTAACTAACAATGTATCAAAGTATGAGGACCTCATATTTTGGCTTGAAGCAATGACAAAGCTTAATATTTTTAATATTGTAGCATTTGGTGATTCAAAGCTAGTAACCAAGTCTCTGAGAAGCCTTTGTCAAACCAAGCATATAAGTCTAAGACCTTATATAAATGAGGAATTGGATATCATAGAAAACAATTATAGGCCTTTCATATAAATATTATTCCAAGAGAAGAAAAGCATCTAACATATTCTCTGGTTGTATCATCCAATACCTTGAAAACACCAACTACCCCTCAATTATGTTATCAAGTCGAGGTCAGACATCATTCATCTATTCTTGATAATGTCAAACATTTGAAATTTTTTAAGAATGATCAACATATCAAAAGGTTTATTGATGTCATAAAGGAGTTTTATGCCACCTGTATTGATAAAGAATATATTCAAGAGGAAGAAGTCCAAGCACCATATTCACAATTGCAGTGGCAATATACTATTGTTGATCATAAGATTCTTCAATTAAAAAACAATTTGATTACCATAGGAATAGGGTCATTGGAAAGGATTTTTATCATAATGATATTCCCATAAATATATAACATCATATTATTGGAACAAGTGAAGATCCAAAGTTTATTAAAATTGAAAAGTTTTTGCTACAAGAGGTAAAGGAAAATTATATAGGTTTATTCAAATAATACATATGTAGGTTTTAACCTTGTACAGAAATTACCTGCAGACAAATTCTTAAAAATAGAAACTATACAATGGTGAGAACATAAAACAAATATACATAGACATTTTCCCCTGGAACCCAAAACCGGGACTACCAAGTTGATTTTTCATTATGTTCCTTTTAGTGTTAAAATACATATATATACATGACGAAGCATTCATAAACCCCAATCCACTAACCCTAGACTAGAAAATAATCGTACTTCCATTGACTGGATATACAAAATACCATGGGCAAAAAACCATCATGCCCAAAATCATGTGCAAAACCCATGAAAAAAATTATGAGTATGTCTTCCCACCATCTTTGGGTATGCCTCCATCCTTGGGTCCACCCAAGTATTATTAGGTTTGCATACATAAAAAATCATGGGTATCTGTTGCCCTCTCGGTGACCCCCCCCCCCCCCTCCTCCCCGTTGCGCCCGAAACAACGTACAACACATGGAACTAGCCATGGAAAGAATATAACACACACCCAACAACATAATATCCTTTGAAGCTTGGTTCCAAGTCTTTCAAGAAGATGCTTAGGAAAATCAATCCCCTTTTCTACCAACAATAGAAAAGGAATTGAAGAAAATAATGGGTTCCAAAATTATAGTCCCACCGAGATACTTTCAGTGGGTAGATAATTTTGTTGTCATTAGAAAGAAGAGTTGTGAAATCAGGCTATGTGTCAACTTCATAATCTAAATAAGGGCATCACTCAAGGAAAAATATCCACTTCCTAAGATGGATTATCTTCTACAAACATCATTGGTGCAGCTAGGATCTCCCTGATTGATGGTTTTTCAAGTTACAACAAGGTAGTTGCTCAAAAGGAGGATCAATGTAAGAAAACATTCTTTACACCATGGATTACATTTGTATATGAAAATATTGCTTTCAATCTAATGAATGCCAGTGCAAATTTTCAAAAATCCATGGATTTGGTCTTTGTTAGTTAAAAGAACATATTCATGATTATATATTTATATTATATTACTATTTTTTCAAAATCAAATTCTGGACATTTGAAACATCTTTAGCATATGTTCCAAAAGTGCATGCAAATTGGAATTTCCATCAATCCCAAGAAATTCATATTTTCTATGAAAGAAGGGAAGATTTTGGTCATGTTGTTTCTCGAGAAAGAGTCAAAATAGATCTTGAAAGGGTGTCAATAATAAAATTCAACCATTCTACTAGGAATAAAAAGGAAATACAGTCATTTTTGTGCAAGGTTAATTAACTAAGGATATTTGTCCCAAACTATGCTGAAATAGTCAAGGACATCAAGCTTTCTTCATATCAAAAATCCATTCATTGAAGCTCCAATTTTGGCTAGTCTAAATTATGGCAAGGCTTTATCTATATTTTCCTTTGATTCTGATTTAACTATTGCAACAATTTTATTGCAATAAAAATAATACCATTTTTAACAGTCAATAGCATTTTTCAATAAAATTATGAGGGGAACATAATTGAAATATGATATTATGGATAAGAAGGCCTATGCACTTAATTGGGATCTTAATTCATTCAAGACTTATATTTTACACTCAAAGTCAAGACCATTTTGACTCAATTTGATAGTGATGAAAAGAGAAGCAAGTGGATTTATTTGATTTAGAAATAAAACCAACCAAGTTGATTAAGGGATAGGGATTGGATAATATGTTATAATATTCCAATTGCAAAGCATTGGGCACCAACTCAATTCTACAGCTTACATATTTCCCTTTGAGAATAATACACATGTACATTTTCTAAAGGTTATGGAGAAGTTTTCCTTTTCAAATTGGTACAAAAGCATTGTATTTTATTTAAAAAATTTCCAGTGTCCACTTAAACTAAACAAAATCAAAGCAATATCTCTAAAGCTTTAGGAAATTAAATTTTGTATTTTGAATGAAAATTTATATTGTAAGGACCCTTTGGGTATGTTTTTACTATGCCTTACTAAAGATGAAAATGATCGGGTCATTGATGTTTTCATAAACAACTATGTGGAGGGAATTATGCTTAGAGGAACACAACACACATATTTATTCAAGAGATTTTATTAACCTAAATTTTTTTTCTAGGTAGGTGCCAAAGTTAGAATTTGTGTGCAGTGTCATATATTTATAGGGATGCAAAATTTATCATCATTTCCTTTGATTCCAACCTTGGTGGAGGCACCTTTGATTCCACTTAGTGGGGCCTTGATTTCATTGCAGAGATTCAACCATATTCAACAAATCAACATAAGTGGTTCTTAACAGTTATAGATTACTTCACTAAGTGAGTAGAAGTTATTCCAACCAGGGTTGGAACTAACACAATGGTAATCAAGTTTTAGAAAAAAATATATTTTCTAGATTTGGATGTTCAAAGGAAATCATCAAAGACAATGCCCAATATTTCAAATCAATTAAAATGTTTGAATTCTATCAAAAATACAATATTTCCATAAATCATTCCCCTACTTATTATCCACGGGGCAATAATTTAGTTGAGTATTCTAATAAAATTATTATTAGAATGATTGAGAAGGTGTTAGAAGATCGCAAAGATAATTGGTATGATCACTTAAAGTTTGCACTATGGCCTAATAATGTTTCTAAAAAAATATCAACAGGTAAATACCATTTCCAGTTGGTATATGGATCTGAAGCTATTTTTCCCTCTCAGTTACTTTTTCCTATTATAAAAAATCTATAAAATTCCTATGAAGGGCCAAATGATTGTACAAGCAGCCTACACAAACAAATAGAGATTGAACAAGATAGAGAACAAGTGCAACTTAAGTTATAGCAGCATTAGGACAAGATGAAAAAAAATTGGCAAGAAGGATATGGAGAGAGAATTTAACTAGGGAAATATGGTGCTAAGGAAGAATGTCAAAAGATAGGAAAAAGTAAAGCATGGGAATTTTGATACGGTGTGGTTGGGACCATCTAAAATTGTTAAGGCCAAAGGAAATTATATGTTTATCTTATAGAATATGGATGACGAATTCCTATCACTTCCTATGTATGGGAGTCATTTAAAGCATTCTATATAATACTAAAGGGCCTAAGGGTATCTTGTTTCATCTTTCCTTGTAAATACCTTTGTCATTTAATTTTACAATGCATGGTTTGATGGTTTGTTGATAGCATTTGACTGCATAACTCGTGATGAAGGCACTTGCTACAGTTCTTAGCATTCCACAAGAAAATGCAATCCCCAAATGGAGTGGATGTTGTAATATAAAATGATTTTTAGTGTTTGTGGTTGTTATTTTATTTATTAAAACAAATAAAAAATTATTGAAATGAGTATAAATTTCATCCTGATACCCAATTTTGATTTGTGTGCATCATTGGGAGTGCCCATTAAAATGTAATGAGATTGACGACGAAAAATTTATGTCAGGCCCCCCTGAGTGTCTGATGTTTAACAGGGGGTAGGGGGTATAAAATAGCACCCGAGTTGTTTACCGCTAGGACACATGTCATCCAAATAAGTGTATCACCTCTACCTCAATACCACTTATATAATGTGACTAGTGGGACCCTCGCTAGACAACAAAGCGTCACACCATGCAATGGCACAGGTATGGTGACCCATAGACATACATATGACATATAGGTGGTATAAAGGTGGTGAAAAGGTATTTTTCTAGGTCTAAAGAACATGGGAATGACATTAGCATAGTAAAGGAGGAGTCTATTTTATTTTTCAAAATAATAAATATTTATTTCTAATAAAAAAATTTCACGTGCATAAAAAATTGTGTTAATCGTTAAAAGGAAAAGATAGAACTTCTTACTCTCATTATCTTTAACACATTGAGTAATTTGTCTACTAAAAAAATAACAATGGTTTACAGAGCTCACACAGGCAACTGCAACAAGTTATTAAGTAATCTTTCAAGCCTCACCTTACTTTTTATCCAGCCAAAATGAAGGTTAAAGTGATAAATCCCCAATATTCAAGTTCATCCCACCTTTTTAATTTTTAATATTTGTTGTTAATAGATACGAAAGAAGATTCACATCAAACCCATTATGAATTCAACCTTTATGAGCTTATGGAGTGGTATTTCTAGATTTTCATAGATTAATATGACATTCCCTTTACTTGAAAGTACTATTTGGAACAATTTATTATCCCTTATACACACCCTTACCCATAATTCATTTCCAGGTGTGCCAAAAATTACCTTCCCAGTAAACAAGCTATCATGTCAAATAATGGAACTATCCTACTTTATAGTAATCATGCGGCTATTCAAGAAACACTTAAGATATTCATTCCAAATCAAACCCATCCTCTGAATGAAGACTTCCTGAGTCAGTATTATAATGAGTTAACCCTTGAAGATAAAGTTGTTGTTCTATAGTTGTTCTTTCCTCTGAATTGTCAATTACTAGAAAATGCTCCATCCCCTTATCCCTCAATTTTATTCCCTGAAATGTCAAGGAAAATCATATCAACGTTTTTTTGTCTATTAGGATATGATGATCACCGGACAATAGATGATATTTTTTTAGGGTAATTAACTTATATTTCATAGACCAAAAAGTATTTTAATAGGTTTCAATTCAATCAATACTTGGTTGATGTTACCAATATCCAGTTAGTCATTATGGTCTCACCAAGTTTTTTACTTTTAGGTACCAAATAGTCCTTTTATATATTTTTATGTATTTTTAGGTGGATAAAATTATAGATATTCATTTGAATACTTAGGATCATAGTGGAAATGTCACATTTTTAATTCATTGTACATTAATGGTGAGAAAGCATCCATAGAATTATGGATTTGCAGAATTTTTCAATCTATTATTATTAGTCGCATACAGTGTATTGTTTGAATAAATTCCTCCTAAAATGTTTCTAGAAATCAAAAATATTGTTTGAATAAATCCCTCCTAAAATGTTTCCAGAAATCAAAAATAGTTTATAACTCATCCCAAATAACATAGTAGGTGACTCGTATTTTTTTTAAATTATAGAGATCAAAATTTATGGTTGTGAATTAGCTCCTTATAGGCTTCCAATTTTCTTGCCTATGAAGATATTTGCATTAGAGTATATCAAAGAGAGCCTCAATTCGGATCATATTCATATTTGTGTCTAAAAAGTGCCCATCCATGTTGAAACTGGAGAAAGAGGTTGGACCTTTCTTAGTTGAAACAAGAGCATCATTACAACATGTTGAGGAGATGTTGAAATAAATGGAATTTCCCAAAGGAGAAGTCTAGCAATATGATCCTCACAAGATCACATCAAAGAGGAGGATAAAGCAAGGA
This sequence comes from Pinus albicaulis, assembly GCA_034641835.2. Lineage (NCBI taxonomy): Eukaryota > Viridiplantae > Streptophyta > Pinopsida > Pinales > Pinaceae > Pinus > Pinus albicaulis. Next base: position 985,865,850 of record CM076575.1, on the reverse strand, counting down.
TCATCCCCATGTAAACACATTCCCAAAATATAAATTGAACAGATTGAAAATAGATATGTTTCAGAGAAGGATCCAGTTCACACGACACAAATTAGCCAGGAAGAAAGCCAGAATTCACAACCAACCATTCTAGATACACCACAACGAAAGGATAAGGAGCTCATGAGAGGATTTGAGGAAACACAATAGTCATGTTTAATCTCAATAAAAAAAAAGATCGAGAATAGAGGTTGCAGGAAAACCAAGATTCAAAGACGGGGAGGACTTAGTTTTAGTTCCAAATACAGAGGAAGCAACATCAAGAAAGCCTACATTACATTGGGAACTCCTGCCAACAGATTGTGTGGTTTAAGAACCATCATCTTCTAGCATATCCCCTTCAATAGGAAAGCAAGAAAATGTGTATTCTTAGTTTATGTAAATTAAGAAAAATAATATGAAGATGAAATAAGAATCTTACATAGAATTGTGGAAGCAACGTTCAAGTTATTCCTGAACAAGGTTACTCTTTTCCTTGGATTATGAAAAGGGATGGTTTAATATGGAATTTTTGAAACCAAAATCTCAAATTATCAAAATTGTAGAAGATTACAAGGTAGAAAATGTTTCTATTGATTTGAAGAATATTCATTTGGTGCACCAGATTGAATAACACATGCAGGCCAGAGATATTATCTTCAAAATCTTGAAAGATACTATTATAAATTCCTCCATGCTAGAAACAATTCTCTCAAAGGTTACTAATTAGCTGAAGCAAGAAAATATTGCAACAAGAACCAAAAAAATGAGGATTTAAGACTTGGAACAAACTATAATTAGACCAGGGATAAATCCAACTAATTCGTCTAGTATAGAGACTTTGATAAAATTTAGGAATACTGATATTCAAGTACTCAGGAGAAAGCTCAACATGGTGGCAAATGAACACGTTCAAACTTCTAAATCAGAAGATGCATAGAAATAAAAATAAAAATTATTGTCCCTGGTAATTGGACAGACAAATTGAAATTCTTACAAAGGAAAAGTTTGAACATGTTTTTGAAAGAACTTCTTCAGCACCATCAACAAAAAAGGATGATCCTCCAGAGAAGCATCTTGAAACAATGTCAGCCTTGAGTTTTAAGGATATCGAAATTGAAAACCTAGAGAAAATACTCATAATGAAGAATTTTGAGATAAATAACCTCGGGGAGGAACTAGCTGATAGAAATCCAACCATTCACAGTAATCATGACTTAAAAGCAAGATTACACAAGGAAATAAATTGGTTGAATAATCATCTAGTGGGAACACAATCCTTGCTTGAGGGTAGGAAAATTATATGGGTAGAAATAGTGACCATTATTTCAAAAATGTGGGGATCCATCAAGATCAATGGATATGAAACAAAACTATTTTACCATACATAACAAGTTTTTGACGTGATTAAGAGAGAATTAGGATACAAACCCCATACTATTGCTAAATAGTAACATTTCTCAACATCAGAAACCCAGAACAATTGATAATTATGGGTGTGGATGAAAAAAATTATGTAATTATGGAGTTCAATAATTTTTTTAATAAAATGAACTTTATACATTAGGCACACGATAAATGTTGACTTGTTAAAAGGGAAAATGATTTATTTAATTCCAAGTTCAATGTTTTAAAGGAAATGGGTTTACCCGCCTATTGGGATTAGAATGGGGGTTTGATGTCTCTAGATGCATACAAGGAAGTTCTATTAAGAACCATATTAGATTCCAACAATTTTTTAAACATGAATGGAATGTTGAGGGGCAAACCATAATAGATAAGTTCATGGATGATTTTTTCATTCACTGTCAAGTGAAAATGTTATTTTCAACTACTGCAACATACCAAAAATGCACAGATTTGGATATTTCCTGCATAAAAATGAAGTCATACAACTATCTAGTCTCGTCAGATTGGGAGTGGTTTTATAAATTCACCCTTAAATATTCTTGATTTCATCAACAAAATTTAGCTGGAAAAAAGAAAAAGTGAATGAAATTTGTTGGACCTTTATAAAATGTTTCTAATTTTATGAGTTTGTTTCTAGAAATTTTATTTTGCAACAATAATCTATTTTAACATTTTTGTATAAAAACTAGAAAAAAAAAAACAAAACAAAACAAAAAACATAAAAAAAAAAAAATTTAAAAAAGAAAAAAAAAGGTTTAGATTCTAAAATCAACATATAATATCATATTCGAGGACAATATTTCTATAATTTTAATCAAGAAATTCTTATTTTATCTATTGGTAGTTTATCTCTGTAATTATTTCAAGTTATATAAAATATCCCTAAGAGGATAATTAAGAATTAATTTCCCTAACTCGTGGCAAGGTTATGTTATACATAGAGATTTATGATAGAATCAATTTGTTTTTATCATACCTTTGAATGAATGGTTAGGTTATTGTTTATATTTCATGCAATTGAAGTTTTTTTTTTCTATTCTAGAACCACTGGAATATTATTCCTCTATGTTTTCTACCATAATAGGTCTCAATGTATTTGGTGAATGTTGTAAAATATGTTATATCTTCTCCTTTTCCTCCTTTTTGGCTCATTAATTTGATTGGTCATCTTCCTTATTTGGAATTTATCCCTTTAATTAAAAAATTGAAAGGTATTATCCTGCAATTTATTAAACATGGACTAATTTGAATCAGAAACTCTTTTTCAAAAAATAGTATTAGTGCATTGACATAATTTTCTAGCTAAGAATTATCTCAAGGAAATAACATCAAGAATGCATGCAACGTGTTTGACGGAATGATTCAATGAAAGGATTTATCATGGTTTCTTTGCTTGAGATTGTAGATTTCAATGGTGAAATGGGTGACCCATGGAAGAGAGAGATGTTGGTTATGTTTTGTAAGCAACAACAATAATAAATTTAATGTGTGTATGTGTGTGTGGGGGGGGGGGGGGGGGTGGCGTGGTTATGATGAAGTTGAAAATTTTTACATGTGAATCGGCATACTACTATAATACTTGGTAATACATGTGTACCCATGGGAAATTACCAGTAAATTTTAAAGTTACACCTAGGTGATAGGAAGACATGTTGAATTTCTGAATACCTTGGATATAAAATTTAAAGGTGGTAGGGCCTAGAGGTGAGTGGTTCTTATTCACTTGGTCAGTTTGGCTAGAGTTGGTCGAGGGAAACCCAAGTCAAGTTTTTCAGGGGTATTTTTAAGTGAACTTAACTCGATGCAAGATTTAAATTTACTTGGTCAATGATGGTGGTTTTGGGCACATGGTTTTTGTTTCCCATGGTTTTGTACCCATGGATTGCATGTAATGAATCCCTTCAAAGGATTGGTAAGACTTCATTGTAATGTGCCAAGTATGTGAGAAATTAAGGATCATTTGGCCAATTTGGTTGGGTTTTGGCCAAGGGACAAATATAATATTCTGTTAGTTTGTTTTTTTCCTTATATTGAATTTTTCTAGGATAAACATTATGTTTATCTGTGTTTTTTTTTGTTAGTAAATTTATCTTTCTCAAATGTTTTATCTCGATAATTTTTAACATAATGTTCATGCAAACACATCGAAAGCTATAGAATTACCACCACCCAAAGTGTTCCAAGAACTTTCAATATTCCACCTAAGAATCAAGTATATGAAGGGAAATACAAATTAAGTTATGTAATTCCTTGGCTAACCTCTCAAATTGGTGATGAGCATAGCAGTCAACTCTTGTGGACACTTGACCTTTAGGTGCACCTAATTGTATGACAACAACTTTGAATTCAATGTTACTATTAAACACTAGGCACAAGTAAATTAGTCTCATACTTTCATCTCTAATATGAATGCTTATGCCATTTGGTCCATATATATGGCCCTTCAAGTGACTATAAGAAACTAATTTGGGATTGATACTTTAGTTGGGTGATATGATATTTAGTGTGGAGAAAAAAATTGTAATGGTACAAAAGTATTTCTACTACCTAAATTTTGAAAATGATTAAGTCATTATATCAAATCATGCAATACCTATACCATCACTAACATTCCATTCAAGAAGAAAGGGTTTTACACTCCACCTACACCTAGATAGTTAAAAGAGTCACTCGCATGGGCTGCATGTTATGCCTACCTTCAACTAAGCATGGTATTTATTATACATTGGCTTCATTTCAAGTTCCCATGGATCATATGATTTCAGATAGGGATACTAGATTCCTAATTAATTTTTATTCTAGCTTGTTACCAATGATGGATACCAAGTTGACCAAATTGACTACCTTCCACTCCCAAACCAATGGATAAACAAAGGCAATCAACATGATGATTTTGCATATCTTCAAAATGTATAACTCCAAACATCCACACAAATGGGATGAGAGGCTTCCTTGTGTTCAATATAGCTACCATAAACCCCTTCATATCTCTATTAGTCAAAACCTCTTCTAATTCTACTTAATATTCCAATCATTGGCACCAATAACATAGCCGCATATCCATTGCATTGACACAAGAAGAACATTCCCATGCTCAAATTGATGCTAAAAATGTATCCAAAATTGTCGAATGCGTTCAAAACATCCAATAACAAGTTCATAATATTTTTTAGAAAGCCAATGCCAAGTACAAGCAACACCATGATCAATATCAAGTTAAACACAAATTTTAGGTGGGAGATAAGGTATGAGTTCATTTACAAAAAGATCAGATCATGGGACCTTTTTAAGGCTCTGGACCTACTCTAATATGGGCCTTACACCATCACTAAGGAGGTCAATGATAATGTATTTGAATTTAGTATTCCTACTTTTCTTAGGTTACACCTTGAATTTAGTGTGGTTTACTAGGATATAAATTAATCAAAATTTTCCCCATTAGATGGAGGAAATTAATGTAATGGAGACCATATATTTTTAAGGGGGAGATATTAATCTAGGTGGATACTAGTGGCCACCCACCTATTATAATAACTCGAAATGGTTTCACATATTGACATTTTTTAGGTCCTAAACTTTTAACATGTTTTATGGGCACTTTCATTATTATTTTGGTGGTTGACATAGGCCACAAAATATTTAATCTCATGGCATACCAAACAAATACATCATGGTTTAAGCTTTGTAATGTTCCAAGAAATTTCCTAAACATTGTTTGTATTAAAAAACTATAACCCTAGGACTTTGGTATATCAACTAAACTCCTTAAGCTTTTCATTCCTTTTACCACATCATCTTCTAATGTTGGGGTTTTTGATTTGTAGGATTTTTTAATCTTGGGTCTTCATACTTTATGTTAAAAGGGTAGTATTTTCCTTTGTAATGCCTTCTTGTGAATGAACATAGCAAACAAATCTCTCTTGAAATATAATCCACTGCCATTTTAGATAGGTTATATTGATTTATGTTTAATAGTAATTTTCTATTTTATTAATTTATATAAATTGAGTTTCACCATACTATTATGACCTCTACAATATCTCTATGTGTTTCCATTTATATAGTTTCCTTTGTTATGTTCTCTACATAATCCAAATCAATTATTGCTTTCAATTTTCCCAAACACTCATTGAATTGGAACTATCTATTCATTTCTAATAATCATGTTATGGCCTCTCAACTTATCTACCTCCCCATCACTGGTATGTGGTTTGGCTTAGTCAAATTCTTGATGCAACTTATCCTTATGGTGTCTTTTCCTCATGTAGCTACTCTCGGTGGAAAAATTACTAATGATAGATTCCTCCCATGTGTTTGGCCCATTTTTCAAAGATTTTAAAGGTTGTTATTGGTATGTATTATTAAGAACTAATAATGTTTAACCACTTATTCTTACATAATAACTATTTCTCAAATATTCCACTAATACATTATTCATTGTAGTCAATTATCTAGTACAACTAATTTTATATATCAATTAAATGTTGGAACATTAGCGAGTTGAATTTTCTATGCTCTTCCAATGCATATCCTCTCTATAAGTATGGATTTAATCCCTTGATATCCTCAGTATTTTCTCATCCTTGAACTTTTCAATCTTTTAATCACATTCATACCCTCAACATTTACACAAGATACATAACAATACAAAAATATACAATAATTTCATATGTAATTACATAATTTTATACATTAGTTTCCATAAATATTCATATACCATCTTATGGAAATAACTCATATTCGAAATAAAATTCAAGGAACTAAACATACCAAATAAAAAAATGATATAAATACTTATCTTCAATCACACATTTATCCATGAAGTAATTGTGTAGGAGCAATTCACATCCCATCCATAGGCACAAAATATGGATTACACCATTGATCTACTTATGAGTTCCCTAGAGTGAATAAATACCTACAAGATCTACCTCTTATTCAACCCAATTCACAATGTTGAGGAATCAAACAATTATAAATACCTACAATGAACTATCTCTCTATGGATATTCCCCTAGGCACCTCAACTAATATTCAATCAATCTATGGATCTCTTCCTCATCCATTCAAAAAAAACCTCAGGGATTCCCTTTTTCTTCATTCATTCACACAGGGAATCCATCCCTTTAAGTGCAACATTTCAAGCAAGAAAATTCCAATATATTGTATATGAGATATAACATGGTATTCATTGGCTTAGATACAATGATTATTCAATACAAACATGAATGAGATTGTAGGTATATTTATTTTATGTATCCCTTCACTCTTTACAAACTTATTTATCTTATCAAACCAGTCACCAAACCATATGAATTTTTATAGTCTCACTTATATCACAAATCATGGTTTTTTACTACAAGGTGGATGTGGTAACAATCATGGAAGGACATTCACATTTCTAGAAGAGTGGAAGAACAACCTTAATAATACCGAAATAATGATGTACTTACCTTAGTTCTTATGATGTGTGTGTGTGTGTGTGTGTGTGGTCTCTTCCAACTTTTCAATCGATTATATTCAAACACAAAGGGTAAGGTGATGGTTATTTTTATTAATGATAAAAAGGTGTGGGTGATGGTGATTTTTGTTAATGATAAAAAAAAAAAATTGATTTCTTGCATTGAATCTCCCATTTAATATTCCCCTATTATGGACCCATAGTCTCATTGTGTCCCTAGCAACCACCTTAAACATTTTACATTATATTTCATATTCACTTTCTAGATAATATATTGTGTACCAAGGGGACATTAACACGTGATTTTTGGGAATTATAAACATGAAAAAAATAAATCAAACACATCTCCAAGATTCCCATCATGTCCAAGCCTATATTTGATACAACCATCATATCCAACTCTATGGCCATAAGGTTTCTATCATTCTCTAGCTGGGCCTTAGCCTAGGGATACACAGTAGAAATATTATTGGAATGAGCAACTATAATGAATGATAAGTGTGAATTTCTATATTATCCAAAACGATTTTACTTATAAATACAATATGTAACCATTGGATTCATCTTCCAAGGTTTCTTAGACTCCTATTGATGGTTCACCTTCCACACCATAGTCCTTAGTAGATTAGGTGTCCGAAATCCCCCCCCCCCCCCCCCGCCCCTTAATCTAAAGGGATACATATGAGTCCAAGAAGAGAGCCGAAATACAAAAGTAGCAACCATTGGTTGAATGTGCTCTCTAAAAAGAGGTGGTTTTTAAGGAAGACCTCAAACCAAAAAGGTGGGAGAACTCGAGGTCTCAATCAGTGGTGGTTTAAGGCTTACCACTAACACTGGAATGCTTAGTGTAGTTCCTGGAATAGATCCAAATCTGACTAGAAGATAAATTCTTCTAAAAGAAGAATTTATCCCTAATGCTTTGAAAAAGAATACTATTGGGGTCTCAACCTGGAATGCTTGATGTTGTTCCTGGAACAATTCCAAATTTGGCTAGAAGTAGAAATCTCCTAAAACTAAAGGAAGAATGTCAAAATCCAATAAATAAAAATAGCTTGTAGGGTATTCTCAAAGAATTTGACTGAATATTTGGATCCTTTGTAAGAGATGTAGTAAAATATCTATAAAAAAAGAAAAATTGTAGCAACTCCCTCGAACTCTGCATCTCATCCATGTAGAAAATCCACGTAGATTCAACTGATAATTGTAATATGCTAAAACATTGTACTTGAATCTACTCTACCAATAGTAGAAACCAATTTAGATCTTGAAATCAAAAAACATGAAAGAGAAATAATTTCAATCTCACAACACAAAGATTTTCCTAGGGAAAGCCTCTGCTAAAAACCTCGATATTTGTATATTGCATAAGCCAAATAATATGATAAGATTACAATTTTTTTCTCCCAGCTGAGAAACCTCTGTACTATCTCTATATGTCTCAATGATTCCTAGACAAGCCTGGTTCAATACTTAACCAATTTTCTACCCTCTAGGATCCCTATTTCCTTGCACAATTTCCTTGGGTAATTAGGCCCTATTATTTAGGGAAATTCTCAATCCATTGGGGGCCTTCCTCTGACCGCATGCACCACTTGTACAATTTAGATAATTATATAACTGATATTACACTTCCCTTGAACTCTAATCTCAACTGGTTCTTTCTCAAAACTGATGTGCATGAGTTATTTTTGAGTGAATTATCAGTTAAATGGTTGAACACCGACACCTCAACATCTAACCTCCTACTAGTTCCTTTATCAGTTAGAACTAGTTTAATTGAATTTAAATCAAATAATTTGAGTTAATTAATTACAATTCAAAATAAACTCAACCAGGGCTCCTATAATGTAGGAGACACTCTACATGATTCTATTTTAACCCTCAACTCAAATAAATTGAGCCAAATAATTCATCCTAACTTAGTTAACTCATAAAAGTTGTCATGTGAAGTGAAAGTACAATTTTGTTCTAATTTAATCAAGGGAAAAATAAATTAGAGTCCTTTCTTGGTGTCATTTTCAACAATCCACTCTTGATTGTAGTGGAAATAAACATGTTCCATATAATGCTCTCGAATATATTAATAGTATTGAATAATGAAATGCCAGAAATAACAAACTTGAGATAGGTAGCTTTCATTTTGCTAGAATTATGGCTAGACATCATACCTCAAACTTGCATAGACGGATTTGTCTTTTGGAATGTATACAACTCCATGACCATAGTCTAGGTTCTATCGACTCCATTAACTCATTAAAATTTTCATCATGTGGTAGTTGTGGGGTCTATTTTCCCCTCAAAAAACATGAAGGTTAGGGGTGTGGTTTTTTAAGTGTATCATGGTCCAACACCTCTAAGTGCTCTATGCTAGTCATCGTTAGGAGCCCTAATACAGTGCTCACCTCACTGAAAATTTTCAAACAATCAACCAGAATATCCAATACCTTGATGGATAAAGTTTTCAGAAAGTGCATAAGAAGGTTATAAGGTATGTATGTGTAAACATCAGCCTTAGTTACATACAAAAACAAAGCCTGGAATAACTCTCGGTGATGGAAGAGGTTTGCACGCAAATTCTAGGAGTAGTTTATGTTGTCTATGAAATGACACAGTGGCTTCATAGTAGAGATTCTTATGCCCAAAAATCGTTGCTTCAAAGTAATAAAAACACAATGCTTCATTTTCTCAAAGAAAATGAAGTTAAATCTCAGTTGTGGAACCAAATTTTGACAAAATGGTAGCCATGGGATATCATCACAACGCCAAAAGATTCAAGGAAAAGAGGGAAAATCTCAATAAGTATTTCAAAAAGGCCCAAGAAATTAACAAAGAATGTCCCAAGAATAACAATTAATATCTATATTTCTACCAATTTAATGTGTTTTACAAGAAGATAATTCACCAGGTGGATCCTTCAGAGGTGAGTCTATATTGTGAAAGATGTTTAACAGAATTAAGTCAGGGAGAGGTCGGAGTAAGTGCAAAAATATCTAAGGAACCATTATGCCAAATATTTCAGGACCGCTTTAACCAATTTAGAGAGGAAAATCTGACATGTTTTTGAGAAAAACCTGCTCTGATACCACTATTGGAATGAAAAACCAGAATGAATGATAAGCATGAATTAATCTATTATTCATAAATATGTTACATATAAATACATTATGTGACCAATGGATTCATCTTCCAAATTCTCTTGGACTCCCCTTTATGGTTCACCTTCCACATGTCTCTTTCGCATTAATAATAATATACATGTCAAATTAAAATAAATTTAAGTAATGATAATTTATATTATTAGTAACCATGATATTTCAAAATATAGAACTAATAAAAATACCAGCATCTGCACCAAGAGGTGCAAAGACACACCAATAGTGTTTTGAAGTTTGAGGATTGTGGATTTGATTATAGTATCCAAGAGGCACACTTTGGACAAGATATCTTGGAAATGACACTGAAGTGTTATTTAATGGGTCAACAAGAAAGTCATATAACTTGTTAAGGTGGGGTTAGAGATTGAAGAACATATCTAGGAGGGAAAATCATATTCAAGAAACCAACATTTACTCATTTATAAAAATGAAATAAAGCATTCACCTTAATCTCAAATATATATCAATTAACAATCATTAATGATTTGAACATACTTTAATCAATGCCACCCACACATTCCACTCTTTATAAAGAGCTGTGAAATTTCCACATTTAATTTGTAATCAATTTCAAAAGTTGGGATACTACAAACCATCAAAGATGGAATATTGACCATGCATGTATTTTAATGGAATCTTAATAATTGTTACAACTTACTATACAAGAATGATTTTAAAAACTCTATTTCTCTTAGACATGTCAACATCATAAATTTACAATGGATTAAGAACCCTTAAGTTGTTGGCTATGATTTCTTGAAAAGAGTATATCTAGAATTCAAGATTGTATACAATGACATCCTGCCATGAGGTTTCTACACCCATTGCTCAAGGTTTTGATTCAACACTAAAATTTGATTGTGCATCAAACTAAAGGGAAATAAATTATTTACCTCCAATGCACCTCCAAGGTGTTTGTGTCCCATGACACCTTTGTATGGTGATTTTCTCAACAATGTTTAACTTTGCATTGGAGAAATTTTGAGGCCTCAAATGGGCCTAAAAAAAAAATGTACAACCAAAATCATGTTTATAATAACGAATAGGATTCAAGATGATTATGTCAACCATGGGGGATGATTCAACATTTTTGGAGTAAAAAGGTAAAAAGATTAAAAAATAAAAATAATAACTTCTTTTTCAACTTGTATTTTCAACTTATCTCCGTATGGTTTTACTCAAATTTCGAGTGGGAGAACTCGTTGGATGCAGAATTTAATTCTTCATCCAAGAAGTATCCATGTTGCATAATTTCTATGGACCATGCTATAGGAAAAATGAGAAATACATGAAAAAAATGTGATTGCAATCACATTTTTCATGTATTTATCATTTTTCGGGTAGCAAGGTCCATAAAATGTATGAAAAATGGGTACTCCTTAGATGAGGGATTAAATTATGCATCCAAAGTCTACCCTGCTCAAAATTTGAGTAATATCGTAGGGAGATAAGTCGAAAATACTGATTGAAAAAGTAGTTCTTTTCTTTTTTCCCTTTAAAAATTGATGATGTAATCAAATTTTAAATTATTATTTTCACTATTATTTTATAATATTCCTTAGGAGGCCCATTTTAGACCTCAAAATTTCTCCAATGGATCTTGGCATTTCTTTAATAAGAAATGAATTATTTTGAAAGCAATCACTAGACCTAAAGTTATATCTACCAGAATACTTCCAAATTCTCTTAAAACCCTTGTTTATCAAGCTCATCCATCATGTTCAACGTAGGATTTCTCTTGTTAGGATTTCTATTTTAGTATAGAAATTGTTGCAAGTCAACAAATACAAACATAGATGCTCACCACTATGAACCATCCCTATGAGTTAAAAAATAGAATTACCAAATTTCGATGCTTGACTAACTTTGTCCACATGGAGAGTCACCAAAACATTATCATAGAGAAATACTTTAGTTCAAATATGGATTAACAAACAATGATTTACATAAAATGCTTCGATTTTTTTAGGCTTGACCATGCCTTGGTCAATAATCAATCCAAAATTTTCAATGATAGATGAAGGTGTGAAAATTTCTAAGTGCAAACAAAACATGAATTTAATCCATTCAATAAGATTTGGTTTAGTATTCAAACATAGATACATTTTTATCACAAAAGAGACTAACCTCGAGTTATCAGTAGCAACAGGGGTGAATTTTAACAATTATGCAGATGCACATGATGTCGAAAGTCAAGCGACTCTAATAACTCCTCAAATGGATACAAACTATCATTGTGTGACTACAATATTTCAAACTAATGAGCATTCACCTTGTTTTATATTAATTCCATATACCTTCAATGGAATATGCCCCTTCATATTCTCATTCAACAATGAAACAATTCTTCTTCCTTGAGTTCATATTCTGTAGAAAAAATGAACATTTGTATATAACAAGTGGGTCGATTCCTTGCAAATGGCACTCATCCATGTTCACTAGGACATGGCATGCATCTTCCCTAGGACATGATATTGGCCCAGATTCGATTCCAACAAATGGTGCTCATTCATATTCATTATGAAACAGAATGGTGTCCTAAGAATGTATGTTTTAGTAAATTCAGTGTAAATATGATACATTCCTAGTAGACACAGATAGGTCCAGTAGTGATTCTCATTGACATCTTCCCTATCTTCATTTGTCGCGATCAATTTCAGCACCTAGGTTTTATGTGCTTGAATTTTTACTGGTGGAATTTATGCTTAGACTTACAAGAACTTGGAAATGTGTCACAAATTTTTCAATTGTACATTTCTTTGTAATTTTTATATAACTACAATTTGTATGTACTTTAACCTCACAAGGTAAATTGTTGTATTATTATGTACATGGAAGAAAATCCCATGGACAAGTAAGAGTGTAAGGAAAAACCTAAGGTAATTCGAAAACATATATACCATTTAAATTGAAAGAAATTTTTTTTTGCTCAATTTGTTTCTCATTTAAGTATTTGTACTTTGGTCTATATTAGACCCAAAAGTACCAATCCATTCACTTACTAAAATGGTATTACGATTTCTCTAGATTCTTCACTGACTTTGTATTCAAATTTTTTAAAGTGGTAAATAAAAATGATTTGAATGAAAGAAATTGGAACACCTTAATTTGAATGCAAGAGACTTCTTAAATATTTTTCCAAAAGAAAAAACCAGAAGTCTACCAAACTAAGAACTAAGTAACCAGAAAAATAGGTTAAGATGCTTTGATTAAATACACTGGGTAATGAAAATTTATATAAGTGGTATAGTAAAATGGATTTTGAGATACAATAATTGCTTTAGAAGAATTTGTAAAATCAAATTTGGTGATATTTGAAATGAAAGTGAATATTGAAAATAAAGATAGAATAGGGAGAGAGTAATAGGAAGGAGGGGTTGATATTGAAATGGAAAAGTTAATTGCAGTTGCCATGCTTTCATCTTTTCCCACTCAACTCTCTTATCATCATCATGGAGCCTCCAATAAAAATATTAGCAATGTCAATCCTCATTTTTCCCTTAATTGTTTCTGCAGAGGTTCTACTCTTTATGTTGGATTCTCCTCATCTTCAGTGTTCTAGTTATTTTTTCTGATTTTAATGCCTTTGTTGCTCCATTTTTTAATCTCAATACATTGTCATTGTGAATCTGAACAGCTGGTAAGGTGACTGTACATTCAATCAAGTCTCATGAATATCCCAACAGGGGTAATATGTATTCTTAAATAATACCCATGGAATATAATTTTAGATACCCATGTTTGGGATTTTGAAGTAACATTTAGGTGTAGTACATAAAGAAATATTTTTGGACCTAAATTGCCCAACAAAGTGGGGACTTGTCAACAAGAGGTTAAGATATATAAGTGATTTTGTATGAGCACAAATTTTTGGGCAGTTGAAAACCAACCTTGAAGCATCCTAGTCAAAACTAAGGAACCAAGGTGGAGTTTTACATAATTTAATTATAATACTCTTAATTTCTTAATTAGTAAGCACCTTTCTATTACACGACAACACAAGTTCAACATATACTTACATTTCTGAGATCAATGGAAAATTCCTAAACATTACTATGTCAATGTGATTCCAATAGGTATTGTAATAGCCCTAGTGAAAATTCCATGTAATAAAAGTTAAAAATAATAACCACAGTTGATGGGACATGTATTCCAATCTAAATGGTGGGAAAAACATCCTAGCAGATGTTCATTTCAGTTATTACGACTAAAGGAAATTGGAAAAGGTGATGGCGAAGGCTTTGGAAAGGAATGAGGCATTAATTTGAATTTTATTTATGAAAATAATGGAAATTGAATAAAATAGAGGCCTCATTGATGATAAGTTGGGAATATTTTTGGCTCAATATTTTTCTAAGTGCATTTTTGGAGCTCTATCATTATTCTCTCTCTCTCTCTCTCATACTCTTGGATACTTAGAGTACTCTTGGAGCACTCTTGGAGAGTGTGGCATACTTGCATAATTAGAGCAAGAAGGCAAAGGAAGGGTAAGAAAGTGGAAGAGGACATCGGGGTCAACATCTACAACAGGTTTTGAGTGAAGATACCGATTTTCATGTATGTTTCCTTACAATATTTGGCATGCATGGTATTTCATTTGGTTTCTTAATTATGATATTTCATTGGCATGGAGGATTACCTAGATTGATAATGGATTTTCCTAGCCTTGTAGTTTCCTAGATATCCATGGTTTTGTGGGTTTATTTCCATTGATTTTTTCTGGTTGGTTCTCATGATTCATGTAATTGTGGGTTGAGTTATTAGTTCCTAGAGCCTTGGTTGGACATACGCTCTGGAGCTTGGCAGACAATTGTTGGGTTGAGTTACTAGTCCTGGAGCCTTGGTTGGAACAATGCTTTAGAGCCCTAGGTGGGTTGAGTTACTAGTCCTGGATACTTGGTTGGAAAAAATCCCTAGAGCCCGGAAACAACTGGGTTGAGTTACTAGTCCTGGAACCTTGTTTGGAACAAACACTCTAGAGCCCTAGGCAGCTTGGGTAGAGACCAATCTGGTGATGGTTGTGATGTACGGCTATGAGGTGGAATCACTGGTTGACGGTTGAGTCAGTTTGGCCTCTAGAAGCCCTGGATTGGTTTTTTTTAATGTGTTTTATGAGATCCCACATTCATTCTTGGAATATGACATGGGGGTGATTGGATGAAGAGAGATTTGGATCATAAAATCTATGGTTGGGCGGAACATGGAAGTCCTTTCTTCTGTAGGTTTTTACATTTATTAATGAAGAGATCATTCTTTTGGTATTTGATATATAAATGTATTGGTTTATATGTGGATTCTATTTTTGTTGTATCCATGGTATTTATGTTGACATTATTATGATTATTATAAGCATATATGTTGACAGTGATGATATATGGATATTTCCATGTTTTTACTTGTAAATGAATGCACAATGTATCTATGGTCAAATAGATTGTATTGCATCTAATGATGTAAGGGAGCAATGCTTCTTAGCAATTCTCAAATAAGTATGAGACCCATATGCTCATATTTGTTGTTTACACTTATAGTTTCCATGTTTGTGACATGTTTGAAATTTTTTTTGTCATGGATAAGAGGGGTCTAGATGAATTCTTGTTGATGTGATTTCTTATGTATCATTGTCTTGTTGTTATTTATCAACTCTGAATTTTTCATGAATTTATGGGAAGAGCACGGGGTTCTTGGCCTGAAAAGGTGGCTCAAATCCAAGGGATGTTGGCACAGAATTGAGGAATTGGGGCCATGAGCGTTGGCATGCAATGTTATGCATGCGTTTATAGCCTCTTAGACGTTGGCTTGCAATATTGTGCCTGTGTCTTGGGTGTTATTGTTGTTATACAAGGTATTTATGTTGTGTTTTTGCAGGTTCCACTTCATTAAATTCATCTAGGAGGATGAATCTCATTATAGTAGCTTGTTGTCGCATGTTTACCCTAGTTGGTTAGTTACTTGGGTAGATGTGGGAGGAGGGTGTTATAGAGTGGTATCATAGCATGGTTGCACTCTCCTTCGTTGATGTTTGGTTTTTGGTCTCTTTGTGGGATATCTTATACCACATAGTGGTATCAGAGCATGGCTCAACCCTTGGGCTGGATGGGCGGTGTATTAGTCATTTTTTTTTGTTGGTTTCATATGTGCTTCTCATCCTTATGTTGTATTTTCTTGTCACATTTTTGTTGTGTTGGCCATGGTGGTAGTGGTGTCACCATGGAAGTGATGATAGTCTTTTTTTCAACATGTTGTCATGAGTGTATGATTGGTTATGTGTTTCTCATGATTGTGTATTGTTCGTGCACACTTGATTATATATTGTTACATATTGTACATACGTTGCTTGTTTATGCTAGGGTTACATATTGGTCATGCTTCGATGTTATCCGTGAATGCTTTCTTGTGTGATGTCGTTTTTTTAACACACATTGGTCATTCATGATTGGTTATACATGTCAAGTGGGTGCATATGGTCAAGTTTTCATTGGTTTGATTGACGTTGTTGTGCATAAGGTAATTGTACACAATTGGGTCATCATGATGATATTGGAATGTTATGATGCTAATGTGTTGGCTGAGATACAGTAGGACATGTAAATAATTAAAGTGACATTGCAACAATGGACTTTGAGGTAAGAACAGATCGCCATACAAGTTTGTATGTTTGGCATGCAGGTATGTGATTCATGGTTGTTGTAAGAATTAGGGTTACTTATATGTTTGTCATCATGTTGTTACTTTGGTTACACGTATGATAAATTCTAGTAGATCAGTGTAGTCATATGTGTTGGCAAGAAGTCAGGTCTCGCGGACAAGACCCAGGATCAGGAGTTGTGGCCAACAAAGGAGTCTGATGTAGTCTAGGATCACGCCGACATTTTCACCCTACTCCGGAGAGCAATGAGTCTCACCCGAGGCGTGCCGCAACCACATGCAGAAGGGGATGAGATCAATGGCAAGGAACAGAGTCGCAACTCATGATGGACAATGCATTGATTATATAGACAGAGTCATATAAGCAAGAGCACTTAAGAAGCATTCAGACATAAGAAAATAAAATTTTAAACCAGCATAAACACATTACATGCATGTAAACCTCTTATTGAGACAGCAACCTTTCATTATATTAATCTCTTGGCCAATCTCATGATTACATAGCATCTTCAGTGATAGCTTACAACCCTGATACAGATGTACAAATGCCTTACGGAACAGAAATAGAGAAGATTAGGAATCACAGAGATGTCATGCATGATTTCCCGCAGTTGCTCTGGGCTTCTTCTCCTGTCGCGAGCCTCACAACCTCTGCAGCACCCTCCTCTTTTCAGCCGGGTGACTGTTATTTATTCACCCGCTATCGCGACTATCAGTTCCTCTGTGTCTTTTCTTCAGCTGCTTCCAGATTCTCTCCTGTTATCTGTGTGTTCCGCTTTCTATCTTCTGCTGTGTGTTTTCTTCATCTGTACTTGTGCGTGTTCTTTCTTCAGTTATCTCATGCTTCCACGCCACCTTGATAGCTCCGCGACTCCTGGTAGTTGCGATGCGGTCGTGATTGCCATGTGTCTTCATGCCGCAACTCAAAAGGTCAAAATTCAAAATGTTCTAACCAAGATTTCAAAAACAAGGGCCCCAACAGGCCCCGACCACAGTTCCTTAACTCGTCCCCGAGTCAATCAAAAATGACAGTTTCCACCTCCATTGCCCCACTGGATCCCAAGCCCTGTTCGGCCTGCGTGCCTTCGTCTCGTGCCATTTCCTGCTGTGCTCCTCCAAGCGGCTGTTCAAACAAGGGCCCCAACTCCGGGACCCTGCGGAGCACAATATCTTTGAGCCCGGTGAAGTCCGACACAGCTTGTTGCCATCCCTGCATTAGCGAGTCTGCTTCCTCAGTGATCCTGGTGGCAGCGGCCTCCTCTATACTCGTCGGGACAGCCCCGAACATCGTGGTAAGCTGGGTGTCAGCCTTTGTAGCTAGTTGTTGTATTGATTTGGCACTGGCTTGAATGGGTGGACGGATTTCCCAAATTATCTTCTTGGCCGTTGCTGAGTTGGCCTCGGTCTGGTGCATTTGAACCTCAAGCTCGTCCGCCTGGGCATATAGTTGATCTAACCACACGAGATCTGCGGTCTCCTGAATTTCCCTGGAAATCTGTTGCAGCTGGGCAGAGATGGGTTGCGTTTTGACCGTGAGGGTGAGTGAACACTCCTGCAGACTTCGTAGGAGGTCGTAGGCCTCGTGTGCCATGGAGTGAAGGGTCACCTGCATGTGAGTTTCTTGGGTCTGCTTGGTGGCCACCTGTTCTGAGTATACAATCTATGGGTCGGGGAGCGCAGGCCGTGCGGCTAACGCCGCTTGAAGTTTCTGATTCTCCCTGCGTAGACCAGTGAAGGCAGACCGAATGTGGTAAGCCTGGACGGCCACATTGCTCTCCGCTATATCGTCAGGAAGTATGGCATGGTGAGCCCTTACAGTGGGCCATAGGTCTGAGAACGCCTGAGTGACAATGGTGACCTACTCCTGCAGGTAGGCCTTCTCCTTGGTCAGCTGGTGGCGCTGTTCAGTAAGCGCTATGATCTGGTGGTGTTGCTCATCGCACCGCTGCTGCAGCTCCGAATGAAGCTGTTCGGCCTGCAGGGCCGCCCGCTGAATGAATAGGTACAAATGGGCTGTACCCCATGTTTCTACGTTGGCAGTGCCGGAAGCGCCCTGCTCCGGCATTCGCTCCTGCAAAGGTTGCCCACTGGCCACTGATCTGTTGGAATTCTCAGGAGGGGACACCGGGGTCTGTTGCTGCGTTGAGGTGCCCATGTCGGAATCTGGCCATTCTTGCTGAGTGGTCTGGCCTGTGGGGGGAGGGTCAGCATGCTCAGGTGGAGCCTCGACCGAGTCAGCCCCAACGTTGGCCAGCTGGGTAAATATAGTAGAGAAATAACCCTAGGGTGTGGCCACGGGGTCGACTGGTGGTACTACGGCCGCAGTAATAGAGGTGACTTCAACCCCGTGGTCTCCTCCTAAGAGTTCCCGGATAAGGGGGTCAGATACAGTGGCAGATGAGTTTGATGGAACGGATGAAGTGGCAGGTGGCTGGACGGTGGAGGGAGCGGTGGACGATGTGGAGGAAGTATGGGGGAGGCGAATATTGATGAATTCTGATGGGTCGATAAGGGGTTCCTCCGGAATTAATGTCCCTGTGACTGGAGTGGGTGGCGGATCGTCATCAGTAAGGTCCACCACCGGATTAGTGATGGTGGTGTGGGCCCGCTTGGTTGGAGGGGGGTCTAATTGATCAGGTCCCGGGCCCGTTTCGCCCATTGGGGTGATGATGGGGCTGGTAGAAGTGAATAAGTTGGTAGGGATGGGAGAAGTGAGAGGGGAAGTATGGGACAGAGAAAGAGAACGACTGAGCTGGAATTCAGAAAATAAAGGAAACAAAGGGGCATCGCTTGAAATAACTTGGGTCGCCACGTTGAGACTTCGTACCTGAGTATTGAAGTGGCGGACGATGGGGACCAGTGATTCGGGGAGTTCCTGTGAGGTCCTGGCTGCATCCTGAGAAGGTCCCGCCGCGGCTTGTGAGGGCCCTATCGTGCCCGTCTCGGCAGGCCGTTGCGCCGGCAGCATCCTTTCAAAGTTATATCTGGGGATCCCGTCGCGGATGTGCTTTGTGACCCCCGGCCACGAACAGACCTCGCGGTGAAAGGTAGCATCGTCCAGCTGGAATTTGAGCGGCGCCATGTGGAAGGTGGCTTCCGGCACGCAAGTGGGGCGGAGGTAAGTGTGCCTGTGGCTTACCCTGAACCATACCTGCTCACTATAGTCGTCCAACAGGTTCTTGGGCACCTGTTGCTGGTTAGCCACCACATCTATCATTAGCCCGTACCAAGACCGAAACGCTTCCGCATTAACCTGTTTCATGCTGGGGTCAGAGGACACCTGCCACGGGGTGAATTTCATCATGAGGGGCTGGCTCACGGTAGTTTCTGTCGGCAGCCGGACAGGAGGAATGTGCCATTTCCACATGGAAAAAGCTACAATCAGGTAACCATAGATGAAACTAGTGGTGCGCTTATAATTCTCTTCGCATGCCGCGAACAGTTCTTTGAGCACGAAAGAACACCAATTCAGCCTAGTGCCTTGGACACAGTGCTCCGCAATGGAGATGGTATCCAAGGTGCACTCTCCTTTGGTATAATGCCGCATCGTCTTGCTAGCAATGAGATAGCAAGCGAACTGAATCTCCGGCTTGTTAATCAGATCAATTTTGGCACCTTTCCCCCCCTCCCCCCCCCCCGGCGAGTGCCATATTTGGCATAGAGGTCTGTATCACCCGTCTTTCGTGCGCGCTTAGAAGATGTCTGACCGGCAGTGGAGACGTTTGCGCCATTCTGGGACAGCCCTGTGAGGCGATGGATGTCTTCAGCGTGAATGGGGATCTCCTCGTTTAGCCACAAAGATCCATTCTGAATTCGGCTAAGGAGGAACGAGGTGCATTGCAGGGCTGGTCTGGTAGTCCCAAAGATAGGAAGAGTTCTTAAATTCATCAGGGACGATTGCTGGAGGCCCTTGTACTCTGGTCACATTCAGTTGGCTGAGCTACCGCCTGGTGTGTAGTGATGCTCCATATATGTCTGCCAATGGAGGGAGGGGAATTCGACCGAGTCGGACAGGTTAGCGTCTATCAATGCTGCACTGTCGTATTTTCCAACCAGCGACTCTGTCCTGTGGATCTGACTATCCAGCGCTGATTCAACAATGGAGAGGAGAGCCTTTGGAATTTTGGCACGGCGCTGGTAAACCTGGAGAATTCTCCTGGAGCTTCTATCTTGGTGCAGTGCGTTTTGAGACTTCAACCGCTCTGGTGTCGCTGCAATTGCCAAATTGAACTGGTCTGGCATTCTCGTGCTGTTGGTCTCCATGCAAGTTATGTCATCACCTGGCACGAGCGGAGTCGATGAGACCCCATAACGATAATTAATTCTTGCTGGCCTTCTTGCCTGCGATAATCGTGCGATCGATCACATGCCTGTGTGTAATCTGACAATTGCTAACGACGGCATGGGGAAATGGGTAGACGCGACGGCTGAGGGAACTACGGATGATGGAAAATGATTATGGTACGGTTACTGCCTACTTATGGTAATTTATGATGCAAATATGAGCGATCCTACGGACTGACAAAAAGGACTGACGGAAATGACCTGGACAGATACTGGCACGTGGATGGATCGTACAAGGATGACATGCTGGACGGGCGCCGCCCCGACCACAGTCGGTTGCAGTGCGGTCCCCCGCAACTGAGCGGTTATTGACAGACCACCTATGAACGGAAAAGACTCCCTACACTCATCCTGGTTGCGAGAGAGTTATTCGACTAAGCTACGCTACGGGTGCTCTCGGGTGCGAGAGTTATTGATGAGAAGTGGAGGGTACCTACTCCTGGTAGGGTTTCAGGCATGCGCCATTCACCCACCCAGGGATAACTTTACCATCAAGCTATGCCAACCGAACGGCTCCTGAGTCGCGAATCTCGATGACAAAGTAGGGTCCCAACCAGTGCATCTGGAGCTTTCCTGGAAACTTCTGGAACCGGCTGTCATATAAGAGAACTTTGCCGCCAACTTGGAAGGCTTTGCTCTTGAGGTGGCAGTCGTGCCACGCTTTCTGCCTGGCCTTCTGAACCTTTTGGTGGAATTCCGCCAGGAATCGGGCCTCATCCAGCTCCTGTAGCTCCTGGAGGCATTCCCGAAGCGACTCCTCTTCTGAGAACTGAAGAGACGTAGCGATTAAAAGACTGGGTACAGTGAACTCAGCGGGAATCACAGCTTCCCGACAATATACCAACTGGAATGGCGTCTGATTGGTCAAGTGTTTCACCGTGGTCCGATAAGCCCACAATGCCGCTGGGAGACGCTCATCCCAATTGTCGCTCTGAGCATTGCAAATCTTAGTCAAGCCTTTTTCAAGAATTTTGTTAAATTCTTCCATAGTACCATCGGCCTGCGGGTGGTATGGGCTGATTTTATGATGTTGAATCATAAATGTGTCGAGTAGTGACTTGACCGTGGCATTAATGAAATGCGTACCCTGATCACTGGTTAAGCTTCGTGGGCAGCCAAACCGGCTGATGATGTGTTCAAAAATGAACCGGGCAGCTATCTCTGTCGAGCAGTCGCGTACCGTCGCTACCTCAGCCCACCGGGTGAGGTAATCCGTGGCGGTAATGATGTACCAGGCCATGGAGTGTCTGGCGACCGGGGCCATGGGACCTACAAAATCGACAACCCACTTTTCGAATGGCCACAACACATGCACCGGGTGTAGCGGAAGCTCATCCCGGTGAGAGGGCCTTCCTGTCCGCTGGCAAACATCGCAGCGCTTCACGTAGGCCTTACAGTCAGCATGTACTGTCGGCCACCACAGACCAGCTTGGAGCACCTTTCTTGCGGTGGGTTTTGCACCCACATGCCCTCTCGCAACACTGCTGTGACATTCCCACATTACCGCTTCCCGTTCGTGGTCAAGGACACATCTGCGCAACACCTCATCGAGGCCCAGTTTGTATAGCTGCCCCGCGATCAATTGGTAGTCAGCCGCCCGGACAACCAGGTGGAGTTTCTGGAGCGGGGTGTAATCCTGAGGGCATTGTCCCGTGGTCAGATGAGTGGTAATGTCAGCCAAGTAATCCGGTACTACTTCGACTCGGAAGAGGTCGGCATCCGGCAGCTGATCGTCCAACGAGCCTTCGTTCTCTCCCGTCTCCAACCGGGATAAATGATCGAGACCGACATTCAGCCTGTCGGGCTTGACAATCACCTCGAACGTGAATTCCTGGAAAAGTAGAAGCCAGTGACATATCTGTCCTTCCAAAACCGGCTTATTCATCAAATACTTCAATGCAGAGTGGTCCGTAAAGAATTTGAATTTTCCGCCCAGAAGATAGTGGCGGAACTTCTAGAGGGAGTACACCATCGCCAGCGCCTCCCGCTTGGTCATGGTGTAATTCTTCTCCGCATTCGATAGCTTGCGACTGGCGAAATAGACCGGATGGTCGAGGGTTGTCTCTCCTGGTTGCACCAAGACGGCTCCGAGTGCAATACTGGAAGCATCAATATGCATGTGGAACTGCTTATCCCAGTCGGGATGAACAAGTATGGGCGCCGTCGCCAACTTCTCCTTCAAGGTGTCCAGGGCCTTCCTACACTCCTCCGTCCACTGGAATACTTCTGACTTCCGCAACAGTTTCTCCAAAGAGGCCGTAATCTTTGCGTAGTTGCGGATAAACCACCTGTAATATCCTGTGTGCCCGAGCAGTGCCCTCAACTGCTTCACGGTTTCGGGGGCTTCCATGTGAACTATGACCGCGACCTTGGCGGGATCGACACGGACCCCTTGCTTGCACACCACGTGGCCTAAGAGTGTGCCGAATGGAACTGCAAAAATACATTTCTTCAAGTTCAAGGAAATCTGCAGCTGTCGACACCGGTCGAACATAATACGCAAAAGGGTGGCGTGTTTCTTCAACAGGTTGTAGACAGTCCAGTCGTCCATGTAGACCTCCAGGAACTTGTGAATGTACTCTCGGAAAGCAGTAATTACGATCCGGGAAAACATAACTGGTGCATTCTTCAGACCAAACGGCATAACGTGGTATGTGAATGATCCCCACTCGGTGGTGAATGTCATCTTTGCTTTGTCTTCTTCGGCAATGCGCACCTGATGGTAGCCCGAAAACCCATCAGTGAAGGAATAGGCTTCGTTTCCCGCAACATGATCTAGAACTTCATCCTTGAAAGGAGTGGGAAACGGATCATGGATGCAGGCATTGTTCAGACTCCGGTAGTCTACGTAGACATGTATCTCTGCTTTTTCCTTCTTGTTCTGAATGACAATGGGACTCACCCACTCTGCTTCTTCTACTGGAAAGATAAGACCTGCAGCCAGCATCTTGTCGATCTCCATCTTGACCTTTTCTTTGATACGTGGGTTCAGCCGGTAGGGTCGGTGCTTCACCGGCCTGGCCCCCAATTTTAGCATGATGCGCATTTTTCCAAGCTCCCCCTTGATCCCCTTCAGGTCTGCAACCGAGGACGAGAACAAGTCTTCGTATTCTCGGAGGAGGCTGAAAATTTCTTTTGTCGTTTCCTCATCCCAGTAATCTCCCACCGTTTCCAGCTTGGGTTTCTCGTCTGTTCCAATGTTCAGATTCTTCGTCTTTAGTGGCTGTAAATGGACTCCTTCAGTCATCGGCTCTTCACTGATGTTCCGCTCGCCTTCCTTTTCGTCAAAACAGAGATGCCTGAGGTCCTCCAGACTATAATCATCCGGATCGCCGTCAATCCGTTGGCAAACCAACTCGCGCCTGGCCTCAGGTCGTGACACAACCGGGCCCCCGTCGGGCTCGGGATGGCGGAAAAACAAGACCTCCTTGATTGCCTGTAGGGCCCGAGACTCCTACGCCGTCTCCCCTTCGAACAAGAAGCACCGAACGAACTTGTCTGTGACTTCCTGACAAGAGCGGGTTCCCCGTTTTCGCTCTTCCTCCAGGTACCAGGCCTGAGGGATTGTATCCAGGGAGTGGATAAACCTGTCGACCCACAACTCATCAGGGTACCCGGTGCTGCGCCACTGCTCCTCACAGGCCCGCAAATGGTGTCGCGGGTCAGAAGTTCCGTGATACTTAAGCATACTGCGAGGTCCTTCATCCTCTTTAAAGCATGCCTGCAGAGCATCCTCCACGCAATCGCATCGCAACAGAGTGTTGCGGTGATTTTTCCACCACCGAGCCGACGTGGATTGCAAGGCCACATCCAAGAGTGGCATCCGGATTTCGGCGGGGACCATGTCTTCCACCTTGGTAATAAAAGTATTGACAACTTACATGTTTGATAGGGTGGGATATCCGCGGATCTCAGTCCCCACCCACCGGACTTGGGCAATGGTAGCACATCTCCGCGTGGTGGTCTCATACCCCCCTTGCTGCCAGTCTTCCCACGTGAGTTCGGATCCGAGCTCTGAGCTCTGCACACTCCGCCAACTGACAGAGCCAGTCACGGTCGGGTTAATATAGTCGTCCCGCTTTCCTGCAATCATCTGATAAAGGTGGTCCATCATCTGAGCATCCTCCTGATTATCCACTGTTTCCGTATAGCGCGGGCCCTGATACGGGTCAAGGGGCTAGGTGACCCGTACCTCCCCATCCTCAAAAATCATCAGCTCCTTTTTAAGGTCGATGATGGCGTAATTCTCAAAGCCCATTTGATGCCAAGTAAGGCAGGATAAGGATCCTTGTCGCCCATAATATCAATAACCTCAAAATCGGTGTATGTCTTCACCCCCGCAATGTCGACCTCGACACCCTCGAGCCGGCCGATTGGCAGAATGCAGTACTGGTTCAGCATCCTGAGTTGGATTGGTGAGTAGGCCAGCCGTGGCCTTCCAAGGGCCTCCCACGTCTTTTGTGGCAGGATGTTGACGTCAGACCCCAAATCCAGCATGGTATCGCTGATTTGGAATCCCGCAACCTGCGTGTTAAGCCGGAATTCTTTTCCTGTTCGTTGCTTGTTCCGCTTGACGCACTGCACATATTGAGGGGCAGCGTTTGCCAGATCGCTAAGTCCTGTGCGCCCCTGCAGTGCTCCTTCCAAAGCATGCTTGAGCTGCTACCGCAGCGCAACATTGTCAACAATCCTGAGGAATAGCTGGAGCCAGTCCTCGATCACAGTACCTGTGACGCTCTGCGCCCCAGATTCTGGCGGCACGGGCTCCTCCAGATCTCCCGCATCCCGCAGCTGGGCGAACGCCTCAATTTCCTCCTGG
The DNA here is from genome assembly GCA_034641835.2 of Pinus albicaulis. Taxonomy (NCBI): domain Eukaryota; kingdom Viridiplantae; phylum Streptophyta; class Pinopsida; order Pinales; family Pinaceae; genus Pinus; species Pinus albicaulis. The sequence goes on along the minus strand of CM076575.1, from coordinate 985,839,995 downwards.
AAATACTTCTTCAGGGCTTCGGGCCTGATTAACATCTTCGGGGATGCCGGCCGAACCACTCGTTCTGGCTCCTTCCCGTGGGCGTCCTCCCCAGTTTTCTTCCCGCCCCTCGTCACGATCGTGACGTTCTGCATGTCTGGGGTTGCGGTCCCTCGCGGCTCTGAATTTATCAGATTCACTCCCCTCTGCCTCGCCCATTCTTCCCACCTCTTAATGAGCTCCGGACAGTCCTCTGTGGCATGGGTGTTCACCCGGCACTGGGAACACCAGGGTCATCGCGGAACGGGAAATTCTCGAGCCATGTGACCATCCTGGTCACAGTTGTAACATTTCACCAGACCACGTCCACCTGTGCGGCCTCCCCGCATGCCGCCGCCTCTTCCCCTTGGGGCCTTGTTCACCCTGTAGGAGGGACGATCCAATCGATCCGCAAGTGCGTCGAGCGCCCTGCACTGCTCAGTGTTGTGAGTCGTAGAAACACAAAATTCGCAGTACACATTGTTTGGGACCGTGGAGTACTTCTGTAGTATCGGGCACATCCGAGGAGGATGCCCCAACGTCTGGCAAATCTCGCAGTTCTCTGTGGTGGAGGAACCCGGTTGAGGTGGGAACCCCACGTAAGGCTGTTACAGCTGGTAGACCCCCTGCGGATTCATCGCCGCACCACCACCAGGTGGTGGACCCCCCTGGATTGCTGCGACCGAGGGTCCTACCCCTGCGCCACGCAACCGGGGACACTCGGTTGCGACGTGGCCCTCAACCAGGCAATGAGTGCACCAAACATTCGGCCGTGCTGGTCTCACCGGTTGGAGCTCCTTGAGCTTCTCATTCAGGCTAGCGATCTGGTGTTGCAACCCTATCAAAGAAGGATCTTGCGGGGCCGTCCCCCCCCCGGTATTCCTGGGGGTAGACCGCCATGGCTTCAATCTTCATGGCCTGCTCCAAGGCGTCCTGCAGATTATCAATCTTCTGCTGAGTGAGAGGGGTTTGTGTCAAGGGAAGCAGAGCCTTGATGAACCAGTCCCTCTGGTGGTTTGGATCGATCGGGTAGCTGAGTTTCCCAATCGCATCCTTGAATCGCCGCATCAACTCCCATGCGGTCTCACCTTCCTTCTGCTTAATTTCCCACAGCTCAGACAGGCCCTGCTGGTCTCTCTGGGGAAGCTTGAATTCGCGGACAAAATCCCGCTTTACGTCCGCAATTACGGGGTTAGGATGAGCCTCGGACCACTTGATAAACCATCGCAGCGCATTCTCTCTGAGCGTGGTTTGGAACTCTATTAAATTCCCTGCATCTGGCGTCTACCGAGCCCTCCAGATGGCTTCGCACAGATACCAGTGTTGCTCTACATCATCATTGCCCCGGCTAGAGAACTCTAGATACCGGGTGAAAGACCCAGCCATGTGTACTTGCGGAGTATTGACCAGGATAAATCCTCCAGGTCCTGGTTGCGTAACGGTTCCACTAGGGAATACAACACTACTAGTAACACTACTATTACCGAACGTTACTGACGCTGATGAACGACTGTATGACTGAATCAATTCTTGTAACTGAATGAAAATATTACTTAAAGGTTGATACAGTACCAGGGGAAGGTAGGGATACTGGCCATGCAGAATGTGGGAAGTAGGGCTGCCTGGAGAGGTGAGTGCCGTCTGCTCTTGAAACATCCGCTGCATCACGCCGTGCCATTCGTCATCGGAACTCTCTTCGAGCTTCATCTTTTCATTGTCTTCGTTAGTCACCATCTCTCTTCCTCGCGTTGTTGGGCTCCCATTCACCCGCCGCACTTCCACCGCTGTCCCGTCTTCTTCCCGGGTATCCAAATCCATAATTCCTATCCTTTGAGGTGCCTCCTTCTGATTTTTCCTCTTGATCTCCTGTCTCTTCAAATCTCGCATCACCCTTCTTCGCCACCTATCAGCAATCTGTGCCCGCCGATGCGCAGGTCACTCCCTCAACGTCCTTGCGGCCTCAACATCCATCCCCACTCCCCACGTCACCTTCTACATGGCATCGGTCCCCTCACCCCTTCCCCCAGCACGGGTGGTTTACGCTTCCATACTCATTTTGTGGAATTCAATCAACCCTTCATCCACCATCAGAGCTTTAATCCACAGCGGAATCTCCTTAAGCAGCTTCCCTCTTAGCCTTGAGTGGAAGACAGCCTCGGCTTTCGAGAAAGATTGATAGCACTCAGCAGCAAACTCCACAGTGTATCCTTCCAACGTGGTCCTTACCCAAAAATCCACCGCGCGGGTTAGTTCAGTGTTCACCCAATGTAGCGCCACCAGATCTTCGTGTGCCCACCTACGGTTTATCTTCTGCAAACCCTCTCGAGGCACCATCGCTCGTAATATCCGCAACCAATTGTAAAGGTCGGTAGGGAACCTTCCCCAGAAAATTTCGTACGTATCACTAGCTGAGTCAGAGAAAAGGACGAGCTCCTTGATTGCCGCCTCCTTTTGCTTGGTCAGCTCTGCTTGCTGAGCAATGAATTGGTCGAGATGATTATCCCACCATCGCCGTATCTCTCCTTCAAAAATCCTTGATACCATGAACTATTTCCCCTCAGAACATGGAGGTCCCAGCAATGGAACCATTTGTTGGCGAGAAGTCAGGTCTTGTGGACAAGACCCAGGTTTTAGGAGTTGTGGCCAACAAAGGAGTCCGATGTAGTCTACGATCACGCCGAAATTTTCACCCTACTCCAGAGAGCAGTGAGTCTCACCTGAGGCGTGCTGCAACCACATGCAGAAGGGGATGAGATCAATGGCAAGGAACAGAGTCGCAACTCATGATGGACAATGCATTGATTATATAGACAGAGTCATATACGCAAGAGCACTTAAGAAGCATTCAGACATAAGCAAATAAAATTTTAAACCAGCATAAACACATTACATGCATGTAAACCTCTTATTGAGACAACAAACTTTCATTATATTAATCTCTTAGCCAAGCTCATGATTACATAGCATCTTCAGTGATAGCTTACAACCCTGATACAGATGTACAAATTCCTTACGGAACAGAAATAGAGAAGATTAGGAATCATAGAGATGTCATGCATGATTTCCCGTAGTCGCTCTGGGCCTCTTCTCCTGTCGCGAGCCTCACAACCTCTGCAGCATCCTCCTCTTTTCAGCCGGGTGACTGTTATTTATTCACCCGCTATCGCGACTATCAGTTCCTCTATGTATTTTCTTTAGCTGCTTCCAGCTTCTCTCCTGTTATCTGTGTGTTCCGCTTTCTGTCTTCTACTATGTGTTTTCTTCATCTGTACTTGTGCGTGTTCTTTCTTCAGCTATCTCATGCTTCCGCGCCACCTTGATAGCTCCGCGACTCCTGGTAGTTGCGATGCGGTCGCGATTTCCATGTGTCTTCATGCCGCAACTCAAAATTCAAAAGTCAAAATGTTCTAACCAAGATTTCAAAAACAAGGGCCCCAACAATATGCATTATGGTTATGTGTATTCCTTTCATTCTATTGATTTTATGGTTACATACATGATAGATGTTAGTTAATTAGTGTGATCATATGTACATGAGTTGTCTAGTCAAGCATGGTATTAACTTGATGATTAGGTTATATGTTGTTGATGAGAATGTTATATGTTGAATTATTGTTCTTATATGTTAGTTAACTTGACGTTTAGGGTTATGGCATTAATATATTGATTTTATATATATAGGGCTAATTTTTATTGGCCTATGTAGATGGTTATGGTTATAACATTTAGGTATGAGTTAATATGTTGTGATATTATGGCATACAAATCTAAACTTATTGTGCATATGTGATTGTTATGCAAGAAATACAATTGTTTTTGAGCCTATGATGTGATCGTGTTAGCTAGTTATCATTATGGGTATCATGACCTTATTTATGTTTGAGTTGATGTGTTGTGAAGTTATATCATGCTAATATATATTGATTGTGTAGACAAGGTAGCTTCCCCTGAGATACATTAAGGTATTAGTTTTCTTATGTCATGTACTTGGTGCTTAACTAGTTTATTATGTCATATATCTAGTGTTGAGTGTTTGGTGTCTATTATGTCATTTAGTTGATTTATCTAACATGGTACATTTATAGTTTGTTTGAATGTTTGATTAATCTCATGATATGAGTATGTGTCTATAATATTTCTTGAAGAAATAATCGTGTTTTAAGATGGTTGTACTAACACATGTGTTGGGATAGATGATATGTACTTGAGTGTAAGTAGGTGATAGTTGTAGCATTATGTATTATGACCGATGAATGTGAGTTGATTATGGATCACAACATGGTTGTTAGTCTTCGTAAAGTCTGATTTTAGTTAATATATATGATGTCTTGATATTTGGAACATGTGATTGACATGTGTGAATAGTTTCAAGGAAACGTGTTTGGTATTAGCATGACAAGGTAATGTTTTATGTGTTTATATAAATAACAAATGGGTGATATGATAGTACATATAGGACTCGTTTGTAACAAGGTAAATGGTAAAAGAAAGGAATTGGGTAATAATTCATTTGGCTATGTTTGGAAACCCTATTTCTAAACAAATGAGTGCTTTGCATACAGGAAGTCTTCTTAGCCTTTATTTTGTCTGATAGTATGCGGATATGTGCTATAGTCATGAACATGTATTTTAAAAGTATATAAGTTGGTTTCTAGTTATGACTAGATTCATCAAGGGATTGGAGTTCCTTGAGAGATGATATATGTATGTGTTCAAATATAAGATAGTGTGTTTGGAACGAGAAGGTAAGATAACTGGTATATTGTTATATTTACTTATGCACTGACAGTTTTTTGGTTATGGTGGTATGATGTAGGGGATTTCATGGAAAGAGACTTCCATGAAATATTGGAGAAGTATTATGTTTATTTTTCCTTCGAAAGCACTGGGGAGCCATGGGGATTGAGTCATGGTGTTTGTTGCTATTCTTGTGCTTTTTATCTTTTATGATTTGTCTATGCTTGATTTTCAACTTTGTTTTCGTATTGCTATTGGTTTTCCACAGTTTTATTCTTTTGTTTCTTGTGCTTTCCTTTTATATTTTGAGAGTCTTAGGGATTGGTTGGGGAAAGAGGAAAGTTAATGGAGCTAATGAAAATTTGTGTGGTGCCCAACATGTAATGCAAGACACAGATGAAGCTTGGTGAATGATTAAATGACAACATAAGGTAATACTATGACAGTCGGTTGGACTGGTCGAGTCCATTGTGGTAAATGGACAGTGTCAGTACAGACATGAGAAAGGCAACCAAAAGGGTAAGGTAAATATATTTGAGGCATCTAAGTCCTTGGATATGTTGGAACTGTTGTTCTCAATGTTGTGCATGTTGTGCACGAATATAGGAATTTCTCTTAACCTAGACCTTGTGATATCTAGCAATTGTGTTGTGAACATGATTATGTTGATGTTTATATATGTATATATGTGTGTGTGTATTTCATTGTCTAACAGGATAATGATTTTTTTATGCTAATTATTATATATATGTATCTATATTTCTATCTATGTCATTGTATGACAGGGTTTTCAAGGATCATTCTTGTGGAGGAATGATTTCTTATGCAGGTGAATGGAATGAATATGTTCTTGGTCTTATGACGAATCAAGTGGGAAGAGTAACTCTGACAGATCTATGAGGTCAATATCATTTGGACATGAATTGATACTATATTCTTGTACTATTCCTATGTTTATCTTATGGATAGGTAAGGTTGAGGGGTACATCAACAAAGTGAAGGTAGTGTGATTTGTGGCATGCTATGATAGGCATGGATAGTGGAAAGACACTAGAAGCAAGGTTGCTTGTGGGCTCAATGTCTGTTCTATGGATGTGAAGTACTATTGTTGTGTATATGTTGCACATTTTGTATATTTAGTGATTGTACCTATGGTGATGTGTGTACATGTAACATATGTATTATTGTGTACATATGATTTTTTATGCATGTTGTATATATGGTGTTGTGTGTGTATTGCATATGCAGTGCTAGGTATAGATGGTGCTATGTACATATTGGATATGAGGTTGTTACACAACATTTTGTCACTGTCCCTGGAATCCCCATCCCGCGCATTGGAGGCTCATTTTTGTGATCAAAATAAAGGTCATGCCTTGCAAATACCATCATTGCATCCCTTACCATGAGTTTAACATTCCTTTTGTTGACTATTTCCTAAACAGACCACCAAAAACCCTTGTTTTTGCCTTGGCGCTAGTAGTCAATTATTCCCTCGTGCTGATGAGGCAGATTAACACTGGCCCCCACGCCAGCTAGCACTCTATCGTAGTTATCTGCCTACGCCAATATATTTATGGAAAGCTTTTTAAAAATAGAGGTGAAGTTTTGATCGCAACAACTTCGTGGATGAGTCATAGGGAGTAGTTTGACTGAATAACCATGGCCTTCCTCCTTTGGCCTCTTGTTTCCACCTTTTGGGGAAACCTCCCAAGGGATAAGGCCTCCCTTCCACCATAGTAGGGATCCCAACCTCCTCCTCTCCCTCTATAAATATAACCATCCTCCATTGATGAAGGTAGTTGAATTGAAGATAATATAGCAGAAATGCTGGAGAGATTTCTATTCGAGTTAGAATGGAAGAGTCCATTATTGAGAGAGATTAGACTTGTGCCTTCATCCCATTCGAATTCCCTGACATTCATCGAGACATGCTTCAACTGAACCCTGCTGAAGGAGGATACGACGTCAAGGCTTGGTTGTAACTCTTTCTTCTACTAATACAGATGTATAACTATTGTCTGGTTCCCATTTTACATTGATGTATTCTATTTGATGCAATATGCTTAACCCTCCTTGACTAGTTATTAATTATGAATGAGTTTTTAGTTTCGTATGTTGCTCTTGTTTGTTGATCTTGTGCAGGTATCCAGCATCGCTGCGAACAGATCATGATTTGGCTAGGCAGGAATCAAGAGGCCACCACTACAACAGCTACGACGACAGTGTTGGACTCCAGGTAGGTCTATCTACCGCATCTATTTCATTCAGTAATTAGGAACCTACACTCTAGTTTTTCCTATTGTTTCTGGACCCACTCTCAGGCTAGAGGGATCGTCTCTGTCCATAGAGAGGATTTACCTTCATAACAATTTGGCAGAATTTTGTCACTGTCCCTGCAATCCCATCTCGCAAATTGGAGGCTCATTTTTGTGATCAAAATAAAGTTTCATGCCTTGAAAATACCATCATTGCATCCCTTACCATGAGTTTAACATTCCTTCTGTTGACTATTTCCTGAACAGACCACCAAAAACCCTTGTTTTTTCCTTGGCACTAGTAGTCAGTTATTCCCTCGTGCCGATGAGGCAGATTAACACTGGCCCTCGTGCCAGCTGGCGCTTTGTCACAGTTAGTTGCCTGTGCCAATCTGTTTATGGAAAGTTTTTTAAAAATAGAGGTGAAGTTTTGATGACAAAAACTTCGTGGATGAGTTATAGGGAGTATTTCGACTGAATAACCACAACCTTCCTCCTTTGGCCTCTTGTTTCCACCTTTTGGGGAAACCTCCCAAGGGATAAGGCCTCCCTTCCACCATAGTATGGATCTAAACCTCCTCCTCTCCCTCTATAAATATTATCCTACTCCCTTTATCGATCAGATCATTGATGACTGTGATGGGAGCGAGATCTTTTCCCTCATGGACGAGTCTTCTAGCTATAACTAGATTAACATTTTCCTGACTAATCAGCATAAGACGACCTTAATCTATCCCTGGGGTAATTTCACATATAAGAAGCTTCCTATTGGCTTAAAAAATGGTGGGGCCACATTTCAATGAGTGATTTCCTATGCTTTTCACGATATTAAGCACATCATTCAGCCTTATCTGGATGACCTTCTAACTCATTCAGCTAAGCGTAAGGACCATCCTGACCATCTTCGTCAAATTTTTCTTCGTTGTCAATGCTATAAAATCCGGTTAAATCCGCACAAGTGTGTCTTCTGCGTCGATTACAGTAGACTCCTTGGGTTTATCGTGTCTAAAGACGGGATTCACCTTGATCCTCTCAAAGTTGAGGCTATTATCAATCTCCCCTCTCCATCTTCACTACATCAGCTGTAGAGTCTGCAAGGAAAGGTTAATTTTCTACGACGCTTTATCCCTAAATATGTTGAGGTAGCTAAAGGATTTACGCAATTATTAAAGTAGGGAGTCCCATTCCTCTAGGATGAGGTTTCTCAGAAGTCTTTCGACACATTGAAGACGTTACTCGTCAATGCTCCTCTTTTGCGTCCTCTGAATTATCATCGTGATTTTTCCCTCTATTTAGTTGCCGCTTTTAGCACAATTGCCATGGTTCTGGTTCAAGACAATGATGATGGTGACGAGCATGTTATTTACCACCTCTCTCATAACCTTCTCGATAGCAAAACGTGTTATGCCCATGTTGAGAAGTTAGTGTTAGTTGTGGTTCAAGCAGTTCAACATTTTCATCATTATATCTTGTTGTGTACTATGACTGTGATTTTTGAATGCAACCCCATGACTTACATATTGTCTCAACAATTTCTGGGGGGAAAATACTCAAAGTGGATTGTTATCCTCTAAGAGTTCGATTTGGAGTTTACTACGGCCAAGTCGAAGAAGTCATTAGTCTTTGTTGATTTGATCTGCTCCCTTCCTTCTGACTCTGCTCCATCTGGTTCTGAAGAACACATTCTAGATGATACACTTTTTTTTTATTTCCATCCTCGATCCTTGGTACAGTGATATCATCGTATATCTTCAGACTTCCACTTTTAGATCTGAGTTGATGAGGATGCTCACTGATGCATCCACCATCAGTCACAACCTTATCGTATAGTCGGAGATACACTCTACCATGTCGGAGTAGATTCCATTCTCCGTCGGTGTTTGACCATCGAGGAGGCTGAGAAAGTTCGGAATGATTTCCATAGTGGCGCTTGTGGTGGTCACATGTCTGGTTATGCCACTGCACAGAAGATTCTTCATGCTGGGTATTTCTGGCCCTCTATATTCAAGGATTGCATTGTTGCTGCCCATAAATTTCATGACTGCCAGATCTATCAGCGCAAGATGTGCGTGCCACCTGCACATCTCCCCCATGTTATTACCGTTGGTCCCTTTGCAAAGTGGGGCATCAACTTTATGACGTGTAAACCTCACTCGGCTGGGGGGCATGCGTATATTATCGTATTCATTGAATACTTCACCAAATGAGCCGAAGCAATGGCTACACTTGCCGCCGATGGTAAGACAGCAGCTCAGTTCATATTTAATCACATCATTTCTAGGTTTGGTGTTCCTCAAGCCATCGTTATTGATCATGGTTCCCATTTTCGGCATTATATGGTGGCGGATTTGACTTCCAGGTTGGGCTTGCATCACGATAGCTCAACGCCATACTATCCTCAGGCCAATGGCCAGGTTGAAGCCATGAAAAAAGTTCTAGTCACTATGCTTCAACGTACAATTGGGATCCACAAATCCAATTGGCATCTCATGTTATTTTCAGCTCTCTGGGCATACCGAACCTCAGTCAAGGATGCGACCGGATTCAATCCATTTTAGCTTGTTTACGATATGGAAGCTACCCTTCCGATTGAATGTGAAATTCCTTCACTCAAATTAGTTGTTGAATTACTACCCAACACTTCACCTGAAGAAGAGTGTCTTCTCTATTTAGAGAGTTTGGATGAAACTCGCCGCTTTGCTGCTTTAGTTATTGAAGCATAGAAAAAGCGGGTCAAAGCCCATTTTAACCAGTCAGTTTCCCCTCACTCCTTTGTAGAAGGAGAACTCATCCTCTTGTATGATCAAGCTCACAATAAGTTGGGGGCAGGCAAACTTCAACCCATGTGGCATGGGCCTTACATCGTTAAACACGTTTTGAAGAACGAGGCCTATGAGCTTATTGATTACAAAGGTCATCCTTTAGTTCAACCTAGGAATGGGTTTTATCTCAAGAAGTATTATGCATGATTCATTCATGCATGTTTTGTGTACATAAGTGTTTTTTTCATTTTTGTACATTTTTTCGCTCGGTGTGTTTTGCGAGCATTTTCCTTCTTATTGGGTCGTTGCTTATTGTGCAGATGTCTATTACCCCTTATGTCAGTTTCGCAGATGGTGCTTCCCATAGTACCCAGAACTTGTCTTCAGCAACCTGGGTGATTTATGATCCTGCTGGTGAGTTGATATACCTGCAAGGTATTTGTCTAGGATGGACTACAAACAATGGCGCTGAATATAGTGTTGTTATTGAACTATTAACCGAAGAAATTTCCCTCGGCATTAGTGCATTGATTGTGAATCTAGACTCGCGGCTTGTTGTTCTTTAGCTTAATGGGCATTATTCAGTTAGAACCCCGCACATTTTAATATTGTATTTACGTGTTCGTTTGCTGGAAAGACATTTTGGTTATATCACATATCAACATATTCCTAGACAAATGAATGCATTAATGAATACAGTGGCTAACATTGTATTAGATAGACATTTGCATAATCTATAAAATCATCATCACATGAGAGACTCATATAAAATAGGAAAATAGATGTATATATATATATATCAAAGGTTTGCATCAATGTGCACCATAAGTTTCAAAAAATATGTGTGTTTCTGCTACATCCTGAGACACCATGTATCTCACAATGCAAAAATAAAAGCCTAGATATCTAATCAACATGATGATCATGATAGCATGTCACTACCCGGACAATCCGCCTCAGCAAGCGATGAAATCTGTTTGACACCCCTACAATATGTCTTTGATATGCACGAGGAACATCGTTGAATCACACATAGTCTGGGACCCCACTGGTGATTTCCTCCAAGTTGTGCACGATCTCCTCCTCCTCACCTTGAGGAGAAACATCAAAATCACGAGGTATTCGCCTTGCTATCAGAGACATTCCTACAGGTCTCTCTGGGCCTACATCTGAAAATGCATTGATAAAGTTTCAGAACATGCATACCAAAAAAAATCATAATACTCATGAAAACTAAAAAATGAGTCTTACCTAGTGCTTCATCCCAATCCTCTCCTTCTAGGAGAGGGAGGTCCGGATCACCAGTAAAATCTGTGCCAGAGTAGGGGAAGTCCTCCACAACAATCAACTGTCAGTGGAGCCAATCAAAGAACTCTAGTCTCCAGGACATCTGCTGACCGCCCCCTAACCTTGGCATCAGAGTTGCCCATTGGGCCATCTGTGGTTCCAATGTTGGTGGTGTCAGGACTATCACCTCCTGAAGCTGAAAGATTGGTAGTCATTCCAAAATGAACGATACCAGGATCGACCCATAACCAAATTGTTTCAATTTGGTCTTCTTGCACTTTGTTAGCTGACGTTTCATATTGATTGTCACGGCCTCTGCCCAGTTGTATATGGTCGGTGACAAGCAGTCTATGGGAAGAAGTAATTGTGTTTTTTTTGCTTTGTGTGATGCTTGTGATCCCACAGCTCGTGCGATCGTGTGTAGCACTACCCTCAGTATTAGATTTGGGATAGTCTAGAAGTCCACCTTCTCTCTTTTTGACCCTTTTTGTGCCCCTAGACATAACCTGTCAATTACCATGCCTATTCTCTCCATGGTGGGCCGGGTACCTGTCATGATTGGTGCTACCCTCCTCCGCGACGGTCCTATAATGAAGGAGATATCTGAGACATCAATCTCAAGCTCCTGATCTCAAAGAATGAATTTTTCCTGATCCTCATCTCAGATACTAATCAAGTATTGTAGCAACTCCAGTTCAGCTTTGAGGCACGGTTGTCAAGAAGAAATTTTTCAGTCCGTAGTCTCTGACAGCTTCCATGCATCTCTCATTTTCCATGGCAATATCATCCACTTCACTGTGTTCCTATTCCTTCCACTCGAACACCATTTTATCGCTCTTTCACCTGCAAACATGTACATATGGACATTATTAGTTAAATGAAAAGTTGAAATTAGTGAAATTTTGGTTTTCTTGCTTGCATTGTGAGCTTTAAAGGGTCTGCATAGTTGGTGTGAATATTTTAGAAACAGCCATGTCGATTGTCGCGCCCCAGTTCAAAAAATTGGGTGGTTGGTGCAAGTCTATGCTTGAAACCTGCACCAACCGTCGTGCCCTAGTTTTCACAATTCCCCCCCTCAAGAATCAAAACTGAAGGTTGCAGATGATGAAAGAATGCTTAAAATGTAAGGAAGGATGTTGACTCTTACCTAGAATAGACGGATTTGAGATTTATCTGCTGGATTTCCCGCTATCGTCACCGCAAAATCGCAAGGTAAAATGGGTCACTATTTCTGCACAAGAGGTAAAAGTGAAAAGTAATTATTTTTTACCATTTTGGGAATTTTATAAATTTTCAGAACCCTAATTAGGTTTTAAGACATTTTTTTCGATTGTTACATTATTTTATTTCGAGAAATGGGTTTTAAGTTTACTTCTTGTGCAGCAACAGGTCTTTAATGTGATAGTGATGAAGACATGAGTTGTATTTTATACTTTTTCGAACTCGGTAAAAACACGAATAAGTCACTACTGGAGTCATCTTCTAGCTCTTTTCTAACCCTCTAAAACTGAAAATATTTCCAAGACTCTTGTCATTTTGAACTCGTTAAATGGTTGCAAAATGATATCTACCTAGTATACGTTTACCCATTTTTCAGGCTGGAATAGATTATTTACGAAAAAGGAATATAACCTTAGCCAATCGTGACTAAGAGGTTCTTTCAGATATTTTTTTCTACCTTTTCAGATCTGAGAGACTATTTACAAAAAGGGACATATTGTAGTTTTCTTTTCCACTTCTTTTCAAACTCTCTAAACATGAAAAGATGTCGAGTTCTTCCTTTGTCAGACTCGTTAAACCCTGATGACATCGGATATCGTCACCATGACATTCATCAAGTTCCTCCTTCCTAGGGCTCGTAAAATGTACTAGGATGGATTTTTCCGAAGGAAAAACTCACAGCACAAGCATATGATATCCCCTTCAAGCTTGTTTTAAAAAATAATTGGGGTACTCGCCAGAAATTGTGGGGGAAAATTGAAACAGTCTTTAGATATATTGGCAGTATGTCGCTCTTGAACATGACACTCATCTACATTCGTGTTGGGTTTGGGACCTCTCATTTCGTATTTTTTTGCCTCCTTGGGTTTGGGTAATCTGTTTTGTCCTCTCATCTTCTCTTTGCCATGTCACCATCACCCTAGATCTCTTGATGTCAAATACTGCCAAATCCAGAGTCATGTCACTGATATTTTCAAGAGAAGTTTGCCTCTGCAGTTTTCAACCTCCATCTGATTCTCTGTTGGTCCTGATTCACTATCATTATGTTCCTCTATCTCATGTCGATGATGTGGGAAACATTATGGCCCTCCTTCGACCAGGTCACTTCCTATCGACTTCAGCTCATTATCCAGGAATTTGGTCTAAGAGACTCCTTATCAGTACCTTGGACCCTGCATGCCTCAATGACAGGTTCTTAGCATTTGACGATAGGTCCACATCATTGGCCTTCGATTGAGTGATTCTTCGGGTGTTCGATGCCAACTCATTGTTCAAATTTCGTGGATTTTACCTACTGTACCTTGAGGACCATTGTCATTATTGGTAGTTTCTCTCACGTCTGTTAACATCTTTCATCATTGGCTGGTAATCAGGTGATTTTCTTGCATGTTATACTTCACCTCATATATTCACATGCTTGAATTTGTACTTGTACGGGTCGAGATGGAATGCAAGACCCTGGATTTTGTCTGATCAGATCCAAGCTGTGGGATATTATGATTTACCATGAATTTATTACATGACTCTTTTGATTGGATGGCTACAACCATACCTAAGTCTATTTGTTAATCCTTACTGCTATATGGTCATGTCCATGGCATGGATCTCAATTCATATATAATCTATTATGGATGGTTGCACCCATGCCACATGTTCATGTCTTAGAGATATCAGTTGTACTTGTAATTGCAGGTCTTTCGACAACGGTGTTTGGTTCGAACACATTCTTGTAAAGCATTACACCTCTTCCTCTCTCTCGTACCTCATGCTTTAGGGGGCATCTGTTACACAGCATTTTTTCACTGTCCCTGCAATCCCCATCCTGCACATTGGAGGCTCATTTATGTGATCAAAATAAAGTGGCATTCCTTGCAAATACCATCATTGCATCCCTTACCATGAGTTTAACATTCCTTCTGTTGACTATTTCCTAAACAAACCACCAAAAACCCTTGTTTTTGCCTTGGCGCTGGTAGTCAGTTATTCCCTCACGCCGATGATGCAGATTAACACTGGCCCCCGTGCCAGCTAGCGCTTTGTCACAGTTAGCTACCCGCGCCAATATTTTTATGGAATTTTTTTTTAAAATAGAGGCGAAGTTTCAATCACAACAACTTCGTGGATGAGTCATAGGGAGAATTTCGACTGAATAACCACGTCCTTCCTCGTTTGGCCTCTTGTTTCCACCTTTTGGGGAAACCTACCAAGGGATAAGGCCTCCCTTACACCATAGTAGGGATCCCAACCTCCTCCTCTCCCTCTATAAATATAGCCATCCTCCATTGATGAAGCTAGTTGAACTGAAGATAATATAGCAGAAACGTTGGAGAGATTTCTATTCAAGATAGAACGGAAGAGTCCCTTATTGAGAGAGATTATACTTGTGCCTTCATCCCATCCAAACTCCCTAACATTCATCGAGACATGCTTCAACCGAACCCCACTGAAGGAGGCTGCGACGTCAAGGCTTGGTTGTAGCTCTTTCTTCTATTAATACAGATGTATAACTATTTTATGGTTCCCATTTTGCATTGATGTATTCTATTTGATGCAATATGCTTAACCTCCTTGATTGGTTAGTAATTATGAATGAGTTTGTTGTTTCAAATGTTGCTCTTTTTTGTTGATCTTGTGCAGGTATCCAAGCATCACTGCGAACGGATCGCGATTTTCTGAGGCAGGAATCAAGAGGCCACCACTACAATAGCTACAATGACAGCGTTGGACTCCAGGTAGGTTGATCTACCACGTCTATTTCATTTAGTAATTAGGAACCTACACTCTAGTTTTTCCTATTGTTTCTAGACCCACTCTCGGGCTAGAGGGATCGTCTCTGTCTACAGAGATGATTTACCTTCATAACAGAGGTGTTGTGTACATACCATATTGTGTGCATGTTGGATATGTGTTGTTGTGTGCATGTGGTTTTGTGCACATGTTGGATATGTGGTGCTATGTACATATGGTTCTATGTACATGTTGTATATGTAGTGATATGTGCATATGGTGTTGTGTGCATGTTGTACATATGGTGTTGTATGCATGATTGTACATGTGGTGTTGTGTGCATGTGGTGTTGTTTACATGTTGTACATGTGGTGTTGTGTGCAGGTGGTGTTGTGTGCCTGTCGTGCATTTGGCCTTGTGTACATGTGGTGACGTGTACATGTCATGCATATGGTGTTTTGTACATGTGGTATTGTGTACACATTATATAGGTAGTGCGGTGTACATTTGGCATTGTGTACACATTTTACAGGTGGTGTCGTGTACAAGTGATGTTGTGCACACATTGTGCAGGAAGTGTTGTGTACATATGGTGTTGTGTACATGTTGTGCATATGGTATTGGTATACATGTAGTATTGTGTGCATGTCATACATGTTGTGTTTTGGCATGTGGTATTGTGTATGTGCATGGCGTAGTCATGGTATTGTGACATGTGTATTTGATGTGTTGTACACTATATATGTATATGTATATTTATTGTGTTGTATTGTACATCGGGTGTTGGTGTAGTGTTGTATGATGGTGTAGGCATATGTATTGTGTTGTATTGTACATTAGGGTGTAGGTATATGTGTCGTATGCCAATGTGGGTATGTGCATTGTATGGTGTTGTATGTCATATGTGGGTGTACGTGTTGTGATGTACACTATGTGTATGTGTATGTGATTGAAGAGAAGAAAATGCATTGGGTGCTTACCAAGTGTGGCAACCGATAGGGTATGTGTACAAGAATAAAAAGGGCGGAAGTAAGGACCAATGAAGAATAAGTATCAATATTTTATTTCAATTCTATTATGCATGTGATATGTGAATCTAACTTATGATGGTTACATGTCATTTATGATTATGGTTTATGATGATTTCATGTGATTCATGATAGTTGTGTTTAGAGCTAACCAAATGTGATGTGTTTATACATGATGATTGATCAAGCAACTATTTTTACTTGTGGTGACAGGAAGTAAACAGAAGTGCAAGTGTACCTTATTGACGGTTACCAATGAGGTATGAATTGAAGTTATTCCAATTTATTTTGAATTATGTGCTTGGTACATGAAAGCATGTAGTGCAAAATTGGGTGGCTAAAAATGACTAAAAAAAATAGCAGCGTCAATGAAATGAATTGGAACATGCAACAATATGTGGGTAAAGCTCTCTAGGAGCAAGGCCATTGTGGGACACTGGTACCCAATAGTGTCCATTGATTTACATGAGCATTATATGACCAATGTGATGGTTTTGAGGCAGGTATAAGCCTTGTTTTTCATATCTTTTGATGCGAGGAAGCCTTGCTAAGGGTTGGACTCCCAAGATGGGGGTGCCAGCAGAAGTTGGAAGGTGTATGACTGCACGAAAGGGGGTGACCGGATTTCCTGAGGGACACTATAGAAGAGAATGGAAGGTAGGGGATGGATTTGGTTTGGTCATTATCATTTCTAGAGGGAATCAGATGCACATTGGGAGGATTCCCTGGAACAATGAGTAGGTAACTGTTCACTGAGTGTACAATAGCGCAAGATTGTAGCACTAGACATTGGATGTAGACTTTGACTATGACAGTGGATTCTGGACTTCCTGGGAAGGAAGTGAATCCTGGTACTACTTTGAGGGTGAAGGTGTGAGCCTCTAGATTCCCTTGTTGCTTATATGGGCATCGTATCTGTTTATTGGTTGGTTGAGAAAAAGTGTATATGTGTATACTATTGTAAATACCATAAGGAGTTGTGTTATAAAGCTTTAGTACACGATATGATTGTCATGATGATTTTTTCTTTTGAGCAGGTTATTCATTGTAAATACTGTAATGATCTGTGTTATAAATCTCCATAGGTAGTATATTTTATTTTCAATGGTTTACTAGTTTGTAGGTGTCATTGAACATCGAGGACGGTGTTCCCCCAAGGGGGGGGTTTTGTAACATCCCTGGTGAAAATTCCATGTAATAGAAGTTAAAATAATAACAACAGTTGATGGGACATGTGCTCCAAGCTGAATGTTGGGAAAAATATCCTAGTAGGTGTTAATTCTGGTTATTATGGCTAAAGGAAATTGGAAAAGGCAATGGCTAAGGCTTTGGAAAGGCATGAGCCATTAATTGGCATTTTATTTATGAAAATAATGGAAATTAGGAGAAAAGGGAGATGAAAGTCCACGGGTTGCAAGTGAGGAGGAAAATGAAGGAAAATAATGGAAATTTAAGAAAATAGAGGCCTCATTCATAAAAACACTTATGAGGATCAGTTGGGAAGCTTTTTGGCTCAAGATTTTGCTTAGTGCATTTTTGGAGCTCTCTCGTTGTTCTCTCTCTCTCATACTCTTGGATACTTAGAGTATTCTTGGATCACTCTTGGAGAGTGTGACATACTTGGATAATTGGAGCAAGAAGGCAAAGGAAGAGCAAGAAAGCACAATAGGACATCACAATCATCATCTACAACAGGTTTTGAGTATAGGTACCGTGTTTCATTTATGTTTCCTCACTAGATTTTGCATGTGTGGTATTTCATGTGGTTTCTTGATTATGATCTGTCATTGGCATGGAGGATTTCTTGGATTGGCAGTGGATTTTCCTAGTCTTGCCATTTCCTAGATATTAATGGTGTTGCGAGTTTATTTCCATTGATTGTTTTATGGTTGGCTCTCATGATTCCTTTATTTGTGGGTTGATTTATTAGTTCTTGGACCCTTGGTTGGATAAATTATTTGGATCCCATCGGGCATTTGATGGGTTGAGTTACTAGTCCTTGAAGCCTTGGTTGGACAAACTCTCAAGATCCCTAGCTGGGTTGAGTTACTCGTCTTGGAGCCTTGGTTAGACAAATGTTTTGGAGCTCAGAAATAGTTGGGGTTGAGATACTAGTCCTGGAGCCTTGGTTGGAAGAAACGCTCTAGAGCCCTGAATAGATTGGGTAGAGACCAATCTAGTGATGGTTGTGATGTCTGACCGAGGTGGAATCACTGGTTGAGGGTTGAGGCAGATTGGCCTATGGAAGCCTTGGATTAGTTCTAATTGACGTGTTTGATGACATGTCACATTCATGCTTGGAATATGGCACGAGGGTGATTGGATGAAGAGATATTTGGCTCAACCAATCTATGATTGGGTGGAATGTGGAAGTCTCATCTCTGGTTGGTTTATACATTCATTAATGAAGATCTCATTCCTTTGGTATTTGATGTATAAATGTATCGGTTTATATGTGGATTTTATTCTTTTTGTATCTATGGTATTTCTGTTGTTATTATGATGATTATAAGCATGTATGTTGATAGTGATGATATATGGCTCTTTACATGTTTTTAATTGTAAATGAATACACAATGTATCTATGGTCAAATAGAATGTATTGTAGCTAATGATGTAAGGGAGAAATGCTTCTTAGAAATTTCCAGATAAGTATGAGACCCATATGCTCATATTTGTTGTTTACACATGTAGTTTCAATGTTTGTGACATGTTTGAAAAAATGCATGTCATGGCTAGGAGGGGTCCAGATGACTTCTTGTTGATGTGATTACTTCTATGTAATTTCCATGTGTTATCACCCTAGTAATTCTCAAGTCTTGGGATTTTGGTTTATAGTTAAAGAAAACAAAGGGTAACCAAGAACCTCTTTTGAAATCTAGGATCTAGCCTTCCTAAATTCCGGAAAGGGATCTCTCCTCAATATTTAGCTTTGTTTTGTAATGGATTTTAGGCTAGCTACAAGTGGACAATTTGGTTTGATTTTTTGATTTTTGGTGGGAATAAAGGACTACAAGGGAAACTATAGAAAGATCTACCTAACCATTGGGAAATGGGGTCAAATTTATAGCAAACAAGACTAGAAAAATAAGGTCAAAAGAACAAATATACTAAGGGAAAGATAGATAATCTTCAGAGGGTTTGAAAAGGCTATTTTGATGAAGTGGTATGATCTGGACTAAGGGAAATTAAGAATCCTTAGATCACAGAAAAGGAAGAGGGAAATTGAGGTCAAACGAGACTAAAGAGAAATTAAGAATTCTAAATTCTGGAAATCAGCAGAAAACATAAACATGAAAACTAGTAAGAACAGAGAGCTTTTTACACTGATTTTGTAATACCTTTCCTAGTTATTCATTTAAGATGGAAAGTAAGACAAGATGTGTGAATGAAACTTAAATAAATAAACATTGAAAACTGGAAGATACAATACTCATCTGATCAACACGAGGATCATTAGTTATGATGTCTATTTGCTTCAGTCTCCAACCTGCTGCTTCAACTTAACTCACATAAAATCCCAATTTTTTCAACAAAAAAATTCTATAGTAGTCTTGATAGTTTTATTCCACACAAAATACTTCGAAGAATGAAGTATTTATATAAGTAAATTGTTTACAAAATATCTCAAAAGTTTGAGAGAATATCTCAAGAGAAAATAGAAATTATTAAATAAGAAGAGGGACAGTTGCAAAACAGATGAGCGAGTTGTCCTCTTTTACAAGAAAAATAGAACAGTTTATCTAATCAAACAGATTATTTGTCTTGCTGGAAGTATTGCTGGCACTTGGGACAATATATTGTGGAAGATGACTTGTAGTATACTCCTCCTCTTTCACGTTCTATTTTGATACTATTTTACTCTGTTTCTTCCATGTTTACTGCTGTAAAATAAAAATAACCACCAGCAACCTTTGTTCTCACTGATACACTTTGACCACTGATACTCTTTAACCACTGATTTTTCATATTGATATACTTTTACTGCAAATTTTCATAGTAAATCAGTGAATTCATGCCATTTCTCTACATTAGGAATTCTCATACACTTCAGTTTCCTGTAACTTTCATCGCCTCTATATACTTAGCAAAATTGGGCTTAACCATGAAAATATGTTTGATCTAATTTTGTAAAAAGAAAAAGTTTTCAAAATATTCCAAAATGAATTTACCAGTAGGAGACCCTTGTGGTAAAGGTTTGTTGACCTGCTCTTTAGCAAAAGCCCTGATTTTGTTATCATAATCCTTCTATGGCATCAAATTTTCATTCAATGCATGAATATCTGGTAGGCCTACTTGTGTTAGTACTATGTATTTGGCCCAAAATCTTGTGATTGTCAAGTTCATATCCTTGCACCTATCCTCCAAATTATTCATCATATTCTCTTATTCAGGACTTTCTGAATTTGTAATATACTTTTAGTTCTATCCTAAATTTTTAGCTCTTCAAGCTCTTCTCTGTGTTGGCTATTCAAAAATGTGATAAGCTTCATGGCTTGAGCAGCTTTATCAGCCAGTTCTTCTTTTGTCTTTTGTATTTCTATTTGTGTTTCTTTAAGTAATTCTTTTTGTTCATAAATAATTTGGATTGAGGGCCATTGCAAATGTATGCCCTGAATGATGTTGTTCCAAAGATAATTCTTAATGTAAGATACCTTTTCAGTGAGATTAACCTGTTGTTGAAGAATCTTTACCTGTTCCTGCAACCTGTTGGCTCTCTGCTCATTTCCTTTGGAAGTGATTAATGCATCTCTGTTAGATGTTTCTAGATTTCTGATGGTGCCTTTTAAGCTGATTATCTCTTTATCTTTCAAGGAGATGTCTTCCATATCCTTTACTATAGCAGTTGTTTCCCCTATTGGATTTACCTGTGAAGTAGATGAAGAAGTGGCAGACATATCTTTAAAAGTAATTAACACTGCAGTTGCCAACACTCCTTTACGTGCCAAATGTTCTGCCAATGTAGAGGGAATAGCTGTACTTACAGTTGGAATAACTGTGGGAATGGGGACTTCCTGAGTTTTCTTCAAACTTTAATTTTCTTGCATTAAAGATTCTATTTGATTTTCCATATCTTTAATCTGAGTTGTCATCTTCAAAACAAGTTGCATAGTTTCCTCTTTTTCTGTTTTTTCCTGAAGAACTTCTTTTGCCTCAGGGTGCTCACTTTGTGGCAATTTGAGTTGCTTTCTTAAGGCTGCAATATCCTCAATATTTTGCCTTATCAAATTCTTAGAAACTTCAGTATTAGAAGGATTTTCTCCTGTTTCAATCACCAAATCTTCTAAGGACTTCATCCTCAAATCCTTAGCATGAAGAGATGCTTTATCTAATTTCATTTGGGTCTGCAAATTTGATACAGTTTTCTGAAGCATGGTATCACTCATGGTCTTGCTTACTACCTTTGAATATAGCATCTCTCATGCACTCCTATGGAGCTCTATTTGATCTAGTTCATCTATAGTATCAGCATTCACTGCAAATTATTTCTTCATGTAATCTGTGGTTGATTTTGGATCGGTTACCACTGGTTGGAGGAAATACATGATCATTTTATTTGTTGAGTAATCAAATTCTGTCACTAGTCTGTCTTTATCTCCTGGTTTTTCCTTCAGAAGTTTAGAATAAACTTCATTCTTGATCTCTTCATTCTTTTCCCTAATTTGCTTGAACCTCTTTTGAATATCAGAATAAGTTTCTTCCGTTGTTTTAGAAGAAGAGGGAGCTTCTGTATCCATTTCTACTTCAACCATTTCCTTTCCTTTTCCCTGTGCTTGTACCTGTTCATTCTGAATTTCCCTGAGTGTTTCATTAACAATCATGGTGGCTTCATCATCTGTTTTTTGATCATTAGTATCATCCACATCTATGACTCCTTCTTTTTCTAGAGTAGTCATTTTGGCCTTTTTGCTGTAGACTGTTTTAAATTTGTTTTCAATGATTGTCTCAGCTAAATATCCTTCTTCTTTCCTCGGCCTTTTATTGGATACCTCTACTGGTTGGTTAATTGTAACCACCTGTGTACTGTCCATTTTATTTTCCTGTAGATTATCTGTTTGTATCTCCTGATCATCATCAATTAAAGTGTTTGCAACCCATTCCAACTGATTGGAAAATTTTTAAATTAGTGGATTTGATTCATGGAGGAATGGGGTTAACTTGCATTTGACCCTGAGGTTGCTCAGAATACCCTAAGAGTCATAGTTCCAGTAAAAACTCTCTTGGAACTTGAATGCTACTAATTTTTTGCTTACTTGTTTCAAAGCATCTCTGTTGTTAACTATGAAAGGGCCAATTTGACTTTTCAATTTGAATTGTGCCTTCTTTTTGGATGCTATAAAGTTTACAGCATCAGCATTTAAAATTTGTCTTAAGTATTCCAAAGCAAAGATCCTTGTGGTTAGAAACTTTGGTAATTTGTATGGAGCCAAAATTGCACCATAAACTCTAATTTCTATGTGATTTTTATATAAATACCAATCTCCAACCTTACAGTTTTCAGACAACTGTAAAATCTTTTTGATCTCTTCATTTACCCTTGGTGGCTCTGCTTTATCCAACAAACTTATGGCAGGTCTTATAAACAAGTCATTGAAGTCACTATAACTGTACTCACTGTTGTTTTTTCTAAGAAGAAAGGTCCAAAATATTACTAAAAGAGGTTTTCCCTCCATATCCATCTTATGTAATGTAAAGGGAAAATTATCTGCTTGAGAGAAAAGGAAAAGATGTAACAGATATGATGTATATCTGAACACTCCTTCATCAGGTAACTTTATTAGCTGATAATGTATATTGTCAACAATGAATTTGGCAAAGTCAAAGACCAATTCTGGTTGTTGTCCAGGAGACAAAGTGGAGAGGAACCCTAAAATGGAGGCATCTGTAAATTCATCATTAACATACCCTAAAATTAATGACAACATGGAAATGACTTGTCTGGAGCCCTCAGGGAAATTAAAAGTATCATAAGGGGGATTTACCTTAGGAAGGTTGACATGATTGGGAATGAAGTTTTGAAGGATTTCAAACTTCCTAGGGAAATCCAGGTCTAAATACATCTGAGTCAAGTCTTCAATTAACAATGATACTGCTCGGGGATCATGGCTTAGTTGGAGCATATCATTGATTGATTCGGAAATTATGTAAAATAGGACCTCACTATCTTTGTTAACCATGAATCTTTGATCAGGAATATAATGCATCTGACACAACCTAATGAAATCCTGAGCAAGATGGATGATGAGAACCACATATTTGGGAAAATTGGAGTCCCATACAGGTATATCATTGGCCACTTTCTTCTCAAATTTTTCCTGACACTAGCTATGTACTTCTAGAAGATAAAATGTAAGAGTAGCATCAGAAATTCCATAATCGAAGTCAATAAAAGGATTTTTTTCTTCAGTAGTGACAGGAGGTTGTAAAGGTCTGACTACTTCAGTAGAATCAGCAATTAGGACACGAGTAAGTTTATCAATTTTGGGAGGTTTGGGATTTGGAAGCTTGTTGGAGGCAGGCTTCTAAGGTTTAGGGCCTCCAATTCTAGGGGTGACCTGCTTCTTAGTCATTTTTGAAGAAAATGAGCAATATTAAATTGTTTGCTCAGCTCTTTATGGAAGCATAAGGTCAATTAAGCTGATTTGGGAAAAAAATGGAATTTGGGCGAGGGTTTTATGAGGAAAATGCGGATTTGCAATGTGCAGACGGTAGGAAAAGGATTTTCAATGGTTTCTTTGGGAATTCAAATGGACTTTCACCGTAGGAATAGCTTTTGGATGATGAAAATCATTCAGGCAGAAATAACAAATCTTGGAAAAATTTTGACAGGGTTTCCCCTATTTTTGCAAGGTTTGAGTACCCTCAAATGAGTACTTTTGGCTTTGAAATTCCAAGTAGTTTAATTTTTGTTGAAAATTAGGAATTTGCAGGCTTAGATTTATTGAAAAATACCTTTAAATAGGTATGGTCGTGGTCGCAGAGGGTTGTACATGGTACCAGTCTTCAAACTGGTTGCAGCTTGTTTGATAGAAGGTACTGAGATTTCTTCGGAGGCGAAATTAAGAGGTGAAATGGCTTCTAGGATTATAAGCAGTTTCGAAATGGTGTCTGTGAATATTTTTAGAGAGGGAGTAGGTGCAAAATGCAATGTAAACAATAAGAATTAAGTCCGAAAGCTTAAGTTCTATCAAAAAACATAACATTTATTGAAGGTTTGGTATTAATGGCGGGAGTAGTTTGTGCGTTTGAAGGAGAAACCACAAGTGGTTATCGCATTGCTTTTGAGCAGTAACTGGTTTTTAGCTTTTACAATGCGATCCAGTGAAATTAGGACACGTAACGGGCGGTGGTTTCATAAAACATCTTTTTTTCGCAAATTTTTTTGGCAACTTCGCTCGATCACTTTAGAAATACGATATGGGATCCGCGCCGTCGGATTTGGTTGAGTGAAGTGAATGACTAAGATGCATCGGGAATCTGCAGGGAAATAAAGTGGGACCAGGTACTATGATCTACGCCGTTGATTTGGTAAGAGGAGATCAACAGTTTAAAATTAATCCAATAGGAAATGGTGGGGGCGGGGGAAGGATTTATCGGATTTAGTTTGGATCGTCGGATTAAAGGGATTTAAGATGATCGGAGGGTCAGGAATGAATGCGAGGGGTTGGGACTCAGGTTCAATATTATCCATTGATTTTGATCGGGATGATCAGATGGTTGAGGTTAAACCTGATGGTGAGGAGGGGTTTAACAAGGTTTAAACCAGGGTTTAAGATTTATACGAAACATCAGGTTTTCGCATAGTATGAAAATTAAAGGTTTAACCTTGGGTTAGGGGTAATTGGGAGAGAGGAAATACTACAAAAGGATAATTTTTGTGAAGTTTAGCTTAGATTAACTTCGGGATTTTTGTTTTAAACATACAAAATATGTTTAAAGATTTTCTTTGTATTTTTATTATATTATATAGTTTTTAGACTATTTGAATGTCCAAAACTATAAAGGAGCGGGATATTTGAATAATGATATTTTTAGCTAAAGGGGGTTTATTGTGGAGTTTTATTAAAACATGTGGGGATAATAAAATTTGCCGTAGTCTAACTAGCCAGAGGAATCGCCTTGAAAATCATGAAAATTCCGATAAGATTTTCAGAAAATCCGGCAGGAATTTTTCTAAATCTATGTTATAACTATGAAAGTTTAATATTTTGGGTGTCTTACAGGTTTTTGATGGTGCTGAATCCATTACCAATGTCAAAATCAAGATTCAAACACTGTTTCTGCAAGATTTTTTAAATTTTTTTGGCCCGGATTCCGGCCAATTTTGACCGTCCGGGCAATTCCTCCGGCTCGTTAGACGACTCCATAAAATTTGGCTAAAGTTATAATAATGGGTTTTTGGGGCTATTTAATAAAGGGAATTATATTAATAGGAGAGGGTTATTTTCCACGGAATTAATAAATAAGTTAAAGTTAATATGAAAAAGGGGATAGTGGAAACTCAAAATACATAAATATAACTAATAAAATTGAATTTTTAATGCAAAGCTTTATTATCATAACTTAATCACTTCAACTTAGGATAAAATGTCATTTTGAGGGTTTTATACTTCATGATATGTAGGAAGTTAATCAAATGGGCATTTAAGTAATATTTAAGTAAGAAAAGGGTTCTCACTTATGAATTTAAATGGTGATGAGTGCATGAAGGGGTAAATGATGAAATTTTTTGGGATTAATATATAAACTTAACATCTTCAACTAATCAGTCATTGAGCCTTGGGTCTAGTCCCAACAGAAGTCAAGGAAATGCCTTGAGCCTCTTTGACTGATAGCCTAGAATATCAAATTGCTATCGGGAGGGGAAATTAGTTATTTGTAGCCCGGTGAAATATATTTACAATGATGTCTCTCACCTTCTTCTACCTACCGAGTCATTATATTCTAACATTTTTTTCCTTCTCTTTTAATCAGGTGCATTTGAACTAGCAACCTTACAACATTTTATTCTTTTTGAAAGCAGTAAACTATCTAATTCTACACTTATTGCATCCAAGAATCCAGATTAAACTGTTGGATTCTTTATTTCTCTACCTAACTAATGAATTGTGTCATGATTAAACTGTATGACAATTGTTTATTCTCTATCTACAACATTTGAAATTGAAAAATGACGAGTGAAGATTAAATTGTTCAACTCGTCACAGATTATGGCATTTATTGACACTCTACCATAATCAACTACAAAAGGTAAAAGTAGTGGCATTTAGAATTGCCCACTTTCATGTTTTATTTATCTTTTTCTTTTGGGGTATACTATTTTTTCTAAGTCCTTTGATTTTTATTTTAGGACTTTTTACCCTCTTTTTGATTTTTTAATTTTTTACAAAATATGAGAATACAACTTGCAAAAGGAAAAGTATGTACATATTTACAAGATTACCATCAGTCAAGTCAAAATTATGAATCCTATATTTATAGGTCACTAACATCGGCTTCACTTGGGGATGGCATTTCCCGGTGGAATGTCAAGAACTTTGAGATCAGTAGTCTTCATCTTTAACTTTGGTGATCTTGCAATTGTCTTCTGTTTTCTGCAACAATTCATACTTATGACATTTTATACTGCAAAGCTTAGGGCCTTCTCTTCGGGCTTCAAATTTGTAGATAAAATCTCCAAGCCAATCTACACACTTGCAATGAATATTTACAATGATAAAGTCAATCAATCTAACTGTTGAATGACTCTGAAGAATAGTAGTGTTTCAGCATCCTACCATTTACTGGTCCTTCTTGAAGTTCGGTTCCATCCAAATTCTTGATGAAAACGGGAATTGTTACCTCTGTAACCATATATCACATAGGGTCCTTGCCATAGAAAGTCAAACTTTCCATGTTTGCCTCTATCCTCTCTTCGTGAATCCCATCTCAAAACGTGATCTCCTATGAAAAAATCATCTTCTTTAACCCTTTTATCAAAAATATTTTTGATTTTGTCATGTAAAACTTCTGATTTTTCATAAAATTCTTCCCTAGTTTGTTGGAGATGTATGGTTTCATTGATTCTTTGTTGAATATCATTTGTTTCCACCTGTGATTCCTAGATGATCTTCATGACTGGAACACCCAAGGAAGAGGGGAAAACTACATTTGTTCCATAAACAATCTAATAAGGTGAAGTTCCAGTAGATTTTTTTGTGGTAAGTCTATCATCCCATAGGGCATAGACTAGATTTTTGTTCCAGGTCTTTTTGTTGTCTTGAAATAATTTTTTGATGATATTGATTAAGCTTTTGTTTGATGATTTGACTAAACCATTACCTTGGGGATAATAAGTTGTGGAATGACCTAAGGTAATATGGTATTTATGACATAAAGAAATCATTTTCTTGGACTTGAATGTTGCTGCATTGTCAGTAATAATCTTATGTGGGCATCCAAATCTTGATAAAATATTACTTTCTATAAATGAGATTATAACTGAATCAGTGGCCTGCCTAGTAGGAATGGCTTCTATCCACTTGGTAAAGTAATCTGTAGCAGTTAAAATCCATTTATGTTGGCCTGAAGATGGAGGATGGATTTCAACAATGAATTCTAACCCCCATAGTTGAAATGGCTTTTCAGTTGATACAGGCTTAAGAGGTAAAGGCAATATTTTCTTTTTCCCTTCAAAAATTTGGCATTTGTGGCAAGAGGTGACAAATGTTTTAACATCAGAGAATAAAGTTGGCCAGTAAAAACTAGCTCTCAGTATTTTTTCAGCTATACTCTTCCAGTATAGGTGGCCTCCACAGTCACCTGCATGAAATTCCTCAAGAATTTTGTCAGCCTCGGATTTTAATAAACAATTTAGTAAAATCCCACTATTTTCTTTCCAGTAAAGTGCATTGTTTAAGATACAAAACTTCATTGCTTTTTGTTTCATGAATATTGCTTTGGTTTTAGTTAGCCCAAGAGGAGCTTGTAAATGTGTTAGTACAAAGATAATATCAGAGTACCATGTTGAGACTAGATAGGCCTCACTGATCAATGGAGTCGCCATCTCCTCCTGGTCATCTATTTGTGCAATGAAATTAAAGTCTAAAGCATTGCAATTGGATTCATCCATCAATCTGGCTAAACCCTGTCCTTTAATGAGATTTTTTGGTTTGATTTCCAAATCATACTCAAGGATAGTGGCTATCCACTTTCCTCTCCTACTATCAGGTCCATCTTGTGTCAGAATATCTTTAATTACTGCATTGGGGACATATGCAGTGATGTGTGAATGAAGTATGTAAACTCTGAAATCCTTGATGGCTTTAACCAGTGCTAAAGCCTGTTTTTCCATTATATTGTACTTCAGAGGTGCATCTCTGAGGGCTTTACTAAAGAATGCAATTGGTTGTCCAAAACCTTGATTGTTTTTCTACAGAAGAACTGCAGCTATGGTGTGTTCAGATGCAAAGGAAAAGATTATGAAATCTTTTGTATAATCTGGGCTGATGAGGACTGGTGCTTTTGTCAAGGCCTGTTTTATGGATTCAAAAGATTGTTTAGCCTTTATTGTCCACTTTATTGCAGAGTCCTTTTTAAGCATATTTTTGAGATCTTTTATAATTTCAGCCAGATTATAGATAAATCTTCTTAGAAATTTGATTTTACCCAAGAATGCTTGAAGTTCCTTTATGTTTCTTGGTGGTTGAATGTTCAAAATAACTTCAATTCTTGCAGGGTCTATTCTAATGCCTTCTTTGGAGATTATGTGACCTAATATTTTTCCTTCTTCTAGTCTGAAAAGAGTCTTTTTAGGATTAAGGGATATACCATATTTTCTACATTTGATAAAGACTTGTCTCAGGTGATCTAAGTGTTCATCATTTGTTTTTGAAAAGACAGTAATATCATCAAGATAGATAACTAAAAATTCATGGATATCCTTAGCAAAGGCAATATCCATGGCCCTCCGAAAAGTAGCTCCTACATTTTTCAATCCAAAAGGCATTTTCACGTACATGAAAGTGCCCCAAGGAGTGGTAAATGAAGTTTTAGTTTGATCATATTTATGAACTAGAATTTGATTATAACCAAAGAAACCATCTAGTAAAGAAATTCTTGAAGAACCTGTCACCCTTTGAAAAATATGATCCATTTTAGGTAAGGGGTAATTGTCTTTCAAGGAAGCTTTATTGAGATTTCTAAAGTCTATACACAGTCGAATTTCTCCTGTTTTCTTTATGTTGGGCACTAAATTAAATACCCAGTCAGAATACCTAACTGGTATAATTATTTGTGCATCAAACAGTCTTTTAACTTCTTTCTCGATTAAAGGTAACAAGATTGGATTAACCCTTCTTAGTTTTTGTTGAAAACGTTTTTGATTTTCTTTCAAAGGAATCTTATGTTGAATTATGTCTTTGTTGTAAGTTTTCAAATCTTCATAACTCCATGCAAAAACGTCATGATATTCTTTCAAAAGTTCTATGTATTTAACCTTTTCTTCTGATGACAAGGATTTTGATAGTTTGATCATTTTTGGTTTTTCATTTGTCCCTAAGTTATACTCTTCTATATCAGACCTGACTAGTTCCATTTTTGGCCTTTTGGGCACATCATTGGAATCAAACAAGTCTTCTAGGGGAGTTAAACCTCTGGGTAAAATGTTATGTTTTAAATCAATCAATTCTAGTTCATCTTCCATCATTTCCTCTATATTTAATTTTTCCAATTCATCTATGTCACTCTGAGTAAATATAGTAGGTCTATCAAAATTATGTACATCTAAATCTTCTAAATCATCTATTTGACAAAAATTTGAATCTATGTTACAAGGTGAATCTGTATTACAATCATTATCAATTTGGAAATTTTGAAACTCTCGTTCATTGTTCAAAAAGTGATAGATTTGTTCATCTTCTGAGAAAATTTGCTGGTATTTTGCATTATCTGGGACAATAGGTTTGTGTTTGATTTCAGCAGTGTATTTTTGTAATGGTGAAAATGGGAATTTTCAAGTGCTGGCAAAGGTTGCTAAACAATGGGCTTGCATGTTCTGTTTTCTAGGGATGATAGCAAACTTGCTTTCTAACAAATCCTCAACCAAATCATGTGTTGTGTCCCTGTATCTGGCCAGTATGGGATTGTGAACATAGTATTTTTCATTTATTTTCTTGATAACTAACTTTGAATCTCCCATGACTAATATTCATTGCCCTCCCAATTTTCTAATGATTTGAAGACCTAAGATTAAAGCCTCATATTTGGCCATGTTATTAGTACATTTGAAATTCAATCTAAATTCATGTCCTTGGGAATGGCTTGTTTCAATGTTGGTAATCCATACACCAGCTCCAGCTCCTGATTTATTCACTGATCCATCAAAATCCAAATTCCATAAGGATTCATGACTAATGTAATCATCCATTATTTTGAGCTTCTTATCAGTGAGTTCAATTTGGCTGTTATTATGATCAGAGTTACAGAGAATAAAGGAATCAAGATCAGTAGGAGTTGAATAGATTGGGTAATTGGTAGGTCTGTCAGCACTGCTGATCATAAACTTCATTAAGTTTTCTTGGTAAATATTTTTGGGTTGTCCAAATACCGAGATAGTGGCATAAATCATGTCAAGTTGTAGATATCCCTACAACTTTTCTCCCCATGAGCGACTAAGAAGCATGCCATACTTTGGCAGGATATCAAATACCACAACATCCATGATCATGCTTTTACCAGGATATTGGACTAAGTTTACACATAGATCTTTAATCAATCCTATGCATTAGACTTTAGATGAATCAAATGAAAATAGATATTTATATGGTCGGGTTATGTCTAGATTCAGGGTTTCCATGATTGCTCTGGGCATTAAGTTATGGGAAGCTCCAGTATCTAGCATAGCATTGTGTAATATTTGATCATGTACAGTAAGACTTAAATAAAATGGAGGTACTGACCCATCTGAATGCTTACCATCTACATTTGGACCAAAGATTAATTCAAGTCTATCCTCACTCATATTAATTGTATCCTCATTTTCATTTACATTCAATGTTTCAGTAATAATAGATCTATACAAGTCATTTTTATCCAATTCAACTAAGGGAACAACTATCTTTAACTTGGATATTTCAGATTCCATGTTAAATGTTGACTGAGATGTGATGGCTTGAATTATTTCATCTTTTGGAACTGTTATTTGGGATGATTTTTCTTGTGTTTGAACAGTTTTACCTTTGGCTTGAGGATTTCTTTTGTCTTTTGTTTGAGTTTCCTAATTTCTGCTATCTTTAATTGTTTTTTCAGGAATATTTTGTGTGTTAGCAAATGCTTTATCAGATTTGGAATTCTCAGCAGAAGATTTAGGATTTGATGATTTTGAATTAGCTGGATTATTTTTTGGATCAGTAGTTGTTGCTGAATTGGTGGTATTTGTGGTATTAGCCTTTTGGGCATCTTTAGAGGATTGAGCAACCTCATCAGTGATATCTACAATCTTTGGACTATGCTGTTTTTTAGGACTGGGTGGGTTTGAATTTTGTTTATTTTCTCTGGGAAGAATCTACAAAAATTTCGTTTTGGGAGCCTCAATATTCTTTTTTTTTTTTCTTTGTTGGGTTGGAGCATTGCTTTTTGTAGTAGGCTCATTGGTTTTCTTGCTCCTAAGGTTATATTGGTTGTGAATTTCATTGATTGCAAAGTCATAACCTTGCTTATAGTCGAAGGATTCCCTAGATTCCACTTTGAACTGTTGTAGCTCAAAGAGTTCCTGGTCCTCCTGTGTGAGGAAAATTGTATTGTTTTCATCTATTCCTATAACTATGTTGATGTCTTCCTAATCCTCAACATTGTTTTGAGAACTCTCTGCAAATTTTTCTTGGAATAGGGGTCTTATGTTCTGATCTAGGGAGGGTTCTTTACATTTCCCAGGATTGTTGTTTTTCCTGTAGTTGGGATTCTTGATTTGGGATTGATTCTCCCATTGTGGTTTCATTTCAATGTGGTCTAGTCTCTCAACTACTTTTTCTAATGTTTTGTTAATAAAATCAAATTTACCATCTAAGTTTCAAGCTTCTTCTTTGATAGTAACCCTCCTCTCGTTTCTCATTCTAGCTTTTCTGGCAAGGATATTGATTTCTACTCCAACAACA
Organism: Pinus albicaulis; assembly: GCA_034641835.2. Taxonomy (NCBI): domain Eukaryota; kingdom Viridiplantae; phylum Streptophyta; class Pinopsida; order Pinales; family Pinaceae; genus Pinus; species Pinus albicaulis. Next base: position 985,807,824 of record CM076575.1, on the reverse strand, counting down.
TTTAGTTGCATTTGTTCTAGGGTATCTGCATCCCTTTCTCTAAGTTAATAGGCCATGTCTACATCAAAGTAATCAGGGAATTTGAGCAGCACGGAATATTGAGTGGGCTTAAGGTATATTCCTGTAAATACTATTGTATCTGGTGAAAAAATCTTGGACAGACTCATTGGGGGCTCTCTTAACAGCATCAAACTCAGATAATATTTGTAGGGAATTTTTCTTCATTTCCCATTTATTTAGGAAAGCTCTATGGAATGCAGCTAAGTCTGTTATAGTACCAGCACCTAAATTTCTAAACCATGTTTTTACTTCTCCAGTTAAGCTTTGTGCAAATAACCTCATTTTGACATCAGACTCATCTATCTCATAAATTTCCCAAAAATCATTCATTCTAGTGATATGTTGTTATGCAGTAATTTGTGAAAAATTATCAAAAAATGGGATATCCTTTTGGTAATTTTGGGGCATGTCATGGAGATGTTGAGGTAAGACTGAGGGAGCATATCTGGTTGCCATGGCTTGGATTTTTGCTAAATTGGGAGGTACAGTAGTAGTGGCAGGGATAGTGCTGGTTACAGCAATAGATGTGCTGAAGGCTAAACTGGAAGAGCTTGGAAAAGGAGATGAAAAAGAAGTGGTATGGCCAGTGCTTATGGTGGTGGTGGTTGTAATGGATTTAGTGAATGATGGAAATACTACTTTAAGCTACAAGGGCAGCTCAAGGATGAATGATTATGTGGATGAACTAGCGATGGATTGAGGATATGATGAATATATGATCCTAGGCTGCAAAGGCAACTCGGGACTAATAGGCTCCGCGGGTGAACTGATAGTGGAATCTGTAAATGAAGTGGCAGCATACAGAGTAGAATCTGCTGCTGGGAAGATGGTGGTGGATAATTGAGAAACTGGAGGTTTAAATTGAGACAAAAAATTGGCTAACTTTATAGCTTCATCAATGTATTTAACTTTTGTGACACTTACCCTCTCTACTGAACTTTGACTTTCAGTTTTGTCTAATTTAATAGGTGCTGAAATAACTTTCTATTTTTCATTCACAAAAGAAGTAAAAACAGGATCTAAAACAGTTTCCTTTAAATCAGTTTCAGACTTGGTTCTAAATAATGATTTTTCAAACTTCAAATCAAATTCAATATCTGATAAACTCACTAATTCTTTGGGTAAAGAATCAACTCTTTTCATGGGTACTTCAATTTCTGAACTATCAGTTTGTTTTTTCTTTTTTCCTATCTGGTTAAGATTGTCTACTATATCTGCAGGGTTGGGATCAGGGTTGGATCCAGTATAATAGACTTTCTTTGGAGCCAGAATGATTTATTATATAAATACCCATAACCTTTAAACTTAATCTTAAAGTAGAAAACATAAGTTTAAAAATCTTCCTTCAAGATTAAACTTAAAACTGGAGAGTGGTTAGTTCCCCAGTATGGTCTCCAGTATGTTATCACCCTAGTAATTCTCAGGTCGTGAGATTTTGGTTTATAGTTAAAGAAAACCAGGGGTAACCAAGAACCTCTTTTGAAATCTAGGATCTAGCCTTCCTAAATACCAGAGAGGGATCTCTCCTCAAGATTTTGCTTTGTTTTGTAATGGATTTTAGGCTAGCTATGACTGGACAATTCGGTTTGATTTTTTGAATGTTGGTGGGAATAAAGGACTAAAAGGGAAACCATAGAAAGATCTACCTAACCATTGGGAAATGGGGTCAAATTTATAGCAAACAAGACTAGAAAACTAAGGTCAAAAGAACAAATATACTAAGGGCAAGATAGATGATCTTCAGAGGGTTTGAAAAGGCTATTTTGATGAAGTGGTATGATATGGACTAAGGGCAATTAGGAATCCTTAGATCACAGAAAAGGAAGAGGGAAATTTAGGTCAAACGAGACTAAAGAGAAATTAATAATTATAAAGTCTGGAAATCAACAGAAAACATAAACATGAAAACTAGTAAGAACAGAGAGCTTTTTGCATTGATTCTGTAATACCTTTCCTAGTTATTCATTTAAGATGGAAAATAACACAAGATGTGTGAACGAAAATCAAAGAAATAAAAAATGAAAACTGGAAGACACAATACTCATCTGATCAGCACGAGGATCATTAGTTATGTTGGCTATTTGCTTCAGTTTCCAACCTGTTGCTTCAACTTAACTCACATAAAATCCCAATGTTTTCAACAAAAAATTTTATAGCAGTCTTGATAATTTTATTCCACAAAAAATACTTCGAAGAATGAAGTATTTATATAAGTAAATTGTTTACAAAATATCTCAAAAGTTTGAGAGAATATCTCAAGAGAAAATAGGAATTATTAAATAAGAAGAGGGACAGCTGCAAAACAGATGGGTGAGCTTTCCTCTTTTACAAGAAAAATAGAACAGTTTATCTAATCAAACAGATTATTTGTCTTGCTGGAAGTATTGCTGGCACTTGGGACAATATATTGTAGAAGATGACTTGTAGGATACTCCTCCTCTTTCACGTTCTGTTCTGATACTCTTTTACTCTGTTTCTTCACTGTTTACTATTGTAAGTTAAAAATAACTAGCAATAACCTCTTTTTTCACTGATACACTTTGACTGCAGATACTCTTTAACCACTGATTTTTCATCTTGATATACTTTGACTGCAAATTTTCATAGTAAATTAGTGAATTCCTGCCATTACTCTGCACAGAGAATTCTCATACTCTTCAGTTTCCTATAACTTTCATCTGCCTCTGTATACTTTGCAAAATTGGGCTTAACCATGAAAATATGTTTGAGCTCATTTTGTAAAAAGAACAAGTTTTCAAAATATTCCAAAATGACTTTACCAGTAGGAGACCCTTGTGGTAAAGGTTTTTTGACCTGCTCTTTGGCATAAGCCCTGATTTTGTTATCATAATCCTTCTATGGCATCAACTTTTCATTCAATGCATGAATATCTGGTAGGCCTACTTGTGTTAGTACTGTGTATTTGGCCCAAAATCTTGTGATTGTCAAGTTCATATCCTTGTACCTGTCCTCCAAATTATTCATCATATTTCTCTTATTCATGACTTTCTTAATTTGTAATATACTTTTAGTTCTATCCTGAATTTTTAGCTCTTCAGGTTCTTCTCTGTGTTTGCTATTCAAAAATGTGATAAGCTTCATGGCTTGAGCAGCTTTATCAGCTAGTTCTTCTTTTGTCTTTTGTATTTCTATTTTTGCTGCTTTAAGTAATTCTTTTTGTTCATAAATAATTTGGATTGAGGGCCATTGCAAATGTATGCCCTGAATTATGTTGTTCCAAAGATAATTCTTAATGTAAGATACCTGCTCAGTGAGATTAACTTGTTGTTGAAGAATATTTACCTATTCCTGCAATCTTTTGGCTCTTTGCTCATGTCCTTTGGAAGTGATTAATGCATCTTTGTTAGATGTTTCCAGATTTCTGATGGTGCCTTTTAAGCTGATTATATCTTTATATTTCAAGGAGATGTCTTCTATAGCCTTTACTATAGTAGTTGTTTCCCTTGTTGGATTTACCTGTGAAGTAGATGAAGAAGTGGTAGAGATATATTTAGAAGTAATTGACACTACAATTGCCAATACTCCTTTAGGTGCCAAATGTTCTGCCAATGTAGAGGGAATAGTTGTACTTATAGTTGGAATAACTGTGGAACTGGGGACTTCCTTAGTTTTCTTCAAACTTTCATTTTCTTTCATTAAAGATTCTATTTGATTTTTCATATCTTTAATCTGAGCTGTCATCTTCAAAACAAGTTCCATAGTTTCCTCTTTTTCTATTTTTTCCTAAAGAACTTATTTTGCCTGAGGGTGCTCACTCTGTGGCAATTTGAGTTGTTTTCTTAAGGTCGCAATATCCTCATTATTTTGCCTTATCAACTTCTTAGCAACTTCAGTATTAGAAAGATCTACTCATGTTTCAATCACAAAATATTCTAAGCACTTGATCCTCAAATCCTTAGCATGAAGAGAAGCTTTATCTAATTTCATTTGGGTCTGCAAATTTGATACAGTTTTCTGAAGCATGGTAGCACTCATGGTCTTGCTTACTACCTTTGAATATAGCATCTCTAATGCACTCCTGTGGAACTCTATTTGATCTAGTTCATGTATAGTATCAGCATTCACTGCAAATTTTGTCTTCCTGTAGTCTGTGGCTGATTTTGGATCTGTTACCACTGGTTGGAGAAAATAAATGATCATTTTATTTGTTGAGTAATCAAATGTTGTCACTAGTCTGTCTTTATCTCCTGGTTTTTCCTTCATAAGTTTAGAATAAACTTCATTCTTTATCTCTTCATTCTTTTCCCTAATTTGCTTGAACCTCTTCTGAATATCAAAATCAGTTTCTTATGTTGTTTTATAAGAAGAGGGAGCTTCTGTATCCATTTATACGTCAACCATTTCCTTGCCTTTTCCCTGTGCTTGTACCTATTCATTTTGAATTTCCTTGAGTGTTTCATTAAAAATCATGGTGGCTTCATCATCTGTTTTTTGATCATTAGTATCATCCACATCTATGACTCCTTCTTTTTCTAGAGTAATCATTTTGGCCTTTTTGCTGTAGATTGTTTTAAATTTGTTTTCAATGATTTTCTCGGCTAAATATCTGTTAAGTCCCTATATTAATAGTGTAGCCCCTTATTATGTTAGTGTAGCCACCCTTATTGTTATTATTGTACCCCTGTAACCCCCATATTGTTATTATTGTGCCCTTACATTATTATTGTTAGGTCGGCTAGGATTACATTGTGGCCCCACTAGGATTATATTATGGCCCCATGGACTCCTATATATAGAAGGAGGTTTTGTTCATTTGTATCATCAAGAATTGTTCATTCATGTAATGTATTGGAGGTTGCCCCCTCGAAGTGGCTTATTTCTAAGGCGTTGATATCTCTTTTCTTCTCTCTTTGGAGGCTTGGATACACAACATTTGGTATCAGAGCTTTGGGATTCTAGGGTTTCGCTGCTCCAAACAGGTCATCGTGGCATTTTCGCTGTAACGTTCTTCCAAGTTTCAGAAGCTGAAAATTTTAGGGTGCGAAGCTGAAATCCTGAGGAAGATTGTCTAAAAATTTCAGAGCTTGGTTCGCAATATTTTCGGAGATATCATCTGTAAAAGTTAGGTCTTTTTTCAAGCTCCTAAACAGGTCATCGTGGAATTTTCGCTATAAATATTTTTCTACGAAGGTTCAGAATCTGAAATTCATATGGTACAAAGCTGAAATCCTAAGGAAATTCTTCAAAAAATTTCAGATCTTGGTTCGCAATATTTTGGAGATATGATTTGTGGAAGGTAGTGCCTTTTCAGGCTCCTGAATTTCATCTCAAAGAGGTGATCGTAGGAAAACTTCAATAACTCTCTCTCTGGGCCTCAGATTGAAGTGCCGTAAAAAGTGGTCGCAATTACACAGACTGAAGTTTCTGGGCTATCAATTTCAGAGACAAAGGACAAAAAAGTGACACGTGGCAAGTCGTACAAGTTCGCTCTACTGAACGAGTCCAGAATTAGGTCATTGTGGGGGATTGGACACAAATTTGTCTTGGAGAATCCAAATCAGGTCATACCTGTGGCATTCAAAAGATAATTCAGAGGGCTACTTCAGTGCTAAATTTCAGATATTGAAAATTTGAAATAACAGAGATAATACAATTTCAATATCGAGCTCCTCAAAGCTAGTAAAAGGTGTGTATTTTTTTCCGAATTGCATAAGTCTTGCTTGAAGAATCAAGTTGAATTGATTCCAAGGGAATATTGTAGAATAGATATCAATATTGGATTCTAAAATGGCCCCTAAAAATAATTCAACACCCATCAAGCCTTCAGAAGGCTCTACCATGACTCATGAAGATGAAGAAGAATTGCAGTATGAGATATCAAAATTACGGTACCAAGTGCAACAAATTTCACTCTACTTAAAAAAGCAACAAAAATGAAATGGAGGTTTGAAAAGGCGTAGCAAATCAAATGGATGGTTTGAAGAAAGGCATGGAGGAAGCTAGATGGAAGGCATGGAAGTGAAGATGGACGGTTTGAAGAAAGGCATAATGGATGGCGTGGAAGCTAAGATGGATGGCGTGGAAGCTAAGATGGATGACATGAAAGACAACATGAAAAACATGAAGAGTGATATAAAAGCATACATGGAAGGCTTGATGACAAGCTTAAAACCAGAAATGATTCCTAATGGCGGAAATATAGGAGAAGAACCTCATGATGAGAACAAAATAAATGTTAATCATGATTTCATAAACTCGAATGTTGGTGAGAAGAACCACCATATTCCAAAAATGGATATGAGGAAGTTTGATGGAAAGGATCCTGTAACATGGATACTACAGATGGAGCAATATTTTGATCTCCATAACGTGCAAAACACACAAAAGGTACGCATTGCAACTTTACATTTAGAACAAAAATACATTTGTATGGTATCGATGGCTTTGTTCCCGTAAAAAAATTGTCACTTGGTCAATTTTTACGGAGGAAATGATAGCACATTATGAGGATACAAAGAGCAACACCTTCTTTACCCAGTTGATAAATCTCAAACAAAAGGGTTTAGTGGGGCAGCACATTGAGGACTTCCAAAAATTGAGTATAAGGGTAACTGATATTTCAGAGGACCACAGGATTGATCTCTTCTTAGGCAGTTTAAAGGATAACATTCAACATGAAGTTCGTGTTCTGGAACCTGATTCATTAGAGAAGGCATTCAAGTTGGCAAGAAAAGTTGAATGTAAAATTATGGCAACAAGGAAGTCTACTACTCAATTCTATAAAGAAGGAAGTGTGGCTACATCTAGATTTCCACAACCTACAAGGTTGACACCACAACAATTGGAAGAAAAAAGAGCAAAAGGGCTTTGCTACGGTTGTGATAGCAAATACACTAAAGGTCATAAGTGTGCTGAGAAGAAATTATTTTACATAGATTGTGAAGAGGAAGAAGAAAATGAACAAGAAGGGGATATACACCAGGAACCAGCCCTAGAAGAGGAAGAAATGAATCCGACCATATCGTGTAATGCACTGGCAGGAATTACCACTCCTCAAACTCTCAAGATAGAAGGACATATCAAGAAGAAAAAGGTAATAGTGTTGATTGATTCGGGTAGCACCCATAATTTTATTCATTGTAAGGTAGCCAAGGAATTAAATTGTTTCCTATACCCAGCACCAGAATGTCAAGTGATGTTTGCAAATGGAGGAACTATAAATTGCTCTGGAAAATGCAATAACATCAAGCTAACCATGGGGGAATATGTGTTGACTAGTCCAATGCTTTCCATTCCTATGGGAGGTGCTGATGTTGTACTAGGAATACAATGGTTACAATCTTTGGGGACGGTAGCTTTTAATTTTCAAGAACTTTTCTTGAAATTCTTTTCAGAAGGAAAGGAAGTCGAACTACGGGGTATTGAAGGGTAGCCAGGAAGGATAATAAGCTCTAATGGCATGACAAAGCTTCTAAAGAAAGAACAACGAGGCGTAATTGCACAATTATGCTCACTAGAAGTTCCAACATCAAAATCATCTATTTCTGAAGATCTCCAACAAGTCTTGGACAATCATTCCAAGGTGTTTGAAACTCCCAAAGGACTCCCACCTATTTGTGATCATGATCATGCTATTCATTTGATTCCGGGAAGTGTTCCTCCAAACATCAGGCCTTATAGATATCCTTACTTCCAAAAGAGCGAAATTGAACGTATGATTGCAGAAATGTTAGAGGCGGGTATAATTCAACCTAGTCAAAGTTCTTTCTCTGCTCCCGTAGTATTGGTACACAAAAAGGATGGATCGTGGTGAATGTGTCCGGATTATAGGGAGCTCAATAAGCTCACCATTAAAGATAAATTTCCCATTCTGTGATTGATGAATTATTGGATGAATTACATGGAGCAATTTATTTTACCAAGTTGGATCTTCGTTCAGGATATCATCAAATTAGAATGAAGACTGAAGATATTCCAAAAACAGCATTTCGAACTCATGAGGGTCATTATGAATTTTTGGTCATGCCTTTTGGCCTTACCAATGCACCTTCTACATTCAAGGGTTGATGAATTCCATTTTCAAACCCTTCCTTAGAAAATTTGTGCTAGTATTTTTTGATGATATACTAATCTACAACAGGTCTTGGAAGGATCATGTTGAGCATGTTGACAGGGTGCTCAAACTATTGCAGGAGAAACAATTATATGCAAAAAAATCCAAATGTTTCTTTGGAGTACAAGAGGTGGAATATCTGGGTCATATTGTATCTCACGAGGGTGTTAAAGTAGACCCTAACAAAATTAAAACCATTAAGGAATGGAAAGTCCTCACAACCATAAAGTATTTGCGAGGATTTCTTGGGTTAACAGGGTATTATCGCAAGTTTGTTAAGAATTATGGGAGAATAGCAGCACCTCTAACAACATTATTGAAGAAAGATGCATTTTCATGGACTCCTGAAGCAACTAAGGCCTTTGAACGTCTTAAAGAGGCGATGTGCCTAGCACCGGTCTTAGCTACACCAGACTTCACAAAAACCTTTATTGTGGAATGTGATGCCTCAGGAAATGGAATTGGTGCAGTTTTAATGCAGGAAGGAAGACCCATTGCTTTTGAAAGTCGTCCAATCAAAGGAAAGTATTTACAGAAACCTATTTATGAGAAGAAAATGTTAGCAATACTGCATGCACTAAAGAAATGGAGAACTTACCTAATGGGAAGACACTTCAAGGTAAAAACTGATCATGATAGTCTTAAACACTTTTGGAACAAAGACTATCTTCAGAAGAGCAGCAAAAATGGGTCACAAAGATGTTGGGTTATGACTTTGAAATAATCTACAAAAAAGGAAAGCTTAATGTTGTTGCAGATGCACTCTCAAGAAGAATGAAGAGGTGGAAGCATTGCTTTGTGCCATTTCTATTGTCCAACTAGATTGGATAACCGAAGCAAGAGATGAATGGAAGAAGGACAAAGATGTATGGACACTCATTCAAAAGTTGCAGCAAGATCCTAGTACATCTGATACATTTAGTTGGAAAAATGATTCCTTATGGTACAAAGATCGCTTATATCTTTGTAAAAATTCCCAACTAAAACAAAAGATTCTTTTGGAATTGCACACTTCTCCTTTAGGAGGACACTCAGGATTTTTAAAAACTTACCACAGGGTGAAGAAATAATTTTTTTGGGATGGCCTTAAATCTGATATTCAAAAGTTTGTTGCGGAATGTTTGGGTTGTCAGCAGAATAAATTTGAGACAATTAAGACCCGGGACTTCTACAACCTTTATCCATTCCAAGTCAACGTTGGGAGGAGATTTCAATGGATTTTATCACAGGTTTACCTAAGTCCGAAGGAAAGAGTGTCATCATGGTGGTAGTTGATAGACTTACCAAGTATGCACACTTTTGTGCATTATCTCATCCATTCAAAGCAAGTACAGTTGCTACTACATTTGTGGACAGAATTCAAAAGCTACATGGAAGCCCAAGGGTTATTGTGAGCGACAGAGATCCCATTTTTACGGGAAATTTTTGGACAGAGTTATTTTCTTGTTTGGGTACTAAACTAGCTCATAGCTCATCTTATCATCCTCAATCTGATGGTCAAACTGAGATAGTAAATAAATGTTTGGAAGGATATCTTCGTTGTTTTGTATCTGATAAACAAACACAATGGGTCAAGTGGTTACCTCTCGGTGAATGGTGGTATAACACTTCCTTCCATACTGCAGCAAAAATGACCCCATTTATGGCACTTTATGGATATCATTCACCATCGATCACATCATCTTTAAGGGAAAATTCGAAGGTTCAAGCAGTGGAAGATCACGTCGAGCATCAGCAAGAAGTTCTCCAACTCTTAAAGGATAACCTGAATTTGGCACAAAATCGAATGAAACAACAGGCAGATCAACATCGCAGCGAGAGAAGTTTTGATATAGGAGATTGGGTATTTTTACGGCTACAACCATATAAGCAAATGTCCCTCAAGCAAGCTAAGAAGGATAATAAATTATCGCCAAAGTACTATGGTCCTTACAAGGTGTTGCAAAAGATTGGTACTATGGCATACAAATTGGAGCTTCCTTCTTCTTCGCGAGTACATCCGATTTTCCATGTTTCATGCTTAAAGAAGGTTATAGGTGAAAATCTTCCAGTTCAAACAGTATTGCCAGAACTTGATGGGGAAGGGAAAATCATATTGGAACCTGAAGCAGTCATGGAAAAAAGAACTCGACAACTACGGAATCGATCAATTTCGGAGTATCTCATCAAGTGGAAGAACTTACCCACTGAAGATTCTACATGGGAGGATGAGAATTTTATACAGAAGCACCCAGAGCTACTCAAGCGTTGAGGACAACACTTTTTTGAAGGAGAGGGGCATGTTAAGTCCCTATATTAATAGTGTAGCCCCTTATTATGTTAGTGCAGCCCCCCTTATTGTTATTATTGTACCCCTGTAACCCCCATATTGTTATTATTGTGCCCTTACATTATTATTGTTAGGTCGGCTAGGATTACATTGTGGCCCCACTAGGATTATATTATGGCCCCATGGACTCCTATATATAGAAGGAGGTTTTGTTCATTTGTATCATCAAAGAATTGTTCATTCATGTAATGTATTGGAGGTTGCCCCCTCGAAGTGGCTCATTTCTAAGGCGTGAATATCTCTTTTCTTCTCTCTTTGGAGCTGGTTACACAACAATATCCTTCTTCTTTCCTAGGCCTTTTATTGGATACCTCTGCTGGTTGGTTAAATGTAACCACATGTGTATTGTCCATTTGATTTTCCTATAGATTATCTGTTTGTATCTCCTGATCATCATCAATTAAAGTGTTTGCAACCCATTCCAACTGATTGGAATATTTTTCAATTAGTGGCTTTGATTCATGGAGGAATGGGGTTAACTTTCATTTGACCCTAAGGTTTCTCAGAATACCTTGAGGGTCATAGTTCCAGTAAAAACTCTATTGGAACTTGAATGCTGCTAATTTGCTGCTTACTTCTTTCAAAGCATCTCTGCTATTAACTATGAAAGGGCCAATTTGACTTTTCAATTTGAATTGTGCCTTCTTTTTGGATGCTATAAAGTTTACAACATCAGCATTTAAAATTTGTCTTAAGTATTCCAAAGCAAATATCCTTGTGGTTAGAAACTTTGGTAATTTGTATGGAGCCAAAATTGCACCATACACTCTGATTTCTATGTGATTTTTATATAAATACCAATCTCCAACTTTACAGTTTTCAGACAACTATAAAATCCTTTTGATCTCTTCATTTACCCTTGGTGGCTCTGCTTTATCCAACAAACTTATGGCAGGTCTGATAAACAAGTCATTGAAATCACTGTAACTATACTCACTATTGTTTTTTCTAAGAATAAAGGTCCAAAATATTACTAAAAGAGGTTTTCCCTCCATATCCATCTTCTGTAATGTAAAGGGAAAATTATCTGCTTGAGAGAAAAGGAAAAGATGTAATAGATATGATGTATATCTGAACACTCCTTCATCAAGTAACTTTATTAGCTGATAATGTATATTGTCAAAAATGAATTTGGCAAATTCAAAGACCAATTCTGGCTGTTGTCTAGGAGACAAAGTGGAGAGGAACCCTAAAATGGAGGCATCTGTAAATTCATCATTAACATACCCTAAAATTAATGACAGCATGGAAATGACTTGTCTGGAGCCCTCAGGGAAATCAAAAGTATCATAAGGGGGATTTACCTTAGGAAGGTTGACATGATTGGGCATGAATTTTTGAAGGATTTCAAACTTCCTAGGGAAATCCGGGTCTAAATACATCTGAGTCAAGTCTTCAATTGAAAATGATACTGCTCGTGGATCATGGCTTAGTTGGAGCATATCATTGATTGTTTCAGCAGTTATGTAAAATATGACCTCACTATATTTGTTAACCATGCATCTTTGATTAGGAATATAATGCATCTGACACAACCTAATGAAATCCTGAGCAGGATGGGTGATGGGAACCACATATTTGGGAAAATTGGAGTCCCATACAGGTATATCATTGGCCACTTTCTTCTCAAATTTTTCCTGACACCAGCTATGTACTTCCAGAAGATCAAATTCAAGAGTAGCATCAGCAATTCTGCAATCTAAGTCAATCAAAGGATTGTTTTCTTCAGTAGTGACAGGAGGCTGTAAAGGTCTGACTACTTCAGTAGAATCAATAGTTAGGACAGGAGTAGGTTTATCAATTTTGGGAGGTTTGGGATTTGGAAGCTTGTTGGAGGCAAGCTTATGAGGTTTAAGACCTCCAATTCTAGGGGTGACCTACTTCTTAGTCATTTTTGAAGAAAATGAGCAAGATTAAATTGTTTTCTCAGTTCTTTATGGAAGCAGAAGGTCAATTAAGTTGATTTGGGAAAAACTTGAAATATGGGCAAGGGTTTTATGAGGAAAATGCAGATTTGCAATGTGCTGACGGTAGGAAAGGTATTTTCAATGGTTTCTTTGGGAATTCAAATGGACTTTCACCATAGGAATAGCTTTTGGATGATGAAAATCATTCAGGCAGAAATGAAAAATCTTGGAAAATTTTTGACAGGATTTCCCTTGTTTTTTCAAGGTTTGAGTACCCTCAAATGAGTACTTTTGGCTTTAAAATTCCAAGTAGTTTAATTTTTGTTGAAAATTAGGAATTTTCAGGCTTATATTTATTGAAAAATACCTTTAAATAGGTATGGTCGCGGTCGCAGAGGGTTGCAAGTGGTACTAGTCTTCAAATTCGTTGCAGCTTGTTTGATAGAAGGTACTGAGATTTCTTTGGAGGCGAAATGGATTCTAGGATTATAAGCAGTTTCGAAATGGTGTCTGTGAATCTTTTCAGAGAGGGTATAGCGCAAAATTAAATGTAAACAATAAGAATTAATTCTGAAATCTTAAGTTTTATCAAAAAACATAACATTTATTGCAGGTTTGGTATTAATGGTGGGAGCAGTTTGTGCGTTTGAAGGAGAAACCACAAGTGGTTGTCGCATTTCTTTTGAGCAGTAACTAGTTTTTAGCTTTTACAATGCGATCCAGTGAAATTAGGACACGTAACAGGCGGTGGTTTCATAAAACATCTTTTTTCGCAAAAAAATTTGGCAACTTCACTCGAACACTTTAGAAATGCGATATGGGATCTGCACCGTCGGATTTGGTTGAATGAAGTGAATGGCTAAGATGCATCAGGAAGCTGCAAGGAAATAAGGTGGGACTAGGTACTATGATCTACGTCGTTGATTTGGTAAGAGGAGATCAATGGTTTAAAATTAATCCGATAGGAAATGGTGGGGGCAGGGGAAGGATTTATTGGATTTAGTTTGGATCGTCGAATTAAAGGGATTTAAGATGATCGGAGGGTCAGGAATGAATGCGAGGGGGTGGGACTTGGGTTCAATATTATCCATTGATTTTGATCGGGATGATCGGATGGTTGAGGTTAAACCCGATGGTGAGGAGGGTTTTAACAAGGTTTAAACCAGGGTTTAAGATTATACGAAACATCAGGTTTCGCATAGTATGAAAAGTAAAGGTTTAACCTTGGGTTAGGGGTAATTGGGAGAGGGGAAATATTACAAAAGGATAAGTTTTGTGAATTTTAGCTTAGATTAACTTCGGGATTTTTGTTTTAAACATATAAAATATGTTTAAAGATTTTCTTTGTATTTTTATTATATTATATAGTTTTTAGACTATTTGAATGTCCAAAACTATAAAGGAGCGGGATATTTGAATAATGATATTTTTAGCCAAAGGGGGTTTATTGTGGGTTTTTATTAAAACATATAGGGATAATAAACTTTGGCTAAAGTTATAATAATGGGTTTTTGTGGCGATTTAATAAAGGGAATTATATTAATAGGAGAGGGTTATTTTCTAGGGAATTAATAAATAAGTTAAAGTTAATATGACAAAGGGGATAGTGGAAACTCAAAATACATAAATACTACTAAGAAAAGTGATTTTTTAAAGCAAAGCTTTATTATCATAACTTAATCACTTCAACTTAGGATAAAATTTCATTTTGAGGGTTTTATACTTCATGATATGTAGGAAGTTAATCAAATGGGCCTTTAAGTAATATTTAAGTAAGAAAAGGGTTCTCACTTATGAAGTTAAATGGTGATGAGTGCATGAAGGGGTAAATGATGAAATTTTTTGGGATTAATATAGAAACTTAACATTCAACTAATCATTCAGTGAGGCTTGGGTCCGGTCCCAACAGAAGTCAAGGAAATGCCTTGAGCCTCTTTGACTGATAGTCTAGAATATCAAATTGCTATGGGGAGGAGAAATTAGTTATTTGTAGCCCGATGAAATATATTTACATTGATGTCTCTCACCTTCTTCTACCTACCGAGTCATTATCTTCTAACATTTTTTCCTTCTCTTTTAATCAGGTGCATTTGAACTAGCAACCTTACAACATTTTATTCTTTTTGAAAGCAGTAAACTATCTAGTTCTACACTTACTGCATCCAAGAATCCAGATTAAATTGTTGGACTATTTATTTCTCTACCTAACTAATGAATTGTCATGATTAAACTGTATGACAATTGTTTATTTTCTATCTACAACATTTGAAATTGAAAAATGACAAGTGAAGATTAAATTGTTCAACTCATCACAGATTATGGCATTTATTGACACTCTGCCATAATCAACTGCAAAAGGTAAAAGAAGTGGCATTTATACTTGCCCACTTTATGTTTTCTTTTTCTTTTTCTTTTGGGGTATACTATTTTTTCTAAGTCCATTGATTTTTCTTTTAGGACTTTTTACCCTCTTTTTGATTTTTTTATTTTTTACAAAATATGAGAAACAACTTGTAGAAGGCAAAGTATGTGCATATTTACAAGATTACCATCAGTCAAGTCAAAATTATGAATCCTATATTTATAGGTCACTAACACCATGTTTTTATTTATCATCTCTGAACTTGTCATGAAGTTCTGGTCAGAGCACTGGGTTATTGAACCACTAATCCAGATCTTGGGGGGAGGCCCCCAATATCTAAAAAAATTGAAACAGATCTGATAAGATCTGCAAAATTAGAATGCTAGAAAAAGAGAGAACACACTACAAATAAAACCACAAAGAAACTTGTTTTATTTTAAAATAGAGAATAACTGTAGAAGCTACGTTGTGGTGGACAAAACTGTCCTTTTACAAAGTGAGGCTTTTTATTTATAGCCTTTTTTTGAGATACAATACCATGGGTAGATACCATAGGTGGATACCATGGGTAGAGACCACTTACAATACCATGGGTGAATTCCATGTGTGGATGAATACCATGGGTGGATACATACCATGGGTGAATTAATATCATGGATAGATGTCACTTACAATACCATGGGTAAATTCCATCGGTGGATAGATAACATGGGTGGATGCCATTTTCCATTTTGATCATTCCTCCCTCCTTAAGAAGCAATGGTCCCTATTGTGTGAAGTTCCCTCCCGAGAAGTCTTTGTTGAATATAAAGAGGCACTGAAGAGAAAGGTTTTGTGTGGTTAACCCATAACTATGATGAAAGAAGATCCAAGGATAGAGATACCCTGTAATGCTTGTGACCAACTATGATATTGACAGTGTGCGACCTAGCAAATGGACTTTGATGAGGTGAGAGTTTGTGGATGACACATAACCATGAAAAATGAAGATCCGAGGATAGAGATACCTTGTAATTCTTGTGACCAACTGTGATACTAACAGTGTGCAGCCTAGCAAATGGACTTCGATGAGAAGGATTTTGTGCAGTTGACCCATAACCGTGATGTTGATTGTTGATGAAGTAGTAGGTGCCTACATAGCTTGGGGTGGGAGGACACATCTCCAAATAAACCAAGCCAAATACTGATATGCTAAAATTGATGAATGTGAAGCAGGTTCCTACTAAAGCGGGGTGGGAGGGCATGTCTCCAAAGGGAACTCACTCTGAATGTTGTTCCAGATTTAAAATGAGCATAACTTCGTCAATATAACTCAGAATATTTATTATAACCTATTTTTGGAAATGGAATGATCATTCTACATCTTCCCATGTGTTTGAAATCACTATATGGAGACTATAGACTCTCATATTCATGCAGGAACTGTCACACCATGACAAAATTTCTGAAAAACTAGTTGATTTTAAATCAGCGATAACTCCTCGTCCGGACTCCGATTCGAACAATTTATTTTTTGAAATCAAGTGATTTTTCAAGGGGAGATTAGATCTGTAACCATTTATCTAAAATTTTGTACTTAAAACCACAAAGAAACTTGTTTGATTAAAATAGAGAATAATTGTAGAAGCTACATTATGGTGGACAAAATTGTCCTCTTACAAAGTGAGGCTTTTTATTTATAGCTCTTTTTTAGTTACAATACCATGGGTAGATACCATAGGTGGATACCATGGGTCAATACCATGGGTAGAGACCACTTACAATAAACTTGATTTATTAAAACAGAGAATAATTGTAGAAGCTACATTGTGGTGGACAACGTTGTCCTTTTACAAAGTGAGGATCGTTATTTATAGCCTTTTTTTGAGTTACAATACCATGGGTAGATACCATAGGTGGATACCATGGGTCAATACCATGGGTAGAGACCACTTACAATACCATGAGTAAATTCCATGTGTGGATGAATACCATGGGTGGATACATACAATGGGTGAATGAATATCATGGATAGATGTCACTTACAATACCATGGGTAGATTTCATGGGTGGATGGATAACATGGGTGGATGAATACCATGGGTGAATGCCATTTTCCATTCAGATTAGTTATGGGCCTAAAAAGGTGCCTCAAATCTTGGGGGAGATGGCATAGAACTAAGGAATTGTGGCCCTGGAAGCTGGCATTCTTTGTTATGCCTGCGTCTATAACATCCTAGATGATGGCTTACAAGCTTATGCCTGTGTATATGGCTCAAATAGGTCAAAATGACAATGTGACCCAAGGGTAAGAGGCCTTAAAGTTTGGGTTACCTCCTAGGGGTGTTATTGTTGTTGTACAAGGTCTGTATGTTATGATTTTGTCGGTTCCACTTCCTTAAAGTCACCTAGTAGGTTGAATCTCATTATAGTAGCCTCTTGTCGCATGTTTACCTTAGTTCGTCTGTTACTTGGGTAGATGTGGGAGGAGGGTGTTATAGGTATATGTTATGCCATTAGTTACATTCATGGATATTAAAATTTTCACTTAACATAACACCACGTGAGAACAAGAATTTCTCTTTGTATTGTGGAAATAGTGGGTGAAAATTATTCTATCTGTTGTGACAATATCTAATCTTGAGTAGCCATTTCATTCTGCAAGATTATAGAGAGTCCTTTCTTTGGTTTCTGCGTCTTATTTGGGATCCAGAGCTTATATCATTTCCATTTATCTTTTTACTTTGTATTCTAGATGTTTTAACCAGGGATAAAATGGCAGAGCTCGTGTGGGAGAACATGGCAAAGCCGATGGAACTTATTGTGCCTACAACTAGTAGGACAAATCAAATTTAATTTACAACATCAATGTATTAGGGCAAGGAGAATTAAGAAACCGCAATTTCAACGTGGTAAATATTTTGTGAACATTAACCAACCCTTAGATGGTGAGACTTCTTAAAACATATTGTTCTCACAAAAAAAAAAAAAAATTATATACACACACACACACATATATATAATGTATGTCATATAAGGGCATGTGAATATAGTACAGACTGCATTTGAAATAAAATCAAAAGACAATGGCAGAGATGTATATACACATAAACAAATTATGAACTCTAAAATCTTACCACGTTGGGAAGGCATGAGCATGTATTTAGTAAAATACAGGGAAATGTAATTGTAAAGTGGCAAATTTCATGTATGATTATCATCATTTAAATAAATGAACAACCTAGGAATATAATGATTGATACAATATGCTTCAAAATTTTCAATCAATATTACCAAAGGCAGTTTGTTGCTATTTAAAATGAACAACATTGTCATAAAATAATCCACGGGTGAAAAAAGCTTAAATTTCAAAACCATCAAATAGCCATTGTTTTTTAAAGCAGTAGGCTCGAACAAATATGAAAAAAAAAAACATAATCAATTTAACAATGAATGCACATAACAAACATCTACTAGATTTAATCACCAATACAAAATTGTGGTACATTGTGAAATCCTCCCTTAGAAGCAACTGACAAAAATAGCATGAATGGAGGAATCCTTCGATAATTAATGTATGTCCATTTTATCACATCAGTATACTGAACTTGCAATGAGTATTTAAATGAAATAAATCTTAAACCAGTGAGAGAGAAACAAGTATAGCACCCAAAAGTGTCAGTACATGATGTGTAGATGCCTTTACAATGAATAAATAGCCTCTAATTTATATATCATAAAGACAACATATAATTTTATTTAAATTCTTAATAATAATAGTAGGCCTGAAAAAAACTGAAAGGAGTTATGAGTTGATATTCATATTAAAAAATGGAAGCATTATGCATTTATAAGATTAAACAACTTATAAAAGTGGTTGCTTTAGTTCCTGATATATTTCTTTGACGTGTACTCAAAGAGAGGAATGGATGCAAAAAAAATTGCATCAATGTTGGTAAGGGGAGATTTGGAAAAAAAAAAGTGCAGTATTTTTCGTTCACTACTTGTTAGCACTCTGTGATTTCCCTAGGTTGAAAAAATGAATTCCAAAAGTAACCACAAACCACTTTAGGCCAGAATCTATCCCTTCTACTATGGAGAGGGATATCTCACTTAGATTACTCAACAAATATGATATTAGGCTAGGTAATAAGCTCAACAAGGTTTTATTTTTAGAGGTCTTTTGATGAGAAAATGGGGCAAATCCATTAGGCATCGAGTCATGTCAAATCATATTTTTGTCCAGTGAGATGATGGAAAAATAGAGTGTTTCTCCATAGGGGAAAGGTAGGAAGCTTTGGTGGTGGATTCAGATAAAAAAATTAGGGGTTTAATTTAGAAAAGGTCAAAGACAAACACATTAGAGAATCAAACCATGGATGAATTCTAAAGTGTTGCTTTAAGTTGAAAACATTGATAGCTTGGAAAATTATAACCGAGCATCATTAAAGATAATTCTAAATCAAACTTTTGGTTTTTCCCAAGTAAGAAGATTCACGTTAAAGATATGTAAACACACAGATAACTTACAAGATCAAAGGAGCACAAACCACCAATATTCTAACATGGGAATCCATGCAAATCCCCTTCTATTTCATTCATTCACTGACAAAGTGTTTCAAAAATGCAGTGAAAAAAAGTATTTCTTCTCTAATCTCAACCAACATAAACACTTAGAATGCTTTTGATATCTTTATACATCATAAATATTTGAATTCATTGACCAAAACTAACTTTGAACTAGATACATCCAAAAGCTAGTGCATATACTGAAAAATAAGAACAATTTTCCTTCAAACAATCCAAGCCTAAAACATCACTAACTTGGAATATTGACCAATGAACATTAAAAACATCCCCTAAGATATTTTTTCATCTATTTACATGATCTAAACCACTTATAAAAGTAAAAATTCAAAATTTGAATTGATAAGAGTTGATTGTCCAGACTCGCATCGCATTACTTCGTTTTGCAGCAAAACGAAGTGGCTTCCATGCTTTATATGGTTACGGCCCCTGTATATAAAAATGAAGCAAATGGGTATGCCTAAAATACTCATGTGATAGTAATAGAACTACTAAAAAATATTCAAAACTCTTGCAGATATCCCTTTGAACTTTTCCCCACTTTCGTAGTGCACTATCTATTTTCACAGCGCCTCCAAAAATTGAAAACATGGTAAATTTTCCTTACTGTAAAATGTTGGAAACATAAAAATGGATGTTGGAACATTCATATAACTCCCCCATAACATAAAATATTCCAACTTCACTATCCCGCAATTATTAAAAATTTATATATGAACAGCGCAACAAGCCCCTTGCTACATTTTTGCAATTTTCATCAAAATTTACCTTTTCTGATCTCTTGAGCCAAAAACAAATTTTCAAAGATGGGTTGATGTTTCCTGCTTTAGATTCAACTTTGTACTATCCTCTACAAGTAATTCCAACTCACCTCTCTTCCTCTTCCCTCCAGATTTTTGACTTCAGTAATCTTCTTCTTCACCAACCTTAGTCTTCTTCTTAGGACCAAGTTTTGTACATTTAAAATTTTCACTTGTGTATGTAGAGGAAATTTCCACTTAGTTTATACTTAGCT
The DNA here is from genome assembly GCA_034641835.2 of Pinus albicaulis. Classification (NCBI taxonomy): domain Eukaryota; kingdom Viridiplantae; phylum Streptophyta; class Pinopsida; order Pinales; family Pinaceae; genus Pinus; species Pinus albicaulis. Next base: position 985,787,511 of record CM076575.1, on the reverse strand, counting down.
ATGTCAAGGACTAGCATAACAGCCTCTACCTCTTTGGACAAGTTCAACTTATCCCTATGATATTTCTCTGCAAGTTGGTCCACTTGATGTTGTATTCCTTCATGTTGTTCTAGTAGATTTTTGAATTCCTTCTAGTCATCAAAAACCATAGGATGAACAGTCTACTTTTCTTGCATATGTACCTTGGCAATAAACCTAGTCCTAGGTGTCCTTGAATACTCAATTGAATCATTCATCTCTTCGACATCAATTACCATTTTACCTTTTCCTTTGACAAAATGTGTCAATGTTTCCTTTGATGACTCTTCTCTTCTAAGTTGGATAGTTTCTTGAGACACTTTATGCCGGATAAGCGTCATATTCTTCTACTACAATTAATTTATTATCACATGAGCCTTGTCCAATTGATCTTGTAACTCCCCAATTTTATGGTCATTTTCATCAATTTCCACTTCCCTTTGCGTGCTCTCTGATTCCATATCTTGAATAGGTGATGATGGAGTAACCACAAGTAATCTCTTGGATGCAGCTCTTGTTCTTGGCACCCTTACCACCTTTCCTACCTCGGGGGAAAATTGTAGCTCCTTAGCACTTTTCCTACCAACCAATTTTATTTTATTCAAAGGTTTCTTGACTGAGCTTGTTGTTGTAGGTGAAGATCCCAAAAGAAAACGTAAAGTTCTAAATTGCTACAATTATGCCTCATTCCGGATTAGTGATCTTTTGGAATACTTCATGAGAACAAAGCTAAACTGTAGTATCAACTGTAATCAAAGTTCAGAAAATTATTTAAATTGAGAATGAAACAAAGCTACAACTACTTATCTAAACCAAATGCATAACACTTCACGGGCAGTAGGGGCCCTCTACCACCGGATCAACACGTGGATCTACTCAAGATTGACTCAGCTCGTGCAATAAAATGATGCCTCTTTCATTAAAGGAGAAATTCTTCAAAACAGAGTATTTACAGCCTTCCAAAATCTAGCAATAGAAACAAAATCTAACCAACAGTTTCTCGGTCTCCCGAGTCATACTTATAATGAAATTACATAACTATTTCTTGAGAAAAATAGGGATAAGTGTCTTTCCCATTCCTAATCAAATTAAAACTCTTATTAACAGTCTTGTGCTTTACTGCGGACATCTGTAGAGTCTGTGTTTTGATAGGAAACTACCTCTCTTCTTTGTGCATAACCGCTTTAATACTTTAACTCAGACTCCGTGGGGAGCAACAAATGATGTGGAATACGACCATATGTTTTTTACCCTAAGATGACACTTGGAACCTGCGTAGACATGAAGATAGTTGCAGAATCGGCAACTAGCTACAGAATGTCTGCATTTTGTAGCTAGGTGTAGTCAAAAAGTACTACAACAATGAAATCATGAAAACATAGCAAGTTAGACATTATATACAATCTTAAAGAAATTTTAACTAATCTTATTGATCATTTAAGCCTGAAATTTATAATGGACAAAGGAAATGAAGTGGAATGTGGTGGCAAAGAAGAACATCTTTGAAGCTCAACATACCCCCACTGCTAGGTTCTTGCATGTCATCATGCAACTATTCCATGAACTCCGATACCTCTGCAAGGACATCCAACCCTCTTCTTTTGCTTTTCCTGGCAGTCAATGGCCTTCTGGGCTTCCTTATGGCTAACTTGAATCTCAAATTTGTGAGTGCCCTAGTTAACCTTTTATTTTTATTTTTCAATTTTTCACTGGCCTTGTACAACTTTTGCATTTGTAGAGACAGAGTTGAGTTCATATCAGTTTTCAGCTTAATCTGCTCCCTTAGAATTTCATTCTCATTCTTGATATTCCTATTGAGTACTTCTAACTCATATTTATCTCTTCTTAGGATATCAATTGTAGATTTTGGTGGACTAGGAGTTTTGTCTCTACTTTCTGAAGCTCTCTTCTCTAGTGTCTCAACATAATTGTAAATTTCTTGCTGTGCTGGGTCTATTTCAGGAGCTTCTTCATCAAAATCCTCCTCATATTGATGCTCAGGTGTTTCTTCATCCTCAATGTTTATAATTCCAGTTTGTCTAACCTCTGTTTTCTTTAGTATCCCTCTAAGTTTGTGGCTCCGTCTTGGTTGAGATGGTCCTTCTCCTTTTTCTCTGGCATATTTCCTTATTATCTTCTCTTTCTTAAGTTGCTTTTTAATTTGGGCCAATTTCTCAGAAATCATTTCTTCACTATCCTCTTGTATTGTTTTACCAGTTTCAGTTTCAGTTTTGGATTTTTTCCATCTTCTGCTTCTTTTTGTAGATTTGTCTTCAGGTGGAGGTTCCTTGGGTTCTTCAAAGTGATTTCTCACTAAGAACTCATCCCAATTATCTCCCATTTTTCTTAAATGATATGAAATCAAGATTTTGACTAAACCATGGTGGTATAAGGTTGTTTCCAGAAATTGAACTCTCTTTTGAACACTTGAGGCCACTTTCTTTAAACTATGAAGCAAGAAAAAGGGCAAGTTGATTTCTTCTTCTAAGAAATGCATCATTAACCGAATATGGTAAACATAGAAGGTACCAAATCTACCTTCACAAGTGATAAATTTTTGCAAAATGAGTAACATGTTCCTCCACTTATTCTTTAATGCCGAGCTAGGAATACCCTTTTTAAAAATGGAAACATCCATACCTGGTGATTTGAGTATTTGCTTCCATGTCTCGTTATGGAATTCTCTATTTTTGAACCACCTTTCTCCTTGTCTAGGTAGTTTCGTTGCCTCTGCAATGAAAGCCTCTGTAACAGTGAATTTAATGTCTCTTATTTCTACCTCAGCTCCATTGAAGGAACTTGCAAATGTTTTAGTCACCTCTTTGCGAAAACCACTAAATTTATCCAAAAATTGCAACCACCCGGCTTGCTGTAACATTTCTCTGAGTTGTGGATATCCCTCCAAGTACTTAGTTCCAACCGGTTCAGTCCTCACTATGAGACCCATAGTTTTTTTTTTTTTTTTTCCAATCTTTAAATTACTGCTCCTCTGCTCATAGTGAAAATGACTGTTAAAGAGATGTTTTTGCCCCACAAATGCTTCCTCTGTTTTACAGACTGAAATGGTTAAGAGTTGGCTACGGGAAAGGATGATATGGAGTGGTTACGGAATGAATATAATGAGGTGAGGGTGATGTAAACGAATTAATGAGTTGGGAAATATCTTGGAAGAAAAGACCGCGGAGATATTTCGTAGGAAATTCAAAATCATCATTAAATTCTTTGGCCTAGTGACGTGACTAATCCAATCACCTTAGTACTTTAACCGTTAAGTTTTAAAATGATGATCAGATATGGGATTTGGAATGGCGGAATAGAAGGTATTTTATCCAAAGCTTTTATGAGAGGTTTGTTAGGCATGATCAACACAATTAATTAAAACAACTTTTTGAATTATACATAACTTAACTATACTAAAATTTTTCATGATCTGTCATTATAATAATTTCATAACTTTTACCTTTGCCTTTCCTCTGATTTTTTGTGATCTTCATATGCTTTGTTCTCCCCTGAAAATCATTAATTTTTTAGTCTTCATAACTCCCTTGATTTTTCTTGTTGTCATGGATATGCAAGATAATTTTGTTGCAGATCAAATAATTACTGGACAGTACCTTCAGGATCTCTGGCTGTAGAATGTCTGTATGGCTGCAGAATGTCTGATTAGCTGCAGAATGTCTGACTGATTGCATAATGTACCTGTATGGTTTGGAGCATGAATGGAATGTTGTATGGAATGAGTGAAAATGGATAATGAAATATGGTGTAATGGAATATGAATGAAGTGAATAATGGAGTAAAATGGATCACAACTTATGAAGTGGAGTGGAGTATGAAAAATAGCCTGCAATTCATGATGTGTATTATTCAATTCCAGAAAAACATCAAACTTAAAAATCTAGGATGGAAATGAGGTGGACCATGGAGTGAAATGAATGAAGTGTGGATGAATGAATGGAATGGAGTATGGATGAATGGAGTGAGATGGATCATAAGTGAAATGGATCTGCACTTATGATTTTGTAATAACTGCTTGAAAAAATAACAGATTTGAAAAGCTAGAGTGTCAGAAAGATTTTGATTTTCACTCTACCTTTTATGTATAAAAATGCCAATCAGTGATTGGTTTTCATGTTTATACTTTATTTTATATTATTTTATTTTATTTTAATCATCTGACTTCAGAAAATTTAATTAAGTTGATGAAAAAGAAAAATTCTTCTTCATTAACTTCACATCACTGTTTTCCTGGAATCTCTTGACAAATTCTTCTCTTGAGAGTGGTTTGTGATACAGCTTAAATCTATGACCATTCACAAGAAAAGTGACCTCTTCTTCATCTATTGTCCTGATTTTTATTGCTCCATTGTCAAAAATTCTTATAATTTCATATGGCCCAAGACAATGTGTTTGGAATTTACCTTGGAAATCCTTGAACTTTGAATCAAACAAGAGAGCCCAGTCACCTTCTTTGAATTTCTTTTCCTTGATGTACTTATCATGCCATCTAGTCCTTTGATGTTGGAATATACTTGTTTTCTTAACTGCATCCTGTCTGATCTCATCCAATTCATTAATCTGCTCCAATCTGTGCTTTTGTGCCTCTGATAGATCAAGTTCTAGCTGAACTGCCATTCTGAAAGTTTGAATCTGGAAATCTATGGGAAACAAAACTTTCTTTCCATAAACAAGTTCATAAGGAGTATGGCCTGTTGTGCTTCTCCATGTATTTCTATAGGCCCACAAGGCTTCAGGAAGCCTATCTACCCAATCTCTTCTATGTAAATGGACAGTCTTAGTTAGGATCCCTTCAATGACCTTATTAGTAGATTTCACTTGACCATTTGCTTGTGGATGATAGGGAGTAGGTTTTCTGTGTCTGATTTTGTACCTCTCCATCATTTGTTCCACTAGCCTTGATGTAAATTGAGCTCCTTGATCTGTAACAATTTCCCTTGGGACACCAAAATGAGTAAAAATATCCTCAAAAAGAAAATTAACTACAGATGCTTCAGTAGCAGAAAGTAATGGCTTGGCCTCTACCCATTTAGTAACATAATCAATGCAAACTAATATATATTTCTTTTGTCTTGATGGAGGACTAATAGGTCCTACAAAATCCAAAGCCCATTTTTCAAAAGGTTCAATATGTACCTGAGGCTACAATGGCATCTCACCTGAAGGAGAAGGTTTCCCTACCCTTTGGAAACGGTCACACCTTTTGACATACTCTTTAGCATCTTTAAAAATGGATGGCCAATAATATCCTAAATGAAGGATCTTGTAGGCTGTCCTTTTATCAGCAAAGTGTCTGCCACAAGGTTCATCATGACATGCCTTGAGAATCTCAGGCATCTCATCTTCCCGAACACATCTCCTAATGATAAAATCTGGACCTGTCTTGTATAACTCATTAGCAACTCATGAATATTTTGCGCTGTCATAAATGATCTTTCTTTTGTCTCTTGCATTCATTATTGAAGGAAATTTCCCTGAAACTAAATAATTAGCAATGTCAGCAAACCAAGGAGTTTGAGTAGAAATTGCAAAAAGATAATCATCAGGAAATTAATCTTCAACTGGGGTATTGTCTTGGATGTTTTGGAGTCTAGATAGGAAATCAGCTACTGTGTTTTGTTTTCCAGACCTATCTAGAATGGTAATGTTGAATTCTTGTAAAAGCAATAATCATCTCATGACTCTGCCATTAGTAATTGATTTTTTCATTAAATATCTAATTGCAGAGTGATCTGTGTGAAAAAAAGTTTCATAGCCTGCTATATAGTGTCTGAATTTGTTTATGGCATGAAAAACAGCTAAAAACTCTTTTTCAGTTATAGTATAGTTTAACTTTGAAGGGGTCAAATTTTTACTGGTATAGTAGATGGCATAAGGAATCAGGTATTTTTGTCTCAATACTGCTCCTAGAGCTGTATCTGAGGCATCTGTTGAAATATGAAAAGGTAGCTTCCAGTTAGTCCCCTTAAAATAGGTGCTTCAGACATTTTTGTTTTCAGGGTCTCAAAGGCTAACTGGCAATCGGGATTCCACTTGAATTCACAGTCTTTGGTAAGTAATTTGAAAAGTGGAGATGCTATCTTGGTGAAGTTTTCTATAAACCTTCGATAATATCCTGTAAATCCAAGAAAACTCCTAACATATTTTTGGCAACCTGGAAGATAAGTTAGAGATGACTTCAACTTTTGACTCATCAACTCTAATCCCATCCCCTGAAATGTGATGACCCAAAACAATTCCTTCAGTAAACATCATAAAACACTTTTCATGACTTAGTGAAAGATTTGCTTCTTTACATCTCTTTAAGACTTTTTCCAAGTTTGCTAAGGCTTCTTCAAATTTGTTTCCATAAACTGTGAAATCATCCATATATACCTCTACACAATCATGTATTAGATCTGAAAATATTCCTAGTACTGCCCTTTGAAATGTTGCGGGTGCATTGCATAGTCCAAATGGAAATACTCGATAAGCATAGGTACCCCAAGGACAGGTAAATGTGGTTTTGTCTTGATCTTCCAGTGCTACTTGGATTTGATTATAACCACTAAACCCATCTAAAAATGAGAAGTACTTTTTGCCAGCTAATGTGTCTAACACCTGATCTATGAAGGGTAAGGGAAAATGATCTTTAAGAGTAGCTTTGTTTAATTCCTGGTAGTCAATACATACCCTCCATTTACCATTTTTCTTTGGCACAATTACCAAAGGAGAAACCCACTGACTATCTGAAATAGGATAGATAAAGTTGACATTCAATAATTTCTGCAATTCTTCTTTAACAATCTCCCTAAGTTTTGGATTCATCCTTCTCTGAGGTTGTCTGATTGGTTTACAATTTTCCTCTATGTAGATGTGATGAGTGCAAATCTTGGGGCTTATCCCTTTCATATCAGTGTACTCCCATGCATATGCAGAAGAATGTCTCTGTAATATCTGGACTAGCTCTTCCTGTTGAGATCTCTCTAGGTTCTTGTTTATGTTTAAAGTTTTTCCTGGAAATATCTCAATTGTAGAGCTGCCAAATTTATCCATGGAATAGAGAGACATTTTCCTTGATGACAAAAACTCAATGTTGGATTCTTCTTGAAATTGTTCATGTTTATATTCCGAAGAGGATTCAAAGTTTTCCAAGGTATTTAGAATTTGGCTATCTTCACTAATTTCTGAAATTGTGAAGAGAGGTTGTAAGTCTTCTTCATCCTCTATCCATTGAGTATCATCTAATTCTGTAATTGTTCTTGCTGGAGGATACAAGGTAAATTTCTTGGTTGAACTACCATCAGAGATATACATATCACCGGATCTACAAATAATGAAAGCATCAGTTGTAGCTAACCAAGGTCTTCCTAATATAATAGGGTGTCCTCCTAGATTATTCTTAGGAGTTAGGATCATAAAATCCACAGGATACTCCCAAGAATCTAGGGACACTGGAATGTCTTCTATTACCCCATCAGGTTTAATCACAGATTTGTCTACTAATTGTAATAATTTGGGTGTAAAAATAAGATTAGGAAGTTTCAGTTTATCCATGATTTGTCTACTCATGATATTGATTGCTGCTCCTAAATCAATGAGTGTGTTTTGGATCTCAATTCCATTGATGTGAATTTTAACAACTGGATTTCCTAGGTCTAGATACTTTGGAATAGCAATCTTACCCATCATGATATCTTCTATTTTTCCTGCCAGTTGAATTTTCTTTATCTCTCTCATTCTTTTTCTTGTTTTCTTCATGCTCAACTCCTTTATTGTTTTTGCTAAGATTGGAATTTCCTTGATGGCTTGCAATAATGGGATCTTAATACAAACATTTATTAGCTCATCTAGGAAATCATAATTAGGCACCATAATTTGTTTTTCTACACCCCTATCAATTTGTAATATTTCTGGGAAGGGAGGTGTAGAAGTGGATGTTGATGGATGCTCTAATATAGGAGTTGAAATTATTGGTTCTTTTTGTTTTGATTTTTCAATGGTTGAGTCTTGGAAAGTTGTGTTCTCTTCAAGACTTTTATTTACCCGTAGAGAATCTTCCTCAGAATTGTCTTGTTCTTGTATGATTACAGAAGGTTTCCTCTTTTCAAGTATTCTTCCAAACCTAAGTTGAACATCACTAAGGTCTAAAGGAGTGATCAAATAAGTTGGAAACTGTTGGCCTGCTATCATGTATGTGTTCTGAGGATTTTTATTGTTGGGGTTTGGTATGGGTTGGGCAAGCAACTGATTTGTTTTCTAAGGAAATGGTAATGGAAGTGGTTGATTTTGATGTTGTGGATTTTGAGAATAGAAATGTGGATATAGTGGATAGGATGGTGGATATTGGTAATACTGAGAGTATCTTCCATAGGGATTTTGTGCTCCTTGCGCCCAGGTTTGTGATTGATTTTGAAATTGGGGCCAAGGTTGCTGCCAAGAATTCCAATTTGGTGGAGGTTGATTATACATTTGATCATGGAATCCTTGTGTTTGAGGTCCTTGCCAAGGCCTTCTAGAGACAAAATTGAGAGATTTTGTGGAACTTGTAGGAGTATCTTCTTGAAAGATAGCTTTAAGATCAGGAAGTGAAGGAAAACTCTTTGTCTCATGTTTTTCTATGCAAATTACACAAGTCTCCACAACTTTGGCATCCAAAGGGCACTCTCTCAGGGCATGTTTCTTTCTACATTTGGGACAAAAGATTTCTAAGGCATCAGATTCAGCTTTTTTCTTGTTTTGTAACTTAAGGGTGTCTATTTGTTCACTAAGATTCCCCAAGATATCATATTTGAATTCATCAAGCATATGTCCTATTTCTGCCCTACTTACTATCCCAGAAGTAGACTTACTTGCCCTTGCAAGAGCAGGGTCTCTTGCTCCTTTTACAGTTTTAGATCTCCCTCTTGAAAGGTTGATACATAATTCAGCTATTTCAGGCAATGTAAGCTGAGATATATCCCCTTTTCCCATCATGTTAAGGATATCTAACCATTCATCCCTAATTTTCTTCAACAAGAGAGCTTTCAAAGTGTCTTGGTCTAAGTTTTCCATTTTTGCTCTTTTGATGTTGCAATGAAATCTTTCCAACAAATCTTCCAAGTTTTCATCTTCTTTTTGTAGCATCTTAAACACTTCCTCCTTATGATTGACTGGCATACAATAATCCAAATACCTCTCTAGAAATGCTCGTTTCATGTCTTCCCATGTCCTAATAGAACTGTTGATCAAACTCATAAACCACTTCAATGCTGCTCCTTTCAATGTTGAAGGAAATAGTTTAAGTTTTTGAGCATCTTGTAAGTAGTCATAAGTTCTACACAGGACTTCAAATTAAAATAGGAAGGTTTTAGGATCTTCAGTTTTAAGTCCATAAAAGTTTGGAAGGACAGAGGGTGAAATGTTTTTCATAGTTGCATTGGTTTCTTCATCTACTATAGGAAACCAAAAAGAGCTTCCCATCTCTCTTCTACCTCTTCCTCTGCCTCCTTCTCCTTCTACACCTCTACCTCCTTCTCCTCTACCTCTACCTCTACCTCTACCCCCTCCAAATAGTGTGTGTTCTCCATTAAAAATTCCTCCTACCCCTTCTTCTGCCATAGTTGATTCTTCTATAGAAATTGAAAAGTTTATGTCCCTAGCAGGGGTTCCTGAATCTCTTTCTAAGACAGGTTCAGTGGGTAAAGTGGAAGGTATTTCTAATGGAATATTTGATCTTAAGTTCTCTGGAAGTCTAGGATCAGTAAAGGATGGAATGTGGTTCTGAGTTGGAGGTGTATTGATTCTAGGTCTTGGTGAAACAAGTGGTGTTCTAGGAATCAAGCTTCTGCTTCTTATGAATCTACCCCCTGAGTCTCTTTCTCTACGCATATCATTGTTTTTGGGTGATAAGAAACAAGGCTACCTAGTTACACTTCCCCAGCAACGGCGCCAAAATGTTGTGCTCAACTTAGTGTTCCTAAATTGAGTTCATTAATTGTCAACCAGGGTTAGTAAACTGCTGAAGTGTGGTGCGCTATATGTGCCTAGGTATTTGTTTCTCACTACGTTGTGTTTAGTGTTTTTATGATGTTTTTGGTTTTATGGTTTTTATGTTGAAAAAAGAGCTAAGAAGTTTACACTAAAACAAAGTGAAATTATTCTAAACTAGGTGTGCACTAAAGGACAGAAAATGCAAAGCTTGATAAGGACTCATAGCAAAGAAACAAATCGCAACATGAACTCAGTAACCCAAATCATGAACTCATCCAATTCATTCATTTATAGATATGTTGGAATAGCTTGAGAAAAGGATAAGTTTTTAGTGCAACTGAGGTTTTCCTAAGTCAACAATCAACTTACAATGTTACAACATCTCATACATGGTTGAAGGTTTATTGGAACATAATTGGAAAAGAACATTTGTAGCACAATAAGATTTCTACTCTAAACTAACTTCTAATTCTATTCTGCAACTCAATTTAGCACCACTAGGCCTTATTCAAAAGTTACATATTTCTTTTTAGAATAGTCTTTGAGAGAAGGCTTGTTTGTGAAATTGTAAAAAGGTTGCAAAATACTCAAGGCCTTAAATTGACATTACTAGCTTCTGTCCAATGATGTATTAATATGAAGTTAGAACAAAATAAGTTTTGTAGATAATGAAGACCGTGGTATCTAAATTTAACAACTAATACAATTTAAAATGCAATGGATAACAACTAAACTAGAATGCTAATACAATGAACTAAGACTAAACTAGAGTGCTATTATCTAACTTGAAATGAATTGGAGCTGAAATAGAATGATACTAATACAGTGAACAAAGTTAAACTAGAGTACCATTATCAAGCTTGAAATATAGTGACAGAATTAAACTAGAATGACATCTACCTCCGGAGTATTGACTGAGCTAAAATGCAACTAATTCTATGAAATACTATAGCCCTGTCTTGTTCAAGATGAGTGATATTTTGGAATAGCTTGTACAAACAAGTCTGGCTGTATCATTTAGTGCAAATGGGCATAAAAACATAACAATACGCAGGTAAACCAAAACACTACAGCTAAGCCTTATCCAGAGTTAGTGATATTTTGGAAGAGATTAATGAGAATAGGACTAGCTGTAACAACTAATTACAATTGAACACAAAAAAAACGTAAAGTTCTAAATTGCTACAATTATGCCTCATTCTAGATTAGTGATCTTTTGGAATACTTCATGAGAACAAAGCTAAACTGTAGTATCAACTGTAAGCAAAGTTCAGAAAACTATTTAAATTGAGAATGAAACAAAGCTACGGCTACTTATCTAAACCAAATGCATAACGCTTCACGGGCAGTAGGGGCCCTCTACCACCAGATCAGCACGTGGATCTACTCAAGATTGACTCAGCTCATGCAATAAAATGATGTCTCTTTCATTAAAGGAGAAATTCTTCAAAACAGAGTATTTACAGCCTTCCAAAATCTAGCAACATAAACAAAATCTAACCAACAGTTTCTCGGTCTCCCGAGTCATACTTATAATGAAATTACATAACTATTTCTTGAGAAAAACAGGGATAAGTGTCTTTCCCATTCCTAATAAAATTAAAACTCTTATTAACAGTCTTGTACTTTACTGCGAACATCTGTAGAGTCTGTGTTTTGATAGGAAACTGCCTCTCTTCTTCATGCATAACCGCTTTAATACTTTAACTCAAACTTCGTGGGGAGAAAAAAATGATGAGGGAATGATGTGGAATATGACCATATGTGTTTTTCCTTGAGATGACACCTGGAACCTGCGTAGACATGAAGACAGCTGCAAAATCGGAAGCTAGCTACAGAATGTCTGCATTCTGTAGCTAGGTGTAGTCAAAAATTACTACAACAACGAAATCATGAAAACATAGCAAGTTAGACATTATATACAATCTTAAAGCAATTTTAACTAATATTATTGGTCATTTAAGCCTGAAATTAATAATGGACAAAGGAAATGAAGTGGAATGTGGTGGCAAAGAAGAACATCTTTGAAGCTCAACAAGGACCTCCCTGTGGTTCCCTTGCAATAGCTTTGTCTGACAGATTAATTTTTTTCCATCATCTTCTCCATAGTTTTTACCAAAGTGTCCAATTTAATTTCATATGATGTAGAGGTTTCTTCCTTGATGGTCAGTGTAGAATATATATATATGTATGTATGTATGTGTATGTGTATGTGTATGTGTATGTGTATGTATATGTATATGTATATGTATATATATATATATATATATATATATATATATAGAGAGAGAGAGAGAGAGATATATATATATATATATATATATATATATATATATATATATATATATATATATATATATATATATATATATATATATATATATATATATATATATATATATATATATATATATATATATATATATATATATGCTATTTTCATCAAAATTTACCTTTTCTGATCTCTTGAGCCAAAAACAAAGTTTCAGAGCTTGTTTGAGGTTTCCTATTGGAGATTCATCTTTGTACTAGCCTCTACAAGTAAGTCCAACTTACCTTTCTTACTATTCCTTCTAGCTTCTTTGACTTCAGTAAGCTTCTTCTTCACCAACCTGAGCCTTCTTTTTATGACCAAGTTTTTAGGACTAAGTTTTGTACATATAAATTTTTCACTTGCCTATGCAGAGGAAAGTTCCACTTCAGTTTATACTTAGCCCTGTCAAGTACTAGCATAATAGTCTCTACCTCTTTAAACAATGTCAAATTATCCCTATAATATTTCTCTGCAAGTTTGTCTACTTGATGTTGTATTCCTTCAAGTTGTTCTAGTAGCTTATCGAAATCCTTATGCTCATTAAAAAATATAGGTTGAACAACCTCCTTTTCTTGCATAGTCACCTTGGCAGCAAACCTAGTCCTAGACCTCCTTGAATACTCAATTGGTTCTTTCATCTCTTTGACATCAATTACCATTTTACCTTTTTCGTTGGAAACATGTGCCAATTTTTCCTTTGATGGATCTTCTCTTCTAAGTTGGATATTTTCTTGAGACACTTTATGCATAAGCTCCCTATTCTCCTGTTGCAAGTAATCTATTACCACATGGGCCTTGTCCAAGTGATCTTCTAACTCCCCAATTTTCTATTCCTTTTCATCAATTTCCACTTCTCTTTGTGTGCTCTCTGATTCCATAAATTGAATAGGTGATGAAGAAGGAACCATAGGTAATCTCTTGGTTGTGTCTCTTGTTCTTGGCACCCTTACCACCTTTTCTACCTCAGGGAAAAATTGTAGCTTCTTATCGCTACCAATTTTATTTTAGTCAAAGGTTTCTTGACTGAGTTTGTTGTTGCAGGTGAAGCTTCCTCAACCACAACCGAATGAGTGTCATTCTTAGTATTTTGGCTCTTTGAATATTGTGCTTCCCAAACTAAAGAAACCAATAACTCCTACCATTTATGCTCCTTCTTCTCAAGCTCCTTCATTACCAACAATTTATTTAATGAAAAACGAAATAAAATGGCCTCAACTCGAATTCCTTTTGTTTGAAATTGGTCATACATCTTACATAGACTCCTTAATAGATAATAGGTGAGATTCAAATTTTTATTGCCACTAAAATGCATTACGATCCTATTTCGATAGTGATACACCCTATAGAATCTCGCCTCACATGTGAAATGCCTTTGGATGATCTCCAACAGTTTTATATGATTATCTTGTAAATAACTCCTTGCAACATATGAACCATATTCTTTCCTCTGTCTTGTCTTGAGAAAGTCCTTGAAAGCAACCAAATCAAAATCCATTCCTTTGAACCATTCCTCTCCACTAAAAGGGGTCTCAGTGGCCTAATATATTGATTGAGATGAAACTAGAAAAGTGAGACTTCCCACCTTTGCTTGCACACCATAAAAACCCCTAGAAAATTCCTTTATCAACTGCAAATGATATCCCTGAATTCTTTCACAGAATCTCATACAACGTACTTGTTCAAAATCCATCCTTATGGTTGGATATGCATTAATGGTTGTGATGCACTATGGTTAAAAATGTACAATGGCTCCCCCTTTGTGTTTTTTTCCTCTGGTGTTGACATAATTTCACTTTTGCAATGGATATTTTAAGGTTATGAACAACTTTTTTAGGCAACAATGTAGGTGTTTCAAATCTTGTGACAATATCTTAAGATACAACCCAAAAATCACACCAAGACTAAAAACTACAAACTTCTCAAGAAAACCCTAAATACCTCATAATTTCGTAAATTTTGGCAAGAAATTAAACTAGGGACAGTCATGGTGCACAAACCAGAAATGCAATGCTAAAGAAACTTGACCATTAAAACACCTTTAAGCATAAATTTTAAGGGAAAAACTTTGTTACAATATTTAAACCAAGGAAAAAACTTACATGCAAAGGCTCACACAACAAAAAGTAAAATTTGCATTGAGAAAAGAGGTAAACATCCCATTGTGTGGATTCACAGTGGGTTGCGATGAAAACGCAGCGCCAAGAAAGAAAAAATGTGGTGAATTCTAGAAAAACATCGACGACAATTTTATTCATTTTAAAAGCTCTAAATGGTTTGTGCTAACGTTCAAATGCAATTTCAAATTCCTATCATGACTGAAGGACAAAGACAAAACCAAATTTGCACCTACGAGGGGATTTTGACCATCAATATGAGAGAAATGAAACACTGCGTGGACTTGCAACACCCCTACCTCCATTTCGCAATGAAAGAAACATACCTCTCGACCTTTCTGATGTCGAAAATGAAGAGCTAAGTGCTAAGGGATAATAAGGAAGGTTAAAATGATCACTTTGAATGGCTTGTTTCAAGAGTGAATGTGTTGATCGTGATTTGGAGAGAACATCATGAATGCACAACATTTTATCTGAAAACGTAGCTCATTGGAAATTGAAATGACTGGCCTCTGGTTCTTATCCCCTGCTGAGATCATAAGATTTCCTTTTGAAATGACATCCAAACTGATATAATAAAGCCTCCAAATCTGTGTCACGATAATTACATGATCACTTTGATGAAGACAATAATACTAAACTTAGGTGGCCTACTAACTATGACTTAAAATGGGACTAACCAACTCACACTAAGGAGTTGAAACATGATTTTTGTACCCTTTTCAAGGGATCACAGACCTTCGATGATTTCCCTTTGTAAGGAAAAACATAACATTAGACATTGGCCTCTTAATCAAAATGAAAATCCTTACATGATACCCAATGTAGACCTAGACCTTTTTAAACAATAATATTTAGGTCATCATGACTAATGTTTAGAAATTTGACCTTAGATACATAGCAAGACTAACAATGACCAAGATTCCTAGACATAGGACCCTAACACTACTATAAAAAATTTGAAGGGACGAATTTCATGGCATTTGAGAAATTATTCATATATACAGTGTGAGAAACAACAATGAAAACACCGGTTTGTATCTAAAAAAATACAAAAATGGGAATGTGTAATATTCCTAATGGTAAATTACAGGAATAACAAGCATACAAAGACATAAAAATTAACAGCAACAAATACACGCAATTAAAACACCATTGAGCCAACTAAACTACGTTGATCCATTTTATTAATTTGAGAAAATGTGTACAGGATGAGGTGCTAGAATGAAGGCACCTGGGCTTTCTCAATGCAAGTTAGAGAATCCCTCTGAAATATGGTTAGAATCCCTCACTGTTGGTACACTACGTGGCTAAAGTTTTGCGTTTCCACTAGCCAGAAAACTATGGGATTTGAACCATAGGCTCTACTCAAGAAACCCACAAAAACCTAAAAAGGGTTCACCCAAAGCTTGACCCCGGAAATTAGCCCTCCTGAGCTTGGCTCTCTAAACCGATGTGAAATTCGGTCCTCTTGATAAAACTGTTGTTGGATGCCACCTAAATTCCTAGGAAATCCCTATTAGAAGGCTCCAAGACTTCCCACTAAATCTCCTACAAAAACTCATCTCACTCCCCAACTCCCGAAGTGACTCCCTCAAGGGATTGCGTTGTTGATATTGTCTCTACGCGGTTGATACTACCTTTGCGTTGTTGATGAAGGAACTACGCTATATAAGAGGCTCACTATTTTTGAACTGATAAAACTATGGTGAATCACCTTCCTTGGGCTGGCACTCAAAGTCCACTGAAGCAAAGGCTGGGATCTTCGCTCAAATACACCCGTGTGCTAAACAACACATGCAGACTTGGCTCACTGCTCAAGTGTGCTCTGTCAAAAGAAAATTTTGAAATAGATGTATGAATGCCAAGAGTGAGCCTCATGCTTCCTATGTATCCAAGGCTTCCCAACTTGGGCCCCACCTCGTGCCTCTAGCCTCCAATATGAACCAATGACTATGTCACCTCCATGTGGACCGCAGTTTCTCCTCATTAGGCCTCATCCTCCATTATTTCCGCAATATTTCTCCTCAACCTAATGTCTAGATGCCTATAGTTGCCTAATTTTAATTATGGTCCCCCAAATCCACATTTACTAAGTCAAAAATGTAATAATATCAAAATTTTCCAAAATTAATATTATGTTTAAAATAATTTCTAATCAAGAATATTACAGTCCTCCCTGCCAAAAAATTATTTTCCTCAAGCAATGCCTAAACAAGCACCCTCTCTAGTTGATTCTCCCCACTTTCACTGCAAAAATGTGCCAGGGTCCCTGATTCGCCATTGAATCATCCCTGACCTTTGCATTGCCCTGATATGAAGGGATCCCTCAATACCAGGATCCCAAGCCATCATGTCCAACATGAATATCCCCCTACTCTATCCACCATCCTGCCAGGCATAAGCATTAGAAGCCCTCTGCACACCATCAGTGAGTAGGGAATCATGATAATAAGGAATTATGCCCAGCTCCTCATGAAGTTTCCCTACGAAGTAGTCCATCCCATGCACTCCAAGAGTAAACCCTCAAATATACCACCTAATCCCTACAGAGATAATGTATTGCTCGCTTGAGCTTCTCCTGATATCATGTTGTTGGCCACCCTACCATGCTACTGAAGTTCCACACACCATCGGGGACTCACTAAAGCCCAATGGAAGATCTGCATGATCTCCCCTATGGTAGTCATCCCATTCCTAAGAGTTATTAAGTTGTAAAGAGCGGTGTTGATCAAGTCCCCTGCCAAACACAGACTGGTGCCACCATGTTGACGTTGCACTATTATGATTATGACATACCCCCCATCATGTGTATATTGTATCCTCCTCTACTAAGGCCTAGTGGTAGAAGGTCTGTGAGATCCAAGCTCATACTACCCGGGCATCCCCATGATGCAAATATCTACCCCTTGAAATCTAACTTTGAACCTATGCATCAACAAATAAAGCATGCCTCTCCATCCAATGAAGGCCTCTGTGTACCCCCATGTGCCAACCCAATAGTGAACTAGATCACTCTTTTTCATGACTCCGATCATCATGAGACAAAATGATCTATCAATCGACTAAATCTTTGCATCCCACAGTCAGACCTGATGCAACATAGCTCTGACAACTGCAGGAATCCCCTTGTGCTTCATCTCTAGTCCCTACATGTGATTACTATAGAGGGTCAATATATCATGGGATAATTTTATGCATTCTAATCTTCCTTATTCCTGTGACTATGTAGTACTGATGACTGTTGGAAGCCACATGTGCCAAATAGCGACCCCCTGAATGCAACCAATAGATGGGTATATAATACTTGCAATAGACTTAGGGTATGTGGATCCCTCCTGTTCCTACTAACCATCTCAATTGGGTTTTCCATCCGCCCTCTCAATAATGTGCTAATACAATTTATGGATCTCGAACACATACTGGGAAGATACCTCACCTCTACCCAATATCCTCTACTCATTCAAGGTCCCGACATGTTGTGAGAAAATAGTAACATGTGTCTCCCTCGTGACCTGCTCCCTGGGCATAGGCTCAGTGATGAATGATATTCCACTCCTGCAGATGATCATCTCATCCCCTGACCTGTGGCTGTCAACTAGCACACTGACCCAATGCCACTTCTAAGAATTATCTCCCCTAGTGTGTTGAGTGTCATCCAAATATCTTGGGTGAGCTCCTCGTCCCTTACTTATCATGCCTAGAGTGTCAAAAGGAAACAACCAAATCGATTGTGCTCATAAGTGATGTAGAAGAGGGTCAGGCGTGTCAGTCCCCAAAAATACCATAAAGTATCGCTCATCAGTGTCTTTGTCAATCTTGGGTGAAGTACACCCAAAAGTATGTTCAGTTTCTCCATCCATGAGTCTCCCTGGAGGTGACATACCAAGACCCCGTTGTGCAACACCATACACTCTTGCATAACATTGATCATCCTTGTACTCCTAGACATGCTAGTGTACACTGTGGCCTACCGTTGTACGCCGCTGGATACCTCCCGCTATTGTTTTCCCATCTTGTCTCACCTTGTCTCTTACATGTGTCACCGGACTTGAAACTCCTTGCAGGTACTCAATGCGATGTGAGCTACTCGTCCTACTCTATAGTGTATACCTACATGCTACAACACACCACCCTGAATCTCCATACTCCTTTGTGTGCCACTACTCCTCGTTGCATAGACCTGCACACCCATGGATGCTTTGACCTAACATTGTGTCTGTACGCAATAGTCTGCACCCCCCTACATAAAAATGGACCCTATTACATAAATTTGTGTACCATTTCCCACTGTAGTACCACCCTGTAACATGTAATATCCTACATGTGAAAAAACATCCACCACTCTCCTAGTAAACCCTCCATGATGTGGTATACAACTCCCCATCTTCTATGAAAGGCTTGAGCGGCCTGACTCCTCACATGCCAACAAAAATGACACTACTCCACCTATCCTCGATAGCTCTAGTGTCCAATATACTAATGGGAGAGAACTGTCTCCAGGTAATGCCTTAACTAGTGGCCTACCAATGCTACATCCTCTTACCAGCTTCTTCCAAAGCAGGTTAATCACCCTGTGACCCAAGCACAGTCAATATGCCAAGATAACTCATGAAATTTTTCTTCTCCGCTCTCAAACCATTATGTCACTAGTGTTGTTTGGGATTCCGATGGAGATCTGAAAATGTGTGTACATCTAAAAATCATACCCATCACGCAGCTACTACCATCACCCACTGACTATATTATGTGATGGGAAATCCCACCTAGATCCCTTTGGAAATCTAGTTAATCTGCTGAAATTTGGCCATGGTTGTATCCAAATTCCTAGTCTACTTCATCAGGTACCATCTTAGTGCCTCTCTCCATCCAATCCCAAAGGAGGGATCGAATGTAAAATCCTCTGTGGAAGGAACAATCCCTCTAAGTTGATGTGGTGCCAGGCTCAACTCATGTCGCTCAATCCTGCTAACCTGTCCATTCCCTGAGGTACATCTAGGAAACTCTTCCTCCCTTAATCCAATAAGCAAGGGTGGGATAATAGAGCTATAGACCCCGTCAGTATGTCTCTAAAGCAAACTGTGTTGAAAACCCAATGCATGGCCTCTCTTTTGCCCCACATCAATGACTAGCCTAAAGGATGGTTGCACATCCTCTTCCATCATGGAATCAACATGAGCCTCCAAGTGCTCCTCCATATACAACCCAACATGCAATACATGCTCAACAGTCAGCTATTGGTGATTGTCGTCTAAAAACTCTGTCATAGACCTGGAGGCCTTTGTACCTATCGACTGCTCAACAATGGTAGATATGTCTCTCGACACCTCATCAACCTGTGGTGTGTTTCTATCACATGATACCTCGATCACAACCTTGGATACCCCAGCAATGGATGGTGTCTCATCAACGAGTGTATGATCAACTAACTCATTGCCAACCATGGCCCCTTCAAATACTCTTTCATATTATTCCTTAATCCACCTCGTCATCCCTACATATTTCCACAGAATTCCAACTGATTTGTGTGTGTCTCTTAGTTCACAGAACTCTCAAAAGGAGAGGGACATTTGAATGCCATGTCCCAATGATTGGTATGCCCATCAATATTTTGCCAATAAGTCCACGTCATTTGCAATAATGTCTTGCCATTATGATGCATTATCCACAATTCTGGGCATAGTGGATTTGTTTTATAATTGAGAATGGTCTTGATTCCCAATTTTTGCATGAATCAGTTGCTTCCCCACATCAACCATCATTTTTTTCACCCTAATCATCTCATTAAAGGTTACTGTCATGGTGTTTGAGTTCAACCTTTCTTGGGATCCCCTAATTTTTTTTTTGGTATTGTCAAAGAATGAAGGGTTTCCCACAAGATGATCCAAGATTATGCTTTGATAGCATTGTAATATTCCTAATGGTAAATTACAGGAATAACAAGCATACAAAGACATAAAAATGAACAGCAACAAATACACGTAATTAAAACACCATTGAGCCAACTAAACTACGTTGAGCCATTTTATTAATTTGAGAAAATGTGTACAATATGAGGTGTTGGAATGAAGGCACCTAGGCTTTCTCAATGCAAGATGGAGAAGCCCTCTGAAATATAGTTGGAATCCCTCACTGCTGGTCCACTACGTAGTTGAAGCTCTATGTTGTCACTGACCAGAAATATTGCTACTACTCCAGTTGATCTGCTATTTTTTCATGTTATGTTTCTCAAAAAATTCTAGGATTTGAACCATGGGCTTTACTCAAGAACCCACAAAAACCCAGAAAGGGTTCGCCCAAAGCTTGACCCTGAAAATTGGCCCTCTTGGGCTTGGCTCTCTAAACCACTCGGAAATTTGGTCCTCCTGATAAAACTAATGTTGTATGCCACCAAAATTCCTTGGAAATCCCTATTATAAGGCTCCAAGCCTTCCCACCAAATATCTTGAAAAAAATTCACTCACTCCCCAACTCCCAGAGTGACTCCCTCAAGGGACTGCATAGCCTCTGCGCTGTTGATACTACCTCTGCGTTGTTGATGAACAAATTGCGCTGTAGAAGAGGGTTACTGCTATTGAACTGATAAAACTATCATGAAGCCTTTGGTTGGCACTTGAAGTCCACCAAAGCAAAGGTTGGGATCGTCGCTCGAAGGCACTCATGTGTTGAACAACACATGCAGACTTGGTTCACTGCTCAAGTGTGCTTTGTCAAAAGAAAATTTTGAAATATATGAATGAATTCCAATAATGAGTCTCATGTTTCTTATTTATCCGAGGCTTCCCAATGTTCTCTTGGGCCCCACCTCGTGCCTTTAGCCTCCAATATCCACCAATGATTGTGTTGCCTCCATATGGGCGACAGTTTCTCCTCATTGAGCCCCATACTCCACTATTTCCGCAATATTTCACCTCAAACTAATTTCTTTAGGCCTATAGTTTCTTAAGTTTAATTGTGGGTCCCTAAATCCACATTTCCTAAGTCCAAACTGTAATAATATCAAAATTGGCCAAAATTAATATTCCGTTAAGCATAATTTCTAATCAGGAATATTACGAAATTGTGGGATTTCTAATCTAGGTGAAAAATTCTTACAGTATCTCTTTCATTAATATGTATAAGGTGTTGCAAGAAGGCCTTCATCTTACTAATGAGGTCAATAGATGGATGTAGACGATGGAGAAGGAGAACCGGGTGTAGAAGGTGTTTGGCCTTTATGTTAAGAAAATAAACTTATTGGGCATGTATCTCTTTACAATATTCATATAGTAGGGGCAGGTACTTGATATTCATCTTGTTAGTCTAATAGTCATAAAGAGGGGGAAAACAAGATTTATTGAATTAGTTTAATGCCATAAGTGGGAATCATAATTTTTATAGTATAAGTAAAGGAAAGTGTAAAACATTGATGAAATGTAAGAAATACTACAAGGATAACAAGTTGTGGAGGAGGGGGATTTTATTTATTTGAAAAAATAAAAATATTTTGAAAATACGAGTGAGAATTACAGCAAATATTTTTAAAAGAAAGAAAGTATGTTTCCTCGCACTAAAATGGAAGTATAGAGATGATGAAGTAGCGTAGTGGCAGATGGACAAAAAAGTGAAAATTATGCTAAGGAGCACAGTGGGCATTTGAGGTGAAACTATACACTGAAAAAAGAATCAAAAGGAATTGGATGCATCTATGACATTGTAGTTGCTTGTAAAGACTTTGAATTTAACATGTGCTCTTCTTCTTGCCTACGTTTGACGTAATAATTTCCTTGCATGCAGGAGTAGTAGCTAAAGGAAAACGGTGGGGAGATGTGAAGGTCAACCAAGGTTCTAACTTTAGAGATGGCAGTGAATTTTAAGCCTTGTCATTCTATGTTTCTAATTTCCATTGTCGCCTTTGGCAATGTCATTCCCTGTGATTTATGTATTTTCAAACCCCATGGCATTCGAAGTGGAATTTGTTGACGATAACCTCGCAGTAATGGGGGGAGTGGAACATAAGTTTGGTGGAAGGAATCCCATGGTGGGCCTTTGTATCAGAAGAATTCAACAACAACAAATGATGGCAACTCGAGGATTTTGATACAGGTGCATAGAAAATGGAAACAAATTTTTCAAGGGCTTCATTGACAATATTTTCTTCATCCCACAAGTTGCATGTGAGAAAAAAAAAAATTTTCATTGGAAATAATAACTTTTTCATCCAATTGTTCATCTTCTTCTTGTGTACCAATAGGATGGTGGTTTATTTCTTTGCATGGCATCGTGCAATTGGCATTTTTAGTTTTTTAGCATATGTTTGTTATGCACTATGACATCTAGGTTGGTTGGATATAACTACATTACATTGTTGAATTCATGATGTTCATCCATTGACAGAAAGGAATTTTTCAATGACATGAGAAAGCTTAATTCCTCTATAGTATGTATTGCATTCCTAATATTTGCAAGAAGTTGGTGAAATACAACCTGAGCAAGGTCAGGCCCTTGTTCATGAAAGATGGTAGATAGTGTGACGATTGTGCCAAAGTTGTGCCAAAGGGCTTTGTCCCATGAAGTACTAACATACATGGGGAATTATGAGCTATTTTACCAAGATCCACAATGAGAATGATAAAGCAATTGTTGAAAATCATATTGTGATACAAGGGAATACCTCCCTTAAGCGATCATCTATGCGTGAAAGAAGCTTAGGCCCAGTAAAGCTCATCGCGTTCATTAAAATGTATTTGACATGACGGAGATGTTCTTGGAAATGTAGGAGTGGTTGGCCCTCAAGAGGATGCATTGAAACTAAACGAATGTGGAGGGTAGGATGGATTGTAAGTGCATTTATGTTAAATTTTGCAACACCTATTGGAGCGAGTAGGATCAATCGGCTTGAATTGGGAGTATATTCGGAAAGGAATGTATATTTTAGGCAATAAATTAAGTAATACTTCCTCGTGTCAGTAATTCCTTAGATGAATATTCTAAGTGGAGGAATGGAGGAAGTGGTCCTGAAGTGGGCGAGGAAAATTTCAATAGCAACTTGTTGGGTGTGCAACAATGAGTCAAGGGAGCGAGGAACTGGAGAGGGGGTAGAATGTATTTGGGTGGATGAGTGACTGAACTCTATGAAATGTGTGGTTGTTTCTTACAAAGTGGAAGGGATAGTAGTATGGGCCCGATTTTAGTTTGATTCAAAATCACGATGACCAAGCATGTCAAGGTCATCAGTTTCCATGTTGTTCCTAGAGTGTAGTTGAGAAAGGAATTACCATTCATCCATGTCTGTGAAAGTGGTGGGGAGGGCATAGTATCAATGGAGTTTTCATCAGAGAAAATGGAAATAGTGTCTTTAGGGGCACAATGAGCATGCCATGCAACATATTCATGTTTTCTATGTTCCCAATGTGAAATTATTTATTCATCAGTGGAGCCAATTTCCAATGGGAGTGTACAAAAAGGGAAGTATAGAAGTAGTTCAATCCAACAGAAAGAAGAATTGAAATCATCAGTAGGATAAGGGATGGAATTATAGGGGGGAAGACATGAACAATATTGGAAGGGTTTATGTGTTTCCATTGATTTTTTTTCGGCGAGCAGATAAGTACCAGTAACCTGGAACTTCGATAAGAGGTAGTGTTTCAAGTGAAGGAGTTTTATCCATGTATGTTACAATGAAGGTTGGTGTTGGTAAGGGGGCACCTCAACCATGAGAAACACATCTAAAAACCGTTTGACCAACATTGAGGGGAAAAAATGAGTGGCTACATAGTGAAAGGGGAAGCTTTTGCAACATGTGTCATGCCTCCCATGTGCTAATTTCCCTATCGGAAATTTTTTTTGTCAAGATTTTTCGGATAACACTTACCATAGGTGCTTAAGGATGGAAATTATGTGAGATATGTGACAAAATTTGGTGATAAATTTCTAATTTTGTTTATGGTTTCTCCGCATACTTCGAGATGTAGTTGAGAAAAACATGTCGAGACAAAACCGGTTGGCAGTCAATGTTTGCTCTCCATATGGACAACATGTCGAAGTTGTGCACATTTAACATGTTGTTATTACATGTCAGGAAGTATTTCTTCTGCCCATTTTCATAAATCATCAAATAATATGTGGGATGAAAATCCCATGGAGCTCCACAGTGACAAGTAAGCGTAGCACCTTTTTTGCAAAGACATGAAGAGGGGTGGAATTTTGTATGTCGTTGAACGCAATTAATAAGCTCTTCGTAGTCATGAATGCAAGAGATGAAAATATTGATGGTGATGGGAGGATACACGAGTCATTCTCTATAGAACGGCATACAAAAGGCTCATTTTGTTGAGCAGGTCAAGCATTCCAAGCATAAATGTGCCAATCGAAATAGGACTTTGTTTTTTCAACTGGAACTTGGTCATGCCAATTAAGGTTGTCCATATCAAGTGTGTTTTCCAGCAAAAGTAAACCATGTATATGTACGGAGCCCCTATGTTTCCACTCATATCTACAAATATGAGAAAAGGTAAAGTATGACGTGCATGTATATGTATAATTAAAAACAAATAGGAGAGGGATGGTTAGATGAATACCTGCACCAGTACTATTATGTTACATGGAAACATTTTTGCAAGACCTCTTCGAGGAAGATTGTGAATGCAAAATGAATCTATTGTGATGTAAGATGTGGATTATTGATAATATTGTGGAATGTCCATCGACACAAATTGGATGAATTCACGGGGGATCTACCAGGCATGACCATGTGTAGTTCATGCCACTTAGTGTCATTTACGCTAAGGGTGAAGAAGAAATTAGGACTACCTATTTGAGTGATCATACTAGTAATTTTACCTCTATGATTGTTCCAAAAAGAGTGTGTCCCCTTAAGGGTTGACCCGAAATGCATAATCTGGTCAGGAAGAACCAAATCAAGCATGTCATGGACGTGTGGACAAAGGTGTGCAATGGTCATTGGAAATCCATCTTCAAGGCTTAATTTCAAAAAAACAACAGCAGTTGCTTTGTTGCAATGTCACAACATAAGGTTTTACAAGTAATATCGAAATCTTGGATGCTGGCCAAAATGCTTGTCATGGTAGTGCATAAGGTGCAAAACATATTCTTGCATTTTAAATTTTCTAATATGTGGTTGAGCAATCATGGAATTCCCTGTGGGGAATAGTGTGGGGAATTCCATATAAAATAGGGCTTATGTGGTGTATTCATTAACAGCATATAGGGAAAATACGGGCCAAGGAAGCGAAGTGGTGGAATGAGGATGGGAAGAGTTCAAGTAGTTGGATATTTCTTCAATCTTAGTATGGGAATTTGGGATTCTTGATACAAAATATGATGGTTGGAGGTATGTTGGGGTGGGTGGTGGAGGAATGTCATGATGTAAAGCACTAAGCCCAATTTATGGGTCAGGAGAGGAATGGGTGATGCGACAGAGGAGAGAATAGATATCGGTAGGGTGAGCCAGAAAGGTAGATACTTCAACTTCGTCAACATCGACATCCTTGCAGTAGGGATCATGTGCTAGCTTGTACTCCAAATTTGCAACAACATGTGTTCTGCTTACAATGAAATGATATGATTTGTGGTCAGGGCCATGTCTAGTAACAACTACGATGTCAAATTCGAAAACTAAGCATGGAAAGTTGTTGACAATAGTAGAGTTGTCTTGGGGAGAACAAATAGTATGACCAGTGTACTTGTATTTTCCTCCTCGTGCATGGGTGACTTGCAAGATTGGGTTAACACGTGCTATGATCATTTCCTCTATTTGGGGTATTAGGTTTGATGTGGTAGAAAAAGAGTGAGTTTTTCGCCGATGAGGGGAACATAATGTGAAATGAAAGAAGAAACAGTGGGTCTACAAGATATAAATTGAATGCTTTTGGTAGAAAATAACACAAGTAGCAATTGGTCAATATTTCAACAAGAGAAAGCTATTCCTAGACTTACAATATTCTCACTAAAATATCATGGAAGATAATTGTTATAAGTGATGCTCTTTACACTATCATTATGTATATTTCATCAAGAAATCTCACTGTGTGACACTAATAAAATTTGATAAAAACACATGAACATGTCAAGAGATTGATAAAAATGCATAACAGTATGAGGGATTGCATCAAGGCTAACAAATCGAAGTGGTTGTATGATGTGGTAGTCTATAGGAAGACTCCTTCTTTGTTCTGGTGTAACCAAATCCACAAAAATTGTAAACAACAGTGAAAATGACGTGTGGTTGTTTCTTGAATGTTGCCCGGTGCCTTGTGGAAATGTGTTGGTGCTGAGAGTAATGGTATAAATATTTTTCAGAGAAATTCTGCCATTGTTCCTTTCCTTTAGCTTCTTTTTTTTCGTGATAGGGATGGAGGCGGATTAAAAGAGATATCGTAGTGTCATTTTATTATCGGGAGGTATTATTAAATGAATGATAAGCGGGAGGAGAAAACCCTTTATACATATATCTCAATCATAGATCGGGATCAGAACGTTTAAACTTAAGACACAAATGGGAGGAAATGATATTTTTGATGGGGGAAATGACATGGCAAGGAAGTGGGGCCGATTGCAGATTGAAAATTGGAAGTTTTTTTATGACACACGGGAGTTAAATGTTAAAATTCACGAAGTGCAATGTGTGATGAGACGGAATGTGGGGCCCAGACAATACCGCAAATTGCACATCAAAAGTTTTATTATGAGACATAGGAGTTAAATTTTGAAACTTGTGAAGTGCGATGTGCGATGAGAACAGAGGTGACGTGACATGACAAACGGTGGGGTCGACTGCAAATTGAAAATTGGAAGTTTTGTTATGAGAAACGGGAGTTAAAAGTTTAAACTTATGAAGTGCGATGTGTGATGAGTGGACGGTGACGTGACATGACAAACAGTGGGGCCACCCGCAAATCAAAAATCAGAATTTTTGGTATGAGAAACAGGAGTTAAAAGTTTAAACTTTCAAAGTGTGATGTGCAACGAGTGGATAGTGACGTGACATGACAAACAGTGGGGTCACCCGCAAATCGCAAATCGGAAGTTTTGAGGAAGCGGAAGTGACTGCGGTAAGTGAACTTTGCGAAAATGCGATGCGAAAAGGTAGGTGGGGACCAATAAACATATTTTAAAAGCAGATAAGTGAAAACTTCGTTAATTCAATGAATATGGTAAAATTCGTCTGAATCATAATATAAAGTATTTTTATAAATCATTTTGAATGCTATGAAATGGATAAAAAATAAATTATGGATCCCAGCAATATCGCATCCTAGAAATTTTTTAGGATTCAGCAATGGTTACATGTATAAGGTTTGAATATACGATAGAAGGCAAGCTAAAAAGGGTATAATATGATATGGTTTTCAGTGGGTGTGTAGAGCTGCTTTTTAACTATAAAAAATGACCTTTATTAGTTAAAAAGGGGTTTTGAAAGAAATGAAAGTCTGGACTTTTGGCTTTTTGGAACAATGAAAGGTAAAAGAGGGGAAATGAAATGAATGAAGGTAGAAATGAAATTTTCTCACCACTACACTTTGACAGTGACACTTTCATCATACAACTGAACTGAAAAGGTAGATTGATTCCTTGGAGAATGATGACCAGACTTTGAAAATATTTGAAAATTTGTGGTGCTAACAGTGGCTCCTATTGGGGATGAATTCCTCCTTGTGAGGCTTCAAGGACTCTAGACTTAGTGCCTTAAAAAATTTTGAAACTTAGAAGACTTATTGAAAATTAAGACTAGGATTGACCATTGACTGATTAGACTCAAGAATGACCTTATATACATACATAAATATCATTGGGCATGGAGTTTCATTGACACATCACACCAGATATTTACAATGGAATGACTCAACTGACTAACTGAAAAAAAAATAACTTCTTAATAAAATGACCATTGACTGGGCCTCCAGTCAGCTGATCATCATCCAAATGTTTGAGTAGAAAAGTATTGTTTTCCAAAACTTCAGCAATTCTAAATTGCCCAAACCATAAATTGTCAAACTTACCATGTTTTCCATGGTATTCTCTCCTAACATCCCAACATAGCACCAAATCATCCTCCTGAAATAACTTTTGATTTTCTCTTTTGTCAAAAATATATTTGACTTTAGTCTGGTACTTTTGTGTTTATCCATCAGTGATTCTCTGATTTAGTGTGCCTCTATCAACTGCAGCATTCTCCTGTGGATTGGATTTTAATCATCAACTTCATCTTGCAGGAACTTCATCACAGGAAGAGCTAATTGCAAATGAATTACAGCATCAACACCATATACAAGCTGAAATGGAGACATTCCAATTGATTTTTTACCAGTCACCCTATCTGCCCAAAGAGAATGTACCAGTTGAGTGTCCTAATTTCTTTTATTTTCAAGTAGCATTTTCTTAATAATCCTCACCAAAATTTTATTGGATGACTCGGCTAATCCATTTCCTTGAGGGTAATAAGACATGGAATGAGTCAATACAATTCCATATTGCTGACAAAAGTTGTACATCTCATACTTAAAGGCCATTGCATTACCAGTTACTATTTTTTGTGGATAACCAAATCTTGACATAATGTTTTCCAACAAAAATTTGATAATTACCGTATCAGTAGCATTCCTAGTTGGTACAACTTCAATCCATTTATTAAAATAGTTTGTAGCTATGATTATCCATATATGTTGTCCTGATGAAGGTGGATGGATTTCACCGATGAAGTCTAACCCCCACTGTTGGAAAGGAACATCTGCTGAAGTAGGAATAAGAGGTAATGGTAGCCATTTTTGTTTTCCAACAAACTTCTGACATTCAACACAGCTCCTGACTTTGGAAAAAGCATCAGAGAAAAGATTTGGACAATAATAGCCAACTCTTAAGATTTTGTTTGCAGTGGCTTTCCAATACAAATTCCCTCCACACACTCATGCATGTATCTCTGTCATAATCTCTTGGGATTCGACTTCATTTACACATCTTAATAAGACCCCAAAAGGGTCTTTCCAATAAATATGATCTTCCAAAATGAAATACTTCATAGCTCTCAATTTGAAAGCTCTCCTTTTTTACTTCTCCATTTCAAGGGGACAATTGAAATTTTAAAAAAAGTATATTATATCCTTGTACCAATCTGAATGAAATATTTCAGGATAATTAGAAATACCTTCTCCATCTTCTCCTTCAGTTGCCTCTACATTCATATTTAAAGCCTTGCAGTTAGATTCAGCCATTAAGCGAGCCAAGCCTTGACCTTTTATCAATTTTGTTGGTATGATCTCAATATCAAACTCTAGAATTTTGGTCAACCATCGTCCCCTTCTACCATCGGTATCTAGCTGCAACAACACATATTTAATATTGATATTGGGCACAAAAGAAACTATTTTTTAATGCAACACATAAACTCGAAAAGACTTCAAAGCCTTAACTAGTGCATATATTTTTTTATCTGTTAGGTTGTATTTTAATTCAGCATCCCTTAAAGCACGACTAAAAAATGAAATAGGCTTCTCTAAACCTTCTTTGTTCTTTTATAGCAAGACAACTGCAATTTTTTCTTCTGAAGCATATGAAAAAATCAGAAAATCTTGTTCAAAATCAGGACTAATCAAAACTGGAGCCTCAGTCAAGACAGACTTAATTACTGAAAATGAATTCTTTGCTTCATCTCGACATTTAAATTATGTCGCTTTTTTCAACAAAACATTTATGTGTTTGATCAACTCTGCAAAGTTAGGAACAAAGCGCCTCAAAATTTTGATTTTCCCTAAAAATGACTGTAATTATTTTTTATTCCTTGGAAAACCAATCTTCTAAATAGCTTCTACTCTTCCCCGATCAATACATATGCCATTTTCTGCTACAATATGTCCCAATAATTTCCCTTCTTGGACAACAAAGGATGGCTTTTTTATGTTCAAGGACAAACTAAACCTTTTGCATTTGTCAAAAACTTGTTTCAAATGTTTCAAATGGTCTTCACCAGATTTTGAATAGACTGTGATGTCATCCAAATAGATGACTACAAATCTATATTTCTCCCCCGCAAAGGAAATATCCATTGTTGAGCCCCAAAGATGTCCTTTCCTTTCACTTCATTTCCTTTGTCCCTTATCAATTATAGGCTTAAAAGATCAATATGATTGATTAAAGTCACTTTAGGAATGTATACAATGACTGATTTGCTATATTTTCATGGTTTTGTTGTTGTAGTAATTTTTTACTAGACTCAGCTACAGAATGCAGCCATTCTGTAGCTAGTCGCCTTTTCCGCAGCTATCTTCATGTTCACACAGGTTACAGGTGTCACTTAAAGGAAAAATGCATATGGTTGAAATCCACAACACTCCTACATCATTTCTTGCCCTCTACGAAGTCTGAACAGAAATCTATAGGTGGTTATGCACGTGGAGGAAACCAAAACTAAGAAGCAGATTCCTACCAGGACAAGGACTCTACAGATGTCTTCAGCAAAGTACGAGGCCTCCACAAGAGTTCTAATTTGATTTTGATTGAAAATACACTTATCCCTATTTCTTCTCAAGGGAAGTTATGTGTTTCTCTTATAAGAATAACTCGGGAAACCGAGAGACAGTTAGCTAGATTGATGTTTTGTTGTTAAGTTGTCCAAGACCGTAATACTCTATTTTTGAAGCGTTTTCCTTTAATGAAAGAAGAGAAACTTTAATACAAGATCTAAATCAATATTGAGTAGATTTTTGTGCTAATCCAGTGGTAGAGGGCCCCTACTGCCCGAGAAGCTCTGTGCATATTGTTTAGATAAGTAACTTTAGCCCTGTTTCATTCCTAATTTAAGTAGTTTTCTGAACTTTATGTTTTATGCTTACCTAAATCAGATGTTACAGCCAGTCTTATTCTTATGAATTGTTCCAAAATATCACTAACAATAAATGAGATATAGCTGTAGCATTTTAGAGATTAGTTGCATTTTTCTGAACTTTATGTTTTATGCTCACTCACATCAAATGTTACAGCCAGTCTTGTTCTTATGAATTGTTCCAAAATATCACTAAAACTGAATGAGATAGACCTGTAGTTTTTCAGAGATTAGTTGCATTTTAGTTCAGCTGTAATACTCCGGAGGTTAATTTCACTCTAGTTCAGTTATGTTCGCTGTATTTCAAGTTAATTGATTGAATTCTAGTTCAGTTCTATTCACTGTATTTCAAGTTTTATTAGCTAGTTGTACTCTAGTTCTGTTAAAGTAGACTTAAAGGCCTTCATTATTTACAAACTGCTCTTGTTCTTAATCTCTATTAATACATTACTATCATAGGAACAAGAATTGGTAATGTCATTTTGAAGTCTTGACTGTTCTGCAATTCCTCATAATTTTACAAACTGCCTATTTCCAAAACTATTCCAAAAGATTTCTAACCCTTGAATGAGGCTTAATAGTGACATTTTGAGTTGTAGAATGGATTGATTTTAATGTCTTAAGTTAATTTAGAGTAGGGTTCCGTACTATTTTGCAGATAATATTTTCCAAATGTGCTCCAACAAATCTATAACCATGGATGAGGTTTTCTATGTGATATTGTAGGTTGTTGTTTACTTCGAAGAACTTCATTGCATTAAACTCATCATTTTCTCAAGTTGTTCCATTATATTTCTAATGAATGAATTGGACTGAGTTCATGCTATGAGTTATTGTCAAGTTTTTCATTTTCTGTTCTTAAGTGCCATACATAGTTTAGAATAGATTTTGCTCTATTTTTAGTGTGACCAACAACTTCTCTCTATCGACACTTAGTTCTTTTCCTCTTAGCATAAAAACACAAAACCAAAAACATTAGAAAAACACTAAACACAACGTATTAAGAAACAGATACCTAGGCACATATATTGCACTTCACTTCAACAGTTTACTAGCCCTGGTTGACAATTTATGACATCAATTTAGGAACACTAAGTTGAGCAGACATTTTGGAATTGCCTTCTCTTTTACAAACCTTCACTTCATTTCATCATTATTTTATCACTTCATAAGCCTAAAATCAATGAAGAACGATTAGGATTGCTTAAAGGTTACATGCAATTGAATAACATATTGTATTTTCATGGTTTTTGTTGTTTTAATAATTTTGTGCAAAATAGCTACAGAATACAGACGTTCCGTAGCCGATCACGCATTCCGTGGCTATTTTAGTGTTTAAATGGGTTACAGGTGTCGTCTGAAGGAAAAACACATATGGTTGAATTCCATAACTCACCTACATCATTCCTTGCCCTCTACGAAGTCTGAGCAAAAATATGCAAGTGGTTATGCACGTGGAGGAAACCAAAACTAAGAAGTAGACTTCTACTAGGACAAGGACTCTACAAATGTCTTCAGGAAAGTACGAGGCCTCAACAGGAGTTATAATTCGATTTTGATTGAAAAAGACACCTATCCCTATTTCTTCTCAATGATAGTTATGTATTTTGCTTATAAGAATAACTCGATGAACCGAGAGACAATTATCTAGTTGATGTTTTATTGTTAAGTTGTCCAAGACCGTAATACTCTGTTTTTGAAGTGTTTTCCTTTAATGAAAGAAGAAGAACTTTAATACATGATCTGAAGCAATCTTGAGGAGATTCGTGTGCTAATTTGGTGGTAGAGGGCCCCTACTGCCCGAGAAGCTCTGTGCATATTGTTTATATAAGTAACTTTAGCTCTGTTTCGTTCCTAATTTAGGCAGTTTTCTGAACTTTATGTTTTATGCTAACTTACATCGAACGTTACAGCCAGTCTTGTTCTTATGAATTGTTCCAAAATACCACTAACACTGAATGAGATAGAGCTGTAGTATTTTAGAGATTAATTTCATTTTAGTTCAGCTGTATTATTTCGAAGGTTAATTGCATATTAGTTTGGTTCTGTTTAATGTATTTTAAGTTTTAGTAGCTAGTCGTATTCTAGTTCTGTTAAATTAGACTTAAAGGCCTTCATTATTTACAAACTGCTCTTGTTATTAATCTCTGATAATACATCATTATCATAGGAACAAGAATTGGTAATGTCATTTTGAAGTCTTGACTGTTCTGCAATTTCTCATAATTTTACAAACTGCCTTTTTCCAAAACTATTCCAAAAGATTTCTAACCTTTGAATGAGGCTTAATAGTGACATTTTGAGTTTCAAAATGGATTAATTTTAGTATCATAAGTTAATTTAGAGTAGGGTTCCTTACTACGTTGCAGATAATCTTTTCCAAATGTGTTCCAACAAATTTCTAACCATGGATGAGATTTTCTCTGTGATATTGTAAGTTGTTGTTTACTTAGAAGAACCTCATTGCATTAAACTTATCCTTTTCTCAAGTTGTTCCAACATACTTATAATGAAATGAATTGGACTGAGTTCATGTTATGAGTTATTTTTATTTTCAAGTTTTGCAATCTGTGAATTAGCATTTTCTGTTCTTAGGTGTCATACATAGTTTAGACTAGATTTTGCTCTGTTTTAGTGTGATCAATAACTTTTCTTTGCCAATAATTTAGTTCTTTTCCTCTTAGCATAAAAACACAAAACCAAAAACACTATAAAAACACTAAACACAACTAAGTAGGAAGAGGTTACTTAGGCACATATGGTGCACTTCACTTCAACAGTTTACTAGCCCTAGTTGACAATTTATGACATCAATTTAGGAACACTAAGTTGAATAGACATCCATTGCTCGCTAAAAAATTGTGCCTGCATTCATCAAACCAAATGGAATTTTGATGTACATGAATGTACCCCAGGGTGTGGTAAATGTTGTCTTTTCTCTGTCAGGCTTGTCAACTGAAATCGGATTATAGCCTGAAAATCAATTAATCATTGAAAATATTTTGGATCCTACAACTTTCTGCAAAATATAATCCATCTTGGGCAGTGGATAGTTATCTTTTAATGAACATCGTTTCAAGTTGCGGAAATCAACACAAATTCTTATCTCTCCATTATTTTTCCAAACTAGGACTATATTAGCTACCCATTTAGAAAATCTCAAAGGTAGAATTATCTTTGTTTCCTATAATTTTCTGATTTCTTTCTTAATAATTGGGAGCAACATGGGATAGATATGTCTGATTTTTTGTGCTACATGCTTTGCATCTGTTTTCAAAGGAATCTTGTGCTCCATTATGCTCTTATCATAAGTTTTCAGTTCACTATAATACCATGAAAGAATATCAGCAAATTCTTTCAGCATCTTGATATATTTTGTTATGGTGTCAAGAGAAAGGAATTTGGACACTTTAACTAATTTTCGCTGATCTCCTATGCCAACGTTACATTATATTGTACTCTCTCCATCAAATTTACTTTCAGGCTTTAGAAAAACATCATTATTATCAAACAATATTTCTAAAGGAACTAAGCCTTTAAGAATACAATTATTTTTCAGATCTACAATGTTCTTCCCAACCATGGTTTCCTTAAAATGCCTGCTATTTTGATTTTCAACAATGTCCTACTCATCATCAATTTGCATGTTTGCAAACTCTTCAATGCACTCCAAAAAATTTTGAATTTCCTTGCCATCCTCAAATACTTGTGAGTATTTGATGTTATCAGGAATTGAAAGCTTGTTTTTTATTTGAACATTATATGTTACCTTGACATCTAGAGGAACTCTGAAATTACTCGTAGTAATAGGTAGTGAATCAACCATTTGATTTTCTTCTCTAGTGACAAAATTTATATTAAATTCTAAAAAGTAATGCTCAATCAAATCCTAGATTTCATTCCTATAATTCTTCAATTTGGAATTTTTCACTTGGTAATTTTTTCTCACCTGCTTAATCACCAAAAGCAATTATCTGCTCTGCTCCCAAATATTTTGCTACTTTCATACCTAGCACAAGGACCTCATATTCAGTAGTGTTGTTAATGGTAGCAAATTGCAGTTTATATCATATAGTTACCCTCTGCTGAGTGGGAGAAATGAGGACTACACTGGCTCCTGAACCTTCTCTTGATGAGGCTCCATGAAAGTACAATTTCCAAATCTTTCCTCCCTCTAAATGTTTCTCATTTTTACCTTGAAAGTGTTTTTTTTTTTTTTTTTTTTTTTTTTTCAAGCTGGAAATCGTTACCATCAGCAACAAGGTGTAGTATTGATGACCCCAATTCCTTTTCTTCAGCATATATGGGATGGTTTGAAGGATTATGTTGACCACTAATGATGTAGGCCATTTGGGTTTCCCTATACACACTTTTGAATTCCCCTCCAAACACTGGGATGGTGTCATTTGACATGTCCATCTGAAGGGTACCTCCCGATTTTTTAGACCAAGATCTGGAAAGTAGCATCTAAAATCTAGAAGGAATGTCAGCAACTACAATGTCCATCACTAAGCTCTTCATAGGCACCTGGGTAAGGGAAACAACCAAGTCCTTGATCACTCCTAGACACTTGAATTTTTTGGATTCAAAGGTGTATAGGTTAGGGTATTGGTTGGTGATATCTAATCCTAATTCATCCATGACCTTCTTTGGAATCAGATTATGAGAAGCTCCAGAATCTAACAGACAATTATGCAGCAATTTGTCATGTATATTGAGTGACAAGTAGAAAGGTGGTGAGTTGTCATCATTTTGGTCTTGGACATGACAGCCTAGATCAATAGTGGGATGCTCATCCTCAAGGTTGACTGAATCGGGAGCGAGAGGTGGTTGTAGCATACTTTTAAAAGACTCTTTATATGCTGGATTTTTCAACAATTCCAGAAGTGGGACCGGAATTTTGATTTTATTCAATTCCGATTTGAAACTGAAATAAATTGAAACTAATTCCTTATT
This sequence comes from Pinus albicaulis, assembly GCA_034641835.2. Classification (NCBI taxonomy): domain Eukaryota; kingdom Viridiplantae; phylum Streptophyta; class Pinopsida; order Pinales; family Pinaceae; genus Pinus; species Pinus albicaulis. Next base: position 985,751,324 of record CM076575.1, on the reverse strand, counting down.
TTCTGCAATGATTTTGACAATTGGGTTAGAATTTTGAGGTAGAGGAACCTCATTGACCTTGGCCTTCTGTTTAGCGGCTTGTTTATCTGAATCTGATTTTTGTTGAGGTTGTTGAACAGGACCTTTGGACCTCAAAGGATAATTTTCGTTTTGAACTTCTTGTTGTTTTTTATCATTTTGTGCATAAATTTGGGCATTCTCATCATCTGAAAACAAATAAATCCTTGATTGGTATTCATATTCTTGCCAAGTCAAACATGTTGACTGTGAGGTTTCTCCCACAAGGTTTATTTCTACATTTTCTTGTTGTTCTTCTTTAGCAAAATTATTCAAAGGAGCCTGAACATTTTGATCTTCAGCATTCCTCCTTGGGCGATGTAGGATTTGTTGAGGTTGAAAAGGCCTAGTGAAGGGAGCCTGATTTCTATTGACCTCGTTTTGATTGGCTCTAGCAGCAGGTTTGTTTTCAAACTCTAATTTTGTCATCTTAGAAGCAAGTTCCTTGATCAAATTGGACATTTGATCAATATTTTCTTCTATTGTAAGAGATTTAGAGGAAGAATGTTTTTCTTCTTTCATTTTTTTGTCTTTTTCTACTTTCTCTTCCTCCATTTTCAACTTATTATATGCCATAAGATTAGACTACACTCCAATTTCAGCCTCTTGTATATCCATAAATGTATGTGCCTTCTCAGCCCTCTACCATAAAGCAAACTCAGAATCTAGAGCATTTTCAAAATTTATCATAGTTGTGGTCTCAGTAGGTTTAATTTCTCCACAAATTTTCTGATAAATATTAGTAAACCTCTTAGTAAAATCAGCCAATGACTCATCTGCCTCTTTCTTTAGGGTTCCAAATTTTGTAAGGTAGTACACATAGTCCTTCCTATCGTTGCATTTCTTCACAAATATCTCCTCCAATTCATCAATTCATGTTATTGAGTTTGGAGGCAGAAATCTAAACCAGTTATGAGCTTCACCATCCAAGCTCTGAACAAAGAGTCTTGACATGACATCTTCATGTTCAATATTTTGATTTTCAACATAACTATAGAAAGCCACTAAATGTTCCTCGGCAGAAACTCCTTCTCCCTCCCTGGTATACTTTGGAAGATATTTCAAATAATCTCCTTGACGAAGTAGATGCAAGGGTTGAGAGAGAACAAGTGGTGCATATATTGCAGCGACTATCTGTTGCATCCTTGTAAGGGCGGTTTGAGCCACATTTTGTTGATGTATAGTTGATGGATGACCAATTGATTTAGATATTTGGGAAATAGGAATCACAATTGGTGGATTCTGATTCTAATTTAGGACAGTATAAAATTGGAAATCTTGAGTTGATTCTTCAGGCTTTGGAACTGAAAATAGTGGATTTCAAAAAGATAAACAAAGGATGTCTTTAATTCTCCTTCTATAGAAGAATCAGATTCAAAATTTGTCTCTTGAGGGGATAAATTTAATTCATCTTTATTTTGTTGAGCAAGGAAATCAGATAATTTGAAATTAAGGCCTTCAGGAACACTCTTTTCTAGTGGATGAGAAGAAGATGACCCAACAGCTGGATTTGGAGAAAAGGAAAATACGCTTGCTTAGGGGTGATAAGAGACTGGTATTCAGGATGAGTTTGAAGGAAATTTAAAATAGTCTTAAATTCTTCTTCAATCAAAAAATCCATATCAAGAAAAGGTGTAATAGCCAATACTTGTTCTAATTCCCCTTCAGTGAGCACAAACTCTTCTCATTTCCTATCAACACCTAAAAACTAAGTTTTTTCCTCTTTGACTGGAACAATACTATTTTCAGATTTACTAGTTGATGAGTGAGAAAAACTTTCAGTTGAGCCTCGGTTAACAACATCTACTTTATTTTCTAGGGAAGTAGTTTCAACTTGATATTTTTCAACAGAATCTTTTGAAACCAAAACTTATTTTTATTCTAAAGTAGATGAAGGTACCTTCTGCTTTGGAATGTAATTTTTGTGTACCTTCTTCACTGGTTGATATGTGGCCTCAACTGATCTCTATTATCCTTTTGCATCTTTAATGATCTTCTTTCGGTTAGCAACTGGAGTCACAGTAGGAGATCTTCAATTCCTCCTTATAGAAGGAGGTCTTGAAACCCCTCTTCCTCTTTTTAGAGTCGCCAGGTGAACTAATTTGCAGTTTTCTTCAAGTCACCAATTCTTGTTCACCATCAAGAATTGATTATCAACAATTCAAAACAAGAGACTCGGGATAATACTTCGTCTCCAGGAAAACACACCAAAATATATTGGTGTTGGAATCAGCACTTGGACTTCTTCAAGTGCCTGACCAAACACATCCTAAAATCTAAGGCAGTTTAATGATTTGGTTTATGAGATTGGTAGGTGTTTTAAACTCCCACTCACTAAAAAGAGATTTCAGTCAAATCCACTATTCTGCTAATGAGGATATTGGGTCTGATGTGGTAGAAAGAGTGAGTTTGTAGCCTATCAGGGGAAGAGAATGTGAAATGAAATATGAAACAGTGGGTCTGTGTTGGGTGAAAATATTGTCGTTTAATTATGTTGTAGTACTTTCCCAACTATTTAATTTGTCAATCCGAGGTTCATAGGCTTACAAGGCACATGCACTATATATGCAAGACCGAAGTGGAACTAATCTAATCTAAATTACTGAAATCAAATTAATCTAGGAAGGAATTGAAACACTAACTAGGAAAGCAGGAAATTAATCTAGAAAAGCATTGAAACACTAACTAGGAAAGCAGAAAATTTCATAAGGGAAAAGCAATACAACATGTGAAGAGTTGAATGACAAACAACATATGTGAGCTCACAACAATAAAGCTATCTCAAATTACATTACAAGAATCAAATGAAAAATCATGAAAGTGTAACAATAAAAGAATATGAATCAAAGCTAAGAATCCCCTTCTCCTAATTACAAGACTATCTCTCAAAAATCAAAAACTAATGAAATGAAGAGAGAGCACTCTCTTATATACATGAAGAAGATAACCATCTCATAATGACAGATCCACTATTCTCTCAAACACTCTCAACTACTTTCCCATTATTACAAGATATGATCCCTTCAAATCCTCCACACATCTCTCACATATCGTAGATAAGATATGCCAACCAAATCCTCCATGATCTTCTCCTTAGGAATAGGCTTGAATAATTATCTCCTTAAAATGGTGGAGAAGATATTCGATAAGTCTCTTGGAATTAATCCTTCACATATCTCCTACACATTACAAAGCTCACATATTCTTGAGATATATATAAAAACATGTATATTTTCTAATATTTAATCATAAATTCACTTATAATAAAAAAATGAATAAAGTGGAAAATAAGAAGGTGAAACCCAAATGTATTTATGAAAATGATATGATGAAAGGTTAATGGGATGATGAAATGTAAGGAATAGTGAAGGGAAAGGTGGATGAAAATACGACATTTCTGAGTCCCAACATCCCCCCCAAGTGAACTTGTTGCATGTCTTCATGCAACCATGCATGGATCTCTTTAAGAACGTTTGGAATCTGAACTTTGGCTTTACATGATGATGTCTTTTGAATAATGAATGTTTCCAGGATATGTGAAAGACATGAGTAACAACTTACATTTTCTTATGGTTGGTTCTTGTGTGACAACCATGAATACAAAGAATGTTGGTTCTTTTGTTAACAACATTCATTTCATTTTCTATTCTCTTGCCTGCAATAATAATGTAAACACTCACTGGAAATCATAAGCTATCAATGTGCATAAGAAAAAATCACCGTGCATAAGAAAGCCCTTTTGTAATATTCATGAAACATGCCAATATGTATATCAATGCGTATGAAGCAAAGTGCAACAAAGTATCATTGGAAAATAAATGTTGGTGAATGGTAAATGAGATAAAAAAATGGAGTGATAGTGGTGGAAAAATGGAATCATGGTTAGTGAATATGTAGTGAATATAGTCCCCCCCCCACCAAACTGAATTGGTTTCATTTCCTCTTGCAACTTGGCATGGGTCATGAAAGGAAATGGAGCATGGTGAGGGAATTTTCCAAAATATTCAAGTCAACATATAAGGAATTGCATGATTAAAGATTAGAAAACAACATACCTCCACTTACCCAAGAATGATGAACTATGTAATAGGAATGTAGCTGTTGTTGTTGTTGGATCATGAAAACGTGACTGGGTGTTGTAGCTGCAATGGTGCCAAAATTTTGGGTGAAAACATGAATGGTGTTGTAGCTACACCTACTGTAACTGCTAGATCATAGAATATGTGACTGTGGCTATTATAACATGGAAGGTTTTACTATAGCAGGATCATGAAAATGTAACTGTGAATGCTGATGTTGTTGTGACTGGATCATGGGAAACGAAGGAATCTGAAATACTGATGTTGAATCATGGAAAAGATAAAGGCTGAAAGTGGAACTGTGGTACTTCATGCTGCTGTAACTGCTGAGGGAGTCGTGAAAAAGTGTATAGTATTCACCTGCTACAAAACTTGATGGTACAAGTATAATCATGCGAAGGAATGTGTCGGTGTCGAGCATGAAGAGAAATCATTGGATTACCAGCCATTGATGAATGTCGTTAACCAATGCGGGGCAAACTCACCATTGATGTCAATGAGTGCCAAGGTACCCAAGTACATCTTGCGAAATGTGAATAGAGGGGTTGACGTCGAGCCATTTGGAAGATCTGACGATCAAGGGACATTGATGTATTTCCATGATTGTCAGCGAGAGAACTTGCCATTAAGGCATGCAAGTCTCAAGGTACCCAAAAGGAACTCTAGTCTATATCTCAGATAAGGTACTGAGGTCAATGGGGTAAGACTTGTTGAAATGTGGGCCTTAAGGAATCCCACATCAGTAAACGTGATTTTGTACAAAGAGATTTGGTAGGACTATAAATGGAAATAACTCACGGGCAAGCAGTGTGGATCAGCATGGCGAAGGAAACAAGGCAATGTAATCATGGAAATGGAATAAGTTTTATTCAGAAGGAAAACTAGAAGGAAAAAAATAAACTGAAAAGGATAAAGGAATGTATGCGATTCAGAAAGATAGGTGTGCATGAAGTCGTGAAGGATAAGGCAATGGAAAATGGGCTTCAACACCAGGATGGTCAATCGGCTTTGAAGGAGAAATGTTACAGTGTCATAGCATGGATAATGGAAAAAGTGGAAATGTTGGTGTATCAGCATGGTCGCTGTGTAACAGCAAACATCAAGAGGTGCAAAAAGTTTCTTGATAACAACAAACATCATGATGTTTATGATGAGTTATAGCTCCTTCAAGCTATTTATGAAAGCATGTTTCTCAAAAAGTTCTGTGATCTTTGAAAATCACTTCAGCAGGAAAATGTGATCATTTCCGAAACCTGAAAAAACAACTAATACAAATCCTGTATGAAAACTTTGTGAGAGCATTGTAAAACGTAAGATGTGAGAATAAGTACAAATGTGAGCAAAAGAAAGAAAGTGTGTGTTAACCTGTCGCCTACGCTGATTTCATCATCAATGCCTGTCAAAGTGACTTCAAGAAAACAAATTAGTGTCAAGCGTAAAAACATGCGTTTGTATTGTTTTTAGGAATTTATTGAAAGTTCCATTTGTAATTTTCATGGTTTTATAATTGTTATGGTTTTTTATTTATGTTGGTAATACACACCAAAATAAAAGGCAAAACAAAACAAGCAAAATCAAAGTCAGATCTCCATTCCTTGGCATGCTTTGCAAAGTATAGCAATATTGTCTCGGCGCTAGCAAATCTTCAGTTTCTTGCTTATTCATGTCACTAAATTTCTGAAAGTTAAATAGGTTTCTTAGATGCACTGTTAAATTCATTCAAGTAGCTAGAAGTTGGGCAGAGTATGATTCACATCGATTTGCTGCAATAATCTCACTTACTGCTCTGCAAGATTGGACCTGTACATCGTCAGATATAGTGGAATATTCAAAGCATTCAATTGTAGCGTTCCTAAGTATCCAATAACAATCATCAAGAAGATGATCCTGGCATCATGAAAATTAGTGTAATGAATTAGTGTGTAAAATGGAGATAGTGAGCATGAGAAAATAATCAGCTTCCGGCATAAAATCCAGCATAAGCATAAGAATCGACAAAAAGCTTGTGGGCCAATTTCCATTTTCGTTCTGGTGCAAAATCCTTTGTGAGTCAAACATCTCCTCTGAGTGCCTGGTGTCAGCATATTGCCTCTAGGCGTAAAATACTAAAAGAAAAATGTTATAAGACAAGATATATCAAAACAAAATGCAACCCATGGCTTGACTCTTGGCTTGCAGAAGGTATCAGCAATTTCCTCTCCCTATCTTGCATAGTACATTCAGGGCTCCGGACTAAGTTTTTCTTTAAAGATAATCCAACCCAATTTACAAGTGCGCCGGACAAGAAAGGAAATATATGTTGTGTTTTGATTCTCATCGGTGATTTGCATTAAGTCTATTGTATTTGCATATCGAAAAAAATAATAACATTGTTTACATCTTTGGAGAATGTCCTTTTTTAGGATTTTACGTTTGATTGCTGCACGGGATTGTTGTTATCACATCTTTGTTCAAATCATATCAGGCTATGATGATGATGACAAATCTCAAGAGGGAAACTAGGTTTAGGTATTGTTTTAAGATCAGGTGGATTTTCTATTGAAGGGCGCAAGTTGTACATGATGTATTGGCAAGAAACAGAAGGAACTCTCTTGTATCGATAAATAAACTAGCAACGCAAGAACACCCCAAGCAGTCCTGAAGGATTCTACACGCCCTGAAATAGAGAAACGCACATCGTGATCCTTTCCCCCCCCCTCCCACTTGTTTACTGGTTGCTCTCAGCAGTGTTTAGAATCAAGTCCTGTATGAAATAATACTACAACAATATACCTACTAGAGGCATAAGCATACTATAGGCATAAGCATAAGCATGCTCTTTTCATAATGGTTGTAACAGCTTATAAAATCTGCATATTATGACCTAACAGACAACCCAAAATTACTTTCTTTGCAATGAACAACTCTAATTCACCACGAGAAAAGGTAATTGGTAAATTCTAAAGGCTTGTGACCTGAAGACAGCAGCCTTAACTCAGGATATCACCCATCTATCAAAAATATCTAGCAAGTATAGAATGATGAGATCCCATTTTGCGATTAGTGATTATAAAAATAGCACTTTCAAGAGGCAACCAAATGCGAACACTAGATCTGCTAAGTAAGCCGGCTGGGTAACATGATGGGTATCATCCCAAGAATAGGCACATGAGTACCTAAATCCCCCACACCCAAGAGTGTCCACTGCTTGGATAAATGCTCTCAATCGGTCGAAGTGTTATATCGTGTGAGGGTAGTGCGAGAGTGGAGAGTCAGCTGCTTGAATTTTTGCCCAAATGTGGTCATGATTCTGACTAAGATATGACGATGCAGGTTCGGGGCAGCAAAAGGGCTCGGAATACTTAGTTAGTTAGAGTATTGCTGGTGCAGCCTGGAGCATGTGTGGAAATAGCAGGGAGAACGAAACTAACGAGGCTCAGGAAAAGACTAGTACTCATAGTTTTCATCCCTCAGGGGATTCTCGTAAGAAGAAATCCAACTGTCCAACATATTTAAATGCTTCTCTTGACCTACCAGTATAAACTGTGGAATATGAATACACTAATGGGGATTCACATGTCTAAGAGCCCATGATGTATGATCGCAGTGTATCACCAAAATTCCCTACCTTGGAAAGATAGCACGAGTTGTTAAAATAACTCTAATAATATCATGCAACAGTGGTTTCATTACCTCTTTCGGCTGGATTTTTTTATATCCCATGATAAGAATGCTTCCTCCAAGAGAAACGATGGAGAAAAACTCGCAGCCAGTAAGGAAGGGATCCATCAAATAAGCCACAACATAATCATTTAATCTCAATAAAGTATGTCGACGAATAGAAAAATTAGGAAGGCCAATCCATAAAAATAGTTATATGACAGTGATACTTATGGGATTTGGTTCCTATTATCTTGAGATACAAAAGATAGTGTAACAACTCATGGATTTTGGCCCATATTTCTCAATCAACATCCACATAGTATCCTAGTTTTTGTTATGAAACCCAAATTAAATATGAGAATTAATCACGGGAGAAAATCCCAGCTTTCGAAATATGCAAACAAAGAAATAAGAATTATCTTTTACTTTATTGCGCTTTCATTTGTTTGTTGCTCATCGTTTTGGTTTATTGTTGCTAGTTGCAGATTTATGAAACACTAGGTGGATAGATGGCATCACTATGGCTTAGCCATAAATGGATAGACGGAGACAGAAACTTACAAGTTCGCACACAGTCCAACGAAACTCACAGTTTTTTTATTGGCCCCAAGCGAAACGATGAAATTGGGAAACTTTAGATTTAATTGTTTTTGCAAGTTTTATCATCTAATTGCTTGCTACAGGTTTTAGTATGGCCATAAAACACAATCAATTGCAAGCAAGACATAGTTTCAGCAAAAAAAATGATTTTCAAATAAACAATAAAATTGATTAGGCATATTGCAAAACATGAATTTATTTATTCCTAAAATTAGTCTAAATCATCCCTATTTTCTGATCCTCACGACCGCACTAAGTGCAGAGGAGAGCATACTTATTCTAGGTAAAATCAAAACTGAAAATGAAAGCCTAGCTACTCTATACTAATTAGAATTTAAAAATTAGTTACGTGTAATTAAACTTCCAATGAAGCCACTCACGTAGCAGTAACAACAATATATTCAGTAGCAATTTTTCAAATGAAAATTGAAAATATTCGAGAGTGATTGAGTTTAGTTGTTGTATCTACAAATCAACTAAATAAAAATAAAAATATGAATCTAATCAAGTACTTACCTAGAACCATTGTTCCATAAGGCTTCGATAGGCACAATTTCTCTCACTTAGATCATGTTGTAACTCCTCTTCTTCTTCCCCGATCTCCTATTCAAATGATTGTTCACCATCAGATATGCAGGATTCTTCAGATATTGAATCTTCATTTATTTCTTGGGGAGTAGTTAAACCTTTAATTCTTGTCAAGATCTCCTTTTCCAAGGAAGAGGAGATCTCGACTTCTGCTAGGATCTGAGTGAGTAGTTCCAAGCTGAAACTCATTGTAAAACCATGTTGAAAAAGGGATTCTTACTGCACCCAAAACTTAAATCTAAAAATCTTAACTGAAAATAAACTACTTGCATAAATAAAAGCACTCATGCTGAAACAGAATTTAAAAAAAAAAACACTCTTCACAGTTGCGGAAATCAAACACACTTGCAGAAATTGAAATTCACACTTACAGAATTTGAAAATCACACTTGTAGGAATTGAAATTCACACTTTGCATAAATGTAAACATACCCTACATGCCCTGACCCATATGAGGCCGAGCTCGTTACAGTATCTTGAACGATGCGTAGGCTTTTCCCCACGTCTTACTTCCCTGACACCTTGAAGTTAGAAACATGTCTAAACACACTTGCATGAAAAATCAAACTAAACTTCAATCCATCGTGCCTCCCCGGCAACAACGCCAAAATGTTGGGTGAAAATATTGTCGTTTAATTCTGTTGCAGTACTTGCCCAACTATTTAATTTTTCAATCCGAGGTTCGTAGGCTTACGAGGCACATGCACTATATATGAAGGACCGAAGTGGAACTAATCTAATCTAAATTACTGAAATCAAATTAATCTAGGAAGGCATTGAAACACTAACTAGGAAAGCAAGAAATTAATCTAGAAAAGCATTGAAACACAAACTAGGAAAGCAGGAAATTGCATAAGGGAAAAGCAATACAACATGTGAAGAGTTGAATGACAAAAAACATATGTGAGCTCACAACAATAAATCTATCTCAAATTACATTACAAGAATCAAATGACAAATCATGAAAGCGTAACAATAAAAGAATATGAATCAAAGCTAAGAATCCTATTTTCCTAATTACAAGACTATCTCTCAAAACTCAAAAACTTATGATATGAAGAGAGAGCACTCTCTTATATACATGAAGAAGATAACCATCTCATAATGACAGATCCACTATTCTCTCAACCACTCTCAACTACTTTCCCATTATTACAAGATATGATCCCTTCAAATCCTCCACACATCCCTCACATATCTTGGATAAGATATGCCAACCAAATCCTCCATGATCTTCTCCTTAAGAATAGGCTTGAATAATTATCTCCTTAAAATGGTGGAGGAGATATTCGAGAAGTCTCTTGGAATTAATCCTTCACATATCTCCTACACATTACAAAGCTCACATATTCTTGAGATATATATAAAAACATGTATATTTTCTAATATTTAATCATAAATTCACTTATAATACAAAAATGAATAAAGTGGAAAATAAGAAGGTGAAACCCAAATGCATTTATGAAAATTATATGATGAAAGGTTAATGGGATGATGAAATGTAAGGAATAGTGAAGGGAAAGGTGGATGAAAATACGACATTTCTAAGTCCCAACAGTCTGCAAGACATAAATTCACTGCTTTTGGTAGAAAATAACACAAGTAGCAATTGGTCAATATTTCAACAAGAGAAAGCTATTTCTAGACTTACAATATTCTCACTGAAATATCATGGAAGATAATTGTTATAAGTGATGCTCTTTACACTGTCATCATGTATATTTCATCAATAAATCTCATTGTGTGAGACTAATAAAATTTGATAAAACACATGAACATGTCAAGAGACTGATAAAAACACATAACAATATGAGGGATTTCAAGCTGCCACTGAAGATAATAAGATATGGAAACACAAGATAAAATTAACAATACACACACCAGATTGATAATTAGTCCTTAGAATTTTCATTCAATTTTATTCACTGAAAATATCATTGATCATATGAGCCAAGATTCTAAAATCACGAACTTGTTTTACATAGCAGTTTGTCACATATATACAAAAATTAAAAATTGTCATCCCCACAAAAGGAGTAAACATGTTCCAAAAAAATATTACGATCTCGTGTAAGAGATGAGGCTTATCCTAAAACTTTAATACAAAGAGCTATGACATAATCAAAATAAAAAACATCAAGGCTAACAATTCGAAGTGGTTCTATGACGTGGTAGTCTATAGGAAGACTCATTCTCTGTTCTGATGTAACCAACTCCACAAAAAATGTAAACAGCAGTGAAAATGACGTGTGGTTGTTCCTTGAATGTTGTTTGGTGCCTTCTGGAAATGTGTTGGTGCTGAGAGTAATGGTATAAATCTGTTTCAAAGAAACTTTGTTGATGTTCCTTTCCTTTAGCTTCTTGTTTGTCGTGATCAGGATGGAGGCGATTAAAAGAGATATCGTAGTTACATTTTATTAGCGGGAGGGAATACTAAATGAATGATAAGCGGGGGGAGAAAACCCTTTATACATATATCACAATCGCAGATCGGGGTCAGAACTTTTAAACTTAAGACACAAGTGGGAGGAAATGAGATTTGCAATGGGGGTGATGACGTGGTAAGGAAGTGGGGCTGATCAAAGATTGCAAATCGGAAGTTTTATTATGAAACACAGGAGTTAAATGTTAAAACCCGCAAATTTTGATGTGTGATGAGACAAAATGTGGGGCCCAAACAATATCACAAATTGCACATCGGAAGTTTTATTATGAGTTATAGGAGTTAAATGTTGAAACTTGTGAAGTGCGATGTGCGATGAGAATGGAGGTGATGTGGCACGACAGATGGTGGGGCTACCTGCAAATTCCAAATCAAAAGTTTTGTTATGAGAAATGAGAGTTAAAAGTTTAAAATTGCGAAGTGCGATGTACGACGAGCGGAGGGTGGATGACATGACAGATGGTGGGGCCGCCCACAAATCGCAAATTGGAAGTTTTGTTATGAGAAACGGGAGTTAAAATTTTAAACTTGCGAAGTGTGATGTGTGACGAGTGGAGGGTGATGTGACATGACAAACAGTGGGGTCGCCCGCAAATCGTAAACCATAAGTTTTGAGGAAGCGGAAGTGAATGCGGTAAGTGAACTTTATGAAACTACGATGCGAAAAGGTAGGTGGGGCCCATTAAACGACTTTTAAAAGTGGATAAGTGAAAACTTTGTTAAGTCAATGAATATGGTAAAAATTTTCTGAATCGTAATATAAAGGATTTTTCTAAAACATTTTGAATTTTATGAAACAGATAAAAAATAAATGATGGGTCCCAGCAATACCACATACCAGAAATTTTGTAGGATTCGGCAATGGTTACATGTATAAGGTTTGAATATGCGATAGAAGGTAAGGTAAAAAGGGTATAATATGATATGGTTGTTAGTGGGTGTGCAGAGCTACTTTTTAACTATAAAAAATTGATTTTTATTAGTTAAAAAGGGGTTTTGAAAGAAATGAAAGGTTGGACTTTGGGTCTTTTGGAAAAATGAAAGGTAAAAGAGGGAAAATAAAATGAATGAAGGTAGAAATGAAATTTTCTCACCACTGCACTTTGACAGCGACACTTTCATCATACAACCAAACTGAAAAGGTAGATTGATTCCTTGGAGAATGATGACCACGCTTTGAAAATATTTGAAAAATTGTTGTGCTAACATATTGCATGTCAATAGAGGTGATGGTTGCATGAACAGAGAACCATGTTTCTTTTTTGAGGGTATGCATATCTATGAGATCGTAAATTGTACGGTGTGGGTGGAATCACTTGGAAGACCCCGAGAAATTTTTACTTAATGATGGTGAAGAACTCAAGTAGCCTTTTTCATGAAACCATGACGGGAGTTGATGAATCTATGGAATGTTTGGATTTAGGAGAAATATTTTAGTGTAGATGGTCCCCACAATCCTTCCATTGAATTCATCTATGTGGTCCCCTTTTATTTAAATCATAGCCAACACACTAGAAGAGCAAAGTGCAGTGAATTCCTTTCCTGCATAGTGGCAATGTTCACCCGATAGGGTGATGTCAATGCTATACCCAGACATGTCCTCCAAGATGAGAGTTTTTTTAGGTGTTTCGGACCCATCTCTTCGACTAATGGTGGAGGTTGGAGAAGTGGATATCACCACCCCAATGATGTCCACAAGTGAGTTGAGATTTTCAATTTTCATTTCACTTATAGTTTTGAAACAAAAACAGTGGAAAGGAATAGTCAGAGCATCCTCCAAGCATCGACAGTCGAAGTTGCAGAGAGGAAGACTTCCCATTTTCTATTCAAATGGTTGTAATTTGTTTTTTTGGTTTGATTGTTCCATTTGAAACCATGTAAACTCGCCCAATCATAACAAGGGCATGCAAGGAGTCTGCCAAATCACTGAAGGAATAGATATGGATCACATCATTGGTACAATAAACAAGGTGAAAGTCAAAGACCTTTCCAGAGCCCCAAGAATACTTGGACGAGCGAAGGAATTTTTTTGCAAGCACCCTACCCTAGATCAACCAATATTTACGATAAGGGTTGAGCGCCATGAATGACATGTAAACATGTGTAGCAAAGGACAAGTGAGTCGATGTTGAAGTGGAACCCTTCGTCGAAGTGGGAGTATGCAAGGAGGGGCCTTGCAACATCGAGGAACTTATTTGGAATGTGGATGATTATATAATTTGAAGAACGGATGGGTTCCCAATCAAAGTTGCATGACGATGAACAACTTCGAGTTCAAGAATTTTATAGTCCCGAAAAGAAGGGAACAAAGAGGAAAACAATAGGGCATTAGTTGGAATTTCATTGGGGAAGAGAGGGAAAAAAAAACATAAAGGATAGGGTGAAGAGTGTGAATATACTCATATTTTTGAAAAAGTGTGCAAGTGGATTTTTTGAGAACAATAATTGACCCCAGCTACAGGTCACCAAAGGTGACATGGCCATTGTAATAATACGACAACAAATTTTTGTGTTGGGAGGCATCTTCGGAGAGGTAAATGTGATAACTTTAAGGAAATGTCTTTGTCGAAGGAACAAGGTCGAGCTCAACTACTTGGAGTGGTGTTTGGATCGTTGTAGAGCCAACTAACAACAAATTGATGGCATTATATTTCAAGGTAGGTTCCATGATGAGGAGGAAGGGAGTTGTCCTAGAAGGAGAAACGTGTGAAATGGAAGCATAAGGGGCCAAGAGAAATGAAAAATTTTGTAGAAGAGAATGAATGATAATTCAATTTGGTTTATTGTTCATGGTTGCCACAAGCATGCTTTTCAGCTTCAATATGCCTTAAATACATGATTCATGCAAATTATGTAAAATAAAAAGGGTATGGTTGGAATGAAGGGGGTGATTAGAAAAGAGTGGTAATTGAAAAGAGAAGTAGATTCCATTTAGTGTCATGTTATTTCATAAATATGATGTAATGAATAAAATAGGAGGAGGATGAAAATAATAAAATAATAAAATACAAGTATAGACATGAAGACAACCAACAATTCAATTGTTGTATGGGTTAACCAGTATGGGAAACATGTGGGTTTGGGGAGCATCATACCATATACTATAAAAGGAAATAAAAAATAAATATGATAGAAAGAGTAAATTAGAAATACAATGTACACATCATGACAGACAACAACTTAGATAACCACCATGGCTATTATCCAATTGTAGCTACCATTATAATCGATACAAGATAGGCCATCTATCTGGTAGAAATATGATAAAAGAAGAAAATTTTTTGTTCTAAAAAACACAAGTAACATATATTAGTATGTTGTTTTGGGAAATGTACCATCCATCAAGAGTGAAAGTGGGTGTGATTCAATTGGTGACAATTTTGAAAGGCGGGTGTTTAATTCGTCTTAGTGGAAATTGTGAATTTTTTGTTTTCTTCTTTTCCAAGAAAATGAGCATCTCATTCACTCTTATTCGATTCCAGTTAAGTTGTATTGTATTTGTTCTATTGTTTCATTTAGAAATGTTGCAATCATACTAGTTACAAATTTACATGTTGTAATCGTTGGCTTAGAGAATGAGGTTTTTTGTTCATTTCTCTGTCACTCACAAAGAATTCTTAAGTTCATAATTCTTTGGAATGGTGTAAGTTCATTTTTGTATTATTTTTATATATAAATTAGTCCATGTTACATTGAATGATTAATGTCAGTTTTCATAACCTTGTGCTATGATAACCCAAAGGTAACTCTACCAGAAATGCAATATACCAAGTTTTTTTTTTGCAAATATGTTGTTTTAAATGCCAAAATGCAATGTTAAGTGCTTGTATTTATATCTAAAAATGAAAGTTTAAGAATTTTTTTTATTTTTATAAATATTTGTTTTAAGTTTGATATAAAAAAAAATTGGTTTGATGTGAAAAAAAAAATATATATATATATATATATTCAATCGGAATTATCCACAGATCCTATAACTCATTTCAGGGAATTAGATTCCAGAGAGGTATTTAAGCATAGAGAGAAGCATGATCTAGATTTCATGGTATCAAGAACCAAAAATGAAATAGTGAATTGTGTATAACTAAAGGATCAAATAGACATGCAAGGAGGAATTGGATCTATGATACACATTTAGGATTACATTCCAAGATGGGATTTGTAGTAAACAAGTTGAGGCTATTTTTAACGCTACATGTCAGGATGATTTGGATAACGATGGTATACAAATTTAAAGTAGATCAGGAAAAAAACTGAGTTTAACTAGATAATTATGAAGGCCACATGCTAGCATGATTTGAACTTAATGGTATCAATTTTTTTAGAAAATAGGCCAAAGAAGTCATAGCCATTTTAAAATGATATATTTTTATAGAAAATACTGACAAAAGCTTCAACTTTATAACCATGTGCACCCAATGTGTTTTTCATATTCAACATTTGTCACATTGTAAAGTGAACAATATATCTATAAAGGGAAATAGATTAAATGAATAGGGTAATGAGTGTATATATGCCATGAGTCCATAAGAAAAGACTTGAATTCTTGTGTTCCTAAGAGAAGCAACAACAAGCTCCGAGTTTTATAGATGCCCACATAATATTTATGTAGACACACTCATGATATAGTTCACCATGTAGACCATGCAAGGAAGGGCTCCACAACAGTTTGGATTCCAATAAAACAACATATCTCATCATTTTGATACATAATTGGTTATTTTCAATGGATGGGAATAGTTCCACATGATTTATATCATTAATATGGCCATTGTTGCCATGACTGGAAGCAACACAATGGTCTAGAAGATGTTCCTCCACTTCACGAGGCACCATTGAGAGAGGATTAGGATTAGATAATTTGTTTTCCAATAAATAATCGTTTAGTTCCCCAAACCAGGGATAATTAATATATAATGAACGTGAACTAACACACATAATGAAGGGTACCCAATTCTTGGTGAGTGGAAAATATTGAATTTGATAAAATTTTGTTGAGGGAATCCCAACACCCAAAGAATTGCCTAAAATATTGCTATGTTTATATGACTATTGGCCAATGAGATGATTTATCTTTGCAGAAGTCATATCAAGGTTTCACCTTCGCATCTAGTTGAAACTCTTTAGATTTCATTTTTTACTGTATTACTTGACCCAACAAGAACTCATGGGAAATTTACCATAAGCAATGGAACATAAATCATTGAACTCTTTTTGTAGCAATATATATGTTCATATTTTCATAGCAATAAAACAAGGTACAATTTCACAACCTGAACTAAGCACATTTTTTTTGTCAATCCAGCCGAAAAAAACAAGAAAAATTTCATGTAAAATAAAAAGTGTTTCATTAATCACCTCCTCACTTCTAAATATAAAAAAATGAAGAATAAATCCTCACAAATCGAGTACAGGAATCCCTTTCAGAATTTCTTGTGAGTTAGTAAAACATAATTCCAATGTTTTCCTAGCTCTATTTAATTCAAGGCCTTTTGATCAAATTGGGCCTCTATAAATTGAGATCGTCAAGCTCATAATTTATGCATATAGATATCAAAGGTTGCACAATATTCAATACTAGTTGAGTATGTATTCATCCCTTCCCATGTTTGTTGGTATGCTTAGACATGGCCTATAAAAATTCAATAAGATTTCATAAATGGGATGTTTGGTATGTTTTCCAATCATGGTTTGAAAAACATCAACAAGATTTCAGAAATTTATGTAATAGTGTTTAATTTTGATTATGCTTATTATGGGATTTCTTTTCAAGCACCAAAGTTGAATGGAATGATATTTTGGAAAACATCAATAAAATTTCATAAATTGATGTAGTAGTGTTTATTTTTTATTATTGTGGGATGATATTTTCAAAAACATAAATAATATTTTAGATTTCATAAATTCTGATTATTGCGTGTTTTTTGTTTTTCAAAGCACTAAAGTTGAATGGAATGATATGTTGACCAGTGAGACTTTATTGCCATATTTGAGCCTAAGACCAACTAAAAACTGAACTCCATACAAGCTAAATGGTCTACACATCATAGGTAACCACCATAAATTTTGACCAATGCAAATAGCATCTATAACAACTAAAACTATCAATATACATGGAAAAATTAATGGACATTACAATCCACATCTTCGTATATAACAGGCACCTATTTATTATTAATGGGTATGTAAGGGCATGCCATGAAAGGGTATATATCTAACATTTGAGGGTGCCTATCATGAAAATGATCTGAAGCTCAATGCCAAAACAACCAACTATCTTAGGGCAGATCGTATTTAAACTATAGTAATCTTTGGACAAATTTCTTGGATAGGGGCAGATATTTA
Source organism: Pinus albicaulis (assembly GCA_034641835.2). Taxonomy (NCBI): domain Eukaryota; kingdom Viridiplantae; phylum Streptophyta; class Pinopsida; order Pinales; family Pinaceae; genus Pinus; species Pinus albicaulis. The sequence continues at coordinate 985,733,570 of CM076575.1, read as the reverse complement.
ACAGTTAAGAGGGCCTGCCATGAAAAGGGTATGTAGGTCAGTGCTAGAACAACTCATTTTCCTATGGAAGATAGCAAGTAAATGATAAAATTATTTGACAGATTTGTTGGGACGAGGTAGATGTCTAACAATTATAGGTGCTTGTCTATGAAAAAGGGTATGCAGAAGAACTCACTGTCCAAGGAAAGATATTTAAACCATAATACTCTGTTGACATATTTTCTAGGAAGGTTAGAAATATTCAGTTTCATTTTGAACACCTTATATGTATATATATATATATATATATGAAACACAAGGTATTGTCGATTTATTTTTATATTTTCCACTATGAAAACCTTATAGATCTTTCCCACAACTAAAACACAGGGTATTTCCCATTTCTTTGGTATTCTCCCTCATGCTTAAACATGTATTTTATAGGATATGAATATAGGTCTCACCCATTAGAACATGGGTCTCTCTAGTTAAGTTTGCGAGATGAATAGCGATGCCGCATTACTTTCACTATATGGATTCCATTAGGATTTCAACTACGAAATTACTTAAAATTATAGGTCTTAACCAATCTATCAACTCCATAAAATTAAAATATATTCCATTTCCCAATGTCAAATCTCACATCTTCTGACAGTGAACAACATCCAAAAGCCCTGCAACTACTACTTCTGCAACTTTTGGGCCACAACCAAGTATATTCCCAAGATTGTAATAACAACACACAGGACCAAATAATCCTTGTAGGAGCATGAACCAAATACGAAGCATAATGTTACCTCACTCAGGAGGCATTGGATTCATCAAGCTCAAATAAAAGTTGCAGGACCATAATAGTAAATATTTTAATGATCAAATAAATTTGACGTATGACCCACTGTATAGTTCTCATGACCAATTATATGACATAGAAGGGAAATAATATGACCAATTGTATGATTTAGAAGGTCAATCATATGATACAAATTTCATTTTTAATCCAAGGTCTCCCTTCAATCAATTTTTTTGTAATATATTATAAAAATTTCATGTGTTGTTGATGCAAAACTATGAAACCATGGTTTTATATTCGATCCTTTTACATTTTCATAGACTTCCCGTAAACAACCAGTTTGTGTACGTTGAAGATTAAAAATGAAAATGGTTGACAACACCTGACACTAAAATCCAAATATCAGAGTAAGGGAGGAAGTCTACTATCACACCAACCCAGGATTGGAAAAAACAAAAATGCCTCACAATACATGACACTAAAATCCAAGTATCAGAGTAAGGGAGGAAGTCTATTATCACATCAACCCAAGATTGGAAAAGTTTTCGGTGCAAAGAATTTCTGGAGAATTCCTTAATTGATAACACATTTAAATACATAATTTCTTCAGTTTAAAGAAAGCATCGGAGACTTGCCGTTTCGTTCATGTGCTCAATATATTTAACCTATTCAATTTTTGTGTTCATTTAATTTCTTCCAGCAGGAAACCTATGTTTCCTTTTTGTGTTCCACGATTTGAATCTGGCAGAGGTGCACTCAAATAATCAAGAAAGTGTGTCATGTTGAGTTTGAATGGATTTTTTATGATAATAAAGTCGTTCTCAAAAGCAAAGTGTGGAATAAAAAACACTAGAAACAATTTGGATGGACCATGTGTCCCATTGCATGAGGGGAAGCCACCTTGCGACTTGGTTTTTTTTTTTTTTTTTTGTAAATTTAGTAGGTCCTTGCTATTTTATATTAATCATAAAAAGGTAGGTTGCAACATATACAAAGTTAGTGACCTCAATCTGCCTGAAGGAAACCAAGTCTGTTGGCCACCTCAAAGCATTAAAATCCATCCAAAATTGATATTGTTTCTTCCTTCGACTAGCCACTATGGCCATTTTACTATTTAAGACAAAGTTAAATCGACAACAGAAAACATAAACGTTATCCACAAAATGCATTAAAACTTAAACTTGGTTTACTAGCCATTTGAGGAGTCAATCGATGTTGGATCTTTTCCAGTGGAACCAGGCATGTCCACTTGATGCATCTGTTGAATATGCCTTTCAATTCTACCAATTCTGGTTGTCACATGGTACTGTGACACCTTGATATCTTGGAGTTGAGTTTTGATATCCTGAAGTAGTGAAATTACTGCTGGACTACCTTCTATTGGTTATAGAATTTGCATTGCTTTGGCCAGGACACATTTCATTATCCATTATGTGTGAACAGTTTGGTGAAATAAAGATAGGAGGCCTCTAGTATTTGCAAGATCATTGACAAAATCCATAATTTCCTCCTGTTCCTCAATATCTTCCTCATTACTATGACTTTCTCTCTCCCATCCCTGAATTACATTTCTGATTTGTGTAAGATTACCAACAGAGGCTTCCGAGAGATTCTCCATTATCTCTTTCTTTGTCTTCTTGCCTCGCTTGCTTGACTCAACTATATTTTTTGAAATCTGTTGCTTCCCTTTATCTCTGGACTTGGCCAATCACTTCACAGATTTCCTTTTAACCATTGTTATGATATGAGCCTTTTTTTGCGCTAAACCTATATAGATTATCTGAGAGCCTGTATAAAATGAGGACAGATTTATAGAGGTTAACCCTTGCATTTTTAGGAATATTTCCGCCTCTGTGGCATGAATCGCAGAGTTATTAATACAATTCACTTGACAGAGACAAAGACCGAAGCAGGTTGACAAGCTATCTATCCTACCAACTACAGACCATACTAAGAAGGCATAATTAAGAAGGAGAGTAACCCAATTATCACCAAGATCACTTAAAAAAATAGAGTAGAGGCCTTTCGGCTTGTCCTCACAATGACTACAAAGGTTTTCAAATATTTTCGCCTGTCGAGACCATTCCAAGCAGACATAACTAAGACAGAAGCTAACCCAATTATCACCAAAACTTCTTGAAAAGCCTGGGAAGAGGCCTTTCGACTTGTCCTCATATTGCATACAAAACTTTTCAAACATTTGCGACTGCCCAACATAATTTAACTCCAAACCATGCATAAACCAAGTTAAAATTCTATTTTTGAATAGAAATTGGAAATTTCAACAAGGATTACGAAAGCGAGGTTGAATAGCCTCCTGTGGGATAAACAGATTGATATCTTGAATGAACTACAGGTACTAGCATAAACCATACTAGGAAAATCCTTAAGAACAGAACAGTCACAATTTCTACCCATGCCACCTCTATCCTAGCCTCTACAGAGATTGAAGGTTAAAAGAAGAAGGGTGGATTGAAGAACAATGACATACCATTGTACCCAAGCTCGAAAGCTCTCCACAATGCCTTCAGAGTTTCTAGACAAGGCGTGTTCTGCAACATCTCGTGCCAAACCTCTGCTCCTGCCAGAATGATTAGATTGCTTCTATTTAGGAGTTTTCATCTTTAAGCTCTCCCTCCTCTATTTTTTGCAATGCCATCCTGACAATGTTAGCTAGCTTTCCATATCTATCATCATGAAACTAAATGCCACATACCTTCCTTCATACTGGCGATTTAATGCTGGCAAGAGTTTGCATGTCGGAACCACATGCCTCGCGTGTTTGTCGCCCTCCACTTTCCCTGTAGCACTTGACACTAGGCACTCTGATCGGGGGCCCACGACTTGGTTTTCGACACAATCAAATTTTTTTTTCACAACACAGCTGTAATCCCTAAGCCATGCCACCCAATGACCTACCCTAAGCTTAATTTTTGATATATCATAGTTATATGGTTTCATGGGGGTAGATGGTTGTCTCAGGCATACTATTTTTGTCAAATTCGACTAGTCGCTAACGGTTTTCTAGAAGAAAAGGGAATCTTGTATGCGAGAGATACATTCCCGCATCAGGGAAGGAAGCTTCGTGGAGATACAAAGATCTTTTCATAGGGGCTCGGGTCATCACCTTCATCAATCCATTGTAATTGTGCTTGGACTCTCACTCCCCTGGAAATATAATCCTCCTAAAAGACAATTTTTCCTACAGATAAGAAATTTTTCCTCTTTTTCCACCTACGTAGTTTGCTCAAAACAATCGATCTCTTGCTTCTCTTAAGGAATCCCTTTTTGCAAGAACCAAGGGATAGTAAATACTAACATTCGGGTACATTATGAAATAAAGTGAATAGTAATAATGGAAGGGGAAAAATATATTTATTTGAATCAGAAGTGAAAGATAATAAAAGAAATGTGGTGTCACAGACAATTCTGCCCACAGATGAGGAATTTTCCCTCTTTTTCCACCTGGTTATATTTCTCAAACCAATCAAAAGGAATGTGGTGGGAATGTGGTGTGTAAATTTGGTTTGACAATAGGTTCCTTTGGACATCAGATGTTAGGAGAGGAGCATTTTTCGTGTGCATATATCACCGCCAAGTATTACACGACATCTAGTGAAAAAAGCTTCATGAATGTTGTACATAATTCAACTCAAACGGGAAAATAGGAGTTTTCAGATGTTTTTCAATGCAAGCCATAAAATTTGGTAATTTCATCACTTCATTCTCATTTATATTCGTACCTTAACAAATTTGACATTTGCAGTGGATTTATGGGCTCAGCAAGTAGCAACAGCAACAGCAAGGCAACAATTCCAAGGAGCAACAACACAACAGTAGGAGGGAAGCAACAACAATTTCAATATCGTAATTCAAAGAGTTTGTGGATAAATATTGAAATCCTAAGTATGGGGACATGCCCACCAACTCACAAAAGTAGCCATAAATGAAAAGTAATATTCGAGGATCAAATTGTGATCATATTTCATATGAGACATTTAGAGCATGTCGTTTCATTCATTTCTCAATCTTCATTAACATATTGCAAAGAGCCATATTTTGATGAAAATAATTGCATAGAATGAGATTTGACACCCTACCTAGGTAAATTTGATCCATATCTGATCCAGATTAAAGAAGGGCATTAAAGAAAGGCAAGGCATATGTGATAAAAAAGGATCAAATCAAGATGAGGTGGAAAAGGAAGGGCAGATCCGATAGGATAATGTTTTTCAGCAAAGCAAGATGATGTGGCAAATACAGTTGTAGAGGACAGTAGATATCTACAATGTTACTACAAAGAACCCCACAATAAAAATGCTTATCAGCTTAATAAACATACCACAAATGCTATATAATTAATTAATTATAATCCATGTTGTGCACTAAAAATTAAATTTAAAATATATATATAGTAAAACATGTCCAAAAAATAAGTGTAGCATATATGTATTATCAATGTTTTAATAAACTAAAAATTATATATTAATATATAAACATATGAAATTTATATAAATAATATCATTAAGAATGAGCATACATCTATTTTAACTTCATATGTATTAAGGGTTTAGAGCAATCAAATCTCTCATAGCACAAATCTTTCTTCAATTTTTATATAAAAAATAAATTTACATCCTAAAAATGTAAACTTACATCTTAAAGATGTAATCCCTTAAAAAAATTATTAAAACCATAGTTAAAATAGATATAGGTTGATACACTAAAACATGATTCCTAATCAAGTTCCAATTTACAGTCTCACACTCTAGTTATTTCATCCATGTACTATTAACCCATTAATAAACTCCAATTATGTATTTTAACATACATCTTTACATTTACAAAAAGCATAATGACCATTAGTTTCCATTTTTCTAAATTTTATACTCTAATACTTCAAAGGATTTGTGTATCTTAAAATTAGATTATTTTAAAATTAGTAAATGCGTATTTAAAACAAAATTTGAATGCATATGAGGCGAGTTCTAAACAACAACACTGCATAATACACATTTTTTTAGAAGAAAAAAATGTTGGATTTCTATTAATAAGTGGAAAACCTATGCATGTAAACCTCGATGCTCATAATATACTAAAATATAAATAAAAATATTCCTTGAATCAAAGTATAATACCGAAAAATATTCAATGCACCCTGAGACATGTTGCTTCCATCCATCAAAATCATAAATTTTTGAAAAACATAATTGGGCACCATCCAAGACCCATTATACAACAAAAAGTGTTTTGTTCAAAATGAATAGGCGACAAAAAATAAGAAGGTATGGAAAAATGGTCTAGTACTACAAGTGAAAACAAGAATAGGACTAAAAATCAACATATGACAATCTCGCCCTCCTCCAGTATCACATCCCCAACTATTTGCTTGTAATGAATGATACCAAGGGAAGCCAGAAATCCCTTCTTCGACAAAGCATCTGCAACAGTGTTCCATTGTCTGTAAACATGTGTAAAATATATTTCTGCAAAGGATTATTTCAGCGTCATAATACGATAGACCAAAGATTGGTCTCAGTGGACGTTAACCACCACCACCATCATCATCATCAATACGATTTAACCAGTTGTTTATATTGGAAATCAAGAGAGTAGTTCTACCAGAAGAAATATCAATGATGGTTTTTAAGTCCTTGTATATAGAAATCCTATCCAGGAGTAGTCTTTTTACAAAAAATAACAACCCCCATAGGGCTAAGAGTTATTCTCTAGTGTTTGAGCCTGTCCCATCATACCAAAAAAATAAATACAAAGCATAAGGATTTATCCTCACCTCAGATCTACAACCGCAACTGCCAGATTCGGTGACCCCATCAAAAAAAACCTGTCGAAAATTGTATCTGCAAAATATCATTCATAAGCCTTGAAATATGGTCCTTTTGTATATACCTGCTCCTTTTATCCATCCATGCATATGCATATGTACAGACTCTGTGGATGTTCAAATTTATAGCTTCAAATATTAAAGAGTTCCTAGTGCGTCAAATCTCCCAAGATATGAAGAGAGGGGCAGCCTTGAATTTTCCTTTTCTATTGCCCCACTATATATAGCATGATTTGAGTGAGGAAAAGGACCATAGGGCAGGAATCCGAAAGTATGACAGAACATAATCCTAAACCTCAAAAGAGAATGGGCACTATAAAAACAGATGAAATACACTTTCAAGGGACCCTATGCATAATTAACACCAACTTGGGCCATACAAACCATGTTTACATAATTTATCTCAAGTTAGGATACGATTGTTCCAAGCGAGCCAATAGAAAATAATGATTTTTAATGGCACATCCCAATGCCAAATATCATAATACCAACAGTTCCCAAGTTGTGGATCGATCTGAATAGCGATGTGTATGTACAAATCTTAAATGATCATTGATCCATTTCTCAGAGCACCACCCCAAACTAAATCATCACCATGAGTCCTCTGCACCAAACCAACCAATTGTAGTTGTTTAATATAATGGTTCCATGAGTCCACATCTGATACAACAATTCCAAGCTTCATAGCATATTTCCAAAGCAGATATGGAGTTGGATCTTGTTTGTACATACTAACCTGATGAAGAAAAAAAAAACCTTTTATGTGTAATACATCAATTACAATTGTAGGAAAATGCATCAAATTACTGACCCCTTTTATTTTGTCAATACCAATCAAAATTTTGTCTCCTTTTCCATATGACCATTGAAGTTTATCCAGGAACCATCCTCTGATCTTATAAAAGCTTTGCGAGATGTATGGCCCCTTTTTCCTTCCTATCTCGCCCTACCTAAACCATTCCACAAGGGATCTATGATTGAGATATTTATCTTTAACAATGTCCTACCAGATACCATTTCCAAATCAAGCCCTCTACATACTCTTAATCAATAACACCCATACAAAAATCCTCAGGTCCAGAATTCCCCTCCCACCCAATTCCCGCCACTTAGTGATGGCATCAAAATGGACCAGGTGAAATTTGTGTCCTCTTCTAGCCCCCAACCAAAGGAAATTTTCCATAATAGCCTTGATCCTCTGAGTTTTCTTTGCAAGGAGAAAGATCAGGTGCATCCAATACACCAAGATTTGTTGTAATATTGATTTAATGAGAATAAAACTACCTCCCATAGTTAGCCAACAATGCGTCCATAAATATAGTGTTTTCTAGAACTTCTAAAATAACCAGCTCTAGTCCATGTTATTGTAATTGCATGCTTTTAATATATAACCAAAATATGTGAATACTTCCTCAATGTGAGAAACTACAACCCCAAATAAGTTTTCAATATTGGCTATCTCCTCCATATCACCTATTGAATGTATCGATAATGATTTGTTATCATTTGAACATCAATCGGATGTAGCCCAAATATAATGAATATGGAATGTAGGGACTACCATTGATCCCAATCAACCTATCCAATAGTGAGAATGTCATCAACAAAAAAGGAGTGAGTGGAAGATACTCTATGAGTTACCTTTAGTCCACGGAAAGTAGCTAGCATACAAGCCTCCTGAATCTTTTCACTCAAACCATCCATGATAAAAATAAATAATAAAGGAGACAGAGAGCATCCTTGGCGCAATCCTATTTCTGCCTGAAATAAATTTTATGGGGAGCCATTTATCAATACAAATAAACTAAAAAAATTTACACATGCATTGATCCAACTAACATTCTCAATTTAGAGCCCAATATTTATGAGAATCATTTTCAAGAAGAACCAATCAACGCAATCATATGCCTTATGGAGGTCTAGTTTCATGACCATGGCCTTTTTCTTTCTAGTATAAATGGAGAGTACACATTCCTACACTATTGCAATCACGTCATGGATTTGGCGCTTAGGCAGAAAACCAAAATTCTCTAGGGAATATATGCAAATACATAGCATCCCTTATCTTGCGATCAATTATCTTGGAGATAATTTTGTATGTGATATTGCAAAGGGAGATCGGCTGAAATTATAAGAAGTTAGATGGATTCGAAGATTGGGAATGAGAGGAATGAAGGTGGAATTTATGGCCCCGAAACCTTTAGGGATACATGATAATCCTCAACCATATTCAACAGATTATATCCCATGATGTCAAAAAATTGTAAAAATAGTTCAACAGTCTATTCGTCTGGTCCAAGCCATGTGTCCTTTGTAAAGGACTTAAGAGCCACCAGGATATCATCACTAGAAATAGGTCAGCCCAACTCCACATTTGATTTTTTCAAGAACGTATTTGAAAAAATATCTACCCCCCCCATAACTAATCATAGACATCGACTCTATTCCTCTTAGAGAACAATTTTTCAAAATAGAGAACAACCTCCCTCTAAATATCAGTTGTATTTTAAACTCTCCCCACCCGAAGCAGTATCCATTTCCGGAATAGAATTAGTATTCCTCCTTCGAGTAGCAAAATTTTGAAAGAAAAGAGTATTCTTGTTACCCTCCTTTATCCAAATGGTGTGCCTTTTCAACCTCCAAGAAGCCTCTTGTAATTTTAAAATGTGTCTTTTATTTTTTTCTAAGTCTTGCAAAAGCATCAACTAGGATGAGGAAGAAGGCACATGATCCAGTTTAAGACCTATAATTTCTAGTTTTAGATAAATCCTAACTAGATCCTCCCTAATTTTGATATTTTTGTTCGTTCCCATGCCTGAATTGTACGTTCCAAACAGTTTAATTTATTTGTAAAGTTAGCCATCACCGAGTCTGCATTGGAACATTTCATTGAATCCAAGGAGGTTTGAATCAAAGAATTAAATTCATCCTCCTCTAGCCAAGCTCTATTAAACTTAAAAGGAAGACCCCCCCGCATCTCTTCCCCTCTCCAATGCAAAAATATGGGAAAATGATCAGAAATTATTACCTATGAGATCCACGACCAGACATTTCCAAACAGTTCCATAATATTCTCATGTATCAAAAATCTATCAAGTCTCTTCCCAATGTGTTCTAAACCAACATGTCCATTGCTCCATGCAAGGCCAAGGGGATAAGGGTGAACATCCACCAAGTTATTCTCAATTAATAAATCTTTTAGATAATGTTCCCATGTTGCCAGTCTTGCTATAGATTCCCCAACATTCTTCCTCAGATAGGATTGTTTCGGAAAATAACTCCCTAAAGGTTTTTTGGTCGGCAACCTTCACAGATCAGGGGCATACCATTCAAGAAGGACTCACTTAACCTATCTTTTATGCTGAAAACTAGACTTAATCAATTGCGGAACTTACCCGAAAGTCCTACGTTTGATGTAGATCCCACAGGGTTCAAACCCCCAGCAACTCCTCGTGCTTCGTAACCTATAAATCAAGAAAGAACGAACACAAAACACTAGTTGTATAGCATATATTGTTCGTAAATATCAGTATAATCCATATATAATATTATATAAGCAATACTGAATGTTTAACTAACAATCTTTACACATATATAGACACGTGAATATTTGGTAACAAGATAGTACTTCTTATTATAAATGGCATGTACAAGAATAGAAAGTGGAGAGATCGCCTGAATCCTTCCACGGCCTTCGAGTAGACCGTCCTTTGGATCCATCCAGCCCTCACCTCGCTAGAATTCTTCCAAGATATGTGCACACGAGATGTCATATAATATGATGAGCATCTTCAAGGAAACAAGGGTTTCCTGAATATACTTGGGAAGTGCAGGAGGCACGGGAACATCAAACTTGAAATAGGGATCCAACAGAGTATAATATCTATAATTTTCTCTCTCCCTTAGGCCATACACATGAGGGGCTTTTATACTCCCTCAAAGTAGTTTCAGCAATTGGAAATATTTGGGCCACGGGTTGGGGTGGTTGAATTACGGGAATAACCATCACCCTACCATGAAAATAAGGAATTTATATATTTTTTTAATTATTTAAATGGCATACGCGGAAAAGTATGAACGGACTCACGTATATACGCAGAAAATTCTAGGCATAACTACATATGGGAATTTTAACACTGTTTTTATGAATTTGTTCAAGTATGGAAGGAAAGGGTGCCTAGGGCCAAAGAGACAATCATTATTCACATGAGGGTAAAAAACGATTCTATAACATATGCCCCCTAATATATGAGGTTAGAAGGGGTACATGATGGCCGAAATATATTATGTGCATAGAAAGAACCTTGCTAAGACAAGAGAGGAGGTCACCAGATTTCAGCCTGTCAAAAAACCAATGAAAGAAGTCAGAGAGTCAACTCATGTCTGAGGCGGGCATCCCCATGCTCAGTGAAATACAAACATGTCTATAGTTTCAAAATGTATATAAGTATAACTGAACTGGAAAGTACATAGTGAATCATCTGAGCACTGCCCAGAAGTACAAGTCAAAAATCAAGTGCAAGTATCACATATAGAATATTGATCAATGATGTTTTAGTAGATATCTGATCACTCAAGTAATTGAATCTCCAAGTACCAAATCATAAGAGGTGGAAAACATGGTACAATCACGCAACTCGGGGGCCAACATATAAGATGTTGTTGTACTGAAACTGCAACATATAAGAGTGGACAGTGTCACTGGCAGAAGATGGATGAAATGTCAATAGTGAACCGAAGCATGCTAATGCAAACCCGAGATCTTCACCGATCACTATGGCACAATTCTACATAATGGGAATGAATGAGCTGAAGTCGACCACGTGAGAAATCATTTGATTACCGGTCAATAATTTAAATCGTTAACAAACGCAATACAACCCACCGATAATGATAATGGGTGTCAAGGTTCCCCAGTACAATCTAAAAAGTGCGAATGAATGAGTTGAAGTCAATCACTTGTAAGAATCTATCAATCAGGAGGCAATAATGAATCCTCACTCTCAACAGCGAAGAGTCTACCACTAATGACTGCAAACCCTAAGGTACTGACAAAAAGACTCTAGACCTTATTCCCAGAGCAATGAGTCAAAGTCGATGGGAAAAGATCTGCTGGAAGGAAGGCATTGAGGCATCCTACATCATTCCAGCGCGAGTGTAACCCGCAAGCCAAGATTTGGAAGGAATCGGATGAAGTAGAGTGAAGGAACCAAACCGAAGTACGTTTCTGACATGTACAAGATGAAGCTAGCACATGGAAGAAACCCTCTCAACCAACCAATAATCAAATCTGACAAAGAGGCGAGATATCCACCGATAGGGGCAAATGGAAATAAAGGTACTGCACGAATCCCAATTATGATAATGTATGCTGACGTCGAACACAAGGAAAACCACTCAGTCAAAGACCCATAATGATGATCAAAGGCTGAGCACAAGGTCACCTATCAATAATGTAAATAGGGCCAGGGTGCGGCTCTAGTTTTACTCTCAGAGCAATATGTCGTAGTCGATAAGAAACAAACCTACCAGCAAGAAGTCAATGGAGACCTTCTCAAACCAGCACGAGCATAGGACCAAACATCTGATGTGATAGTACAATATACTGACAAAATTAGGAAGGCCTGAATAATAAGTCAAGAGACACCGCAAAATGGCCGACACAGGGTTAACTTCCCTTGAACAAAAGCACGACTCATGATGATCATGGCAGCAAATAATGACATTGTATAAGTTTGTTATGCAGGAGGCAAAAACAAATTCTCCATGTGATTGGAAGAGATAACCAACCGGGGGAGAACTGACTCATGAAACAAGGTTACGGCGTCTCCTAGGTCAAAACTAAAACCATCCCAAATGAGGAAAAGACATAGTGGTATGTGCTTTGTTCAAGGGCGACAAACTGATACTGTAAATGCCATCAAAATATGAAGTAACGTCCCGTTCCCACTGTTTTTTAACATATTTGATTTTTTTGTCTTTTTCATATAATAAGCTTGAAAAAGAATAAAATAATGCTATGGTACAATGGATAGAACAAGTATCGAGAAAAAAATGCACTAGTTCCTGGGATAGGAACAATCCTATGCTCAATGCAAGGTGGCGGAAACTGGTAAGCGATACTCAAAGGAGTGTTCCATCCATGGGTAACAAGGGTGTCAAGCTGCTATGGCTAAGTGCTTTGCAATGGCTAACTTTGTACATAGATTCAAGGTAAAAATATGGCTTAAACATCGAGTCCAAATGAATTCGACTAAAGGCCAAGATAAACAAGTAGTCAATATGCAACGCAGTAATGCAACTGAAGAACACCAGGGAACCTCTAGGGTAATAGCCAGAAAAATGATAATGAAGAAGAAAAAGAATGGAGCTTCAACATATAATTCATGGCGGGACTAAAGAGGACTCCCGAGCCTACATAAAGTGTATCATGGGAAAAAAGTGCTAGCGAGGAACTAACTAGGAAGCCCATGTAAAGGAAGGCTCTACCACCAAGTCATGATTAAATAATCAGCGAGTGAAATGGGTTGAATACTCATGACATGATGGGCTCGACCCTATGGCAAGTGATCAGAATGGAGGCTAGAATGAAAAATGCAAAGAAAAGTGGATTACCTAACCTATATGCTAGTGGAGATCATATACCTGTCATGATAGGTCAGCGGTCATGGTTTCGAAAACCGGAAAAAATCTCAAAGTCAACAAAAAGTACCTGAAAATACACCCATCCCAACACTTCCAAGAAATCGGGTTATGCAGCTTAATACAGATGTGAAAATGAAGCATAATGAAATTTTGCAAAAAAAATTCAATTTCTGGGCATAATTACACATTTTACCTCACATTTGGTTCATTGTCACTTTGCTAAATTAGAGAAAAAAAGCTCTTTCCTCAAATCACGAGCAAACAGTCGTCAAAATTTGTCAGATTAGTCAAGTAAGCCTTAAATTCATCTTTGTGATTAATTTCATCCATTTATAGATTAAAAATTTTTTTTTTTCACCGTTGAGATGATTTGTTTTGATTTAGCATTCTGGACATACGCGGGTTCATGTGGAGGAACCTGCGTATGATACATGACTGTCCAAAAGAGAAGTCGCGTATGTGCAGACCGTAATTGCAAAAAATGAACCTAATGATGAAATTAATGATTGTTTGTAGGATGACTATCTCTTGGAGAGAACGTGAGCACAGTGCCATTGATCAAGAGGTCATGGGAGACCAAAATTCGCTCAATATCCTTCGAAATTGTGGTTTACTCAAATTCTTCAAAATGCCAAATATGAAAAGTAACGTCCGGTTACTTGAAATGCTAGTAAATCATTAGGAACCGGAGGAAGATTGGTTCATGATTGATAAAATACCTATACACATAGAGGTGGAAGACATTTATTGTATTACTGGACTCTCCCGAAGGGGAGATTTGGTAGATTTACATGGCAAGCCTGTGGGAGGGCTTACAGTGGAAGATTATGTCCACGTCTATTGTGTAGAGGGGTCTCAAAAAGTAGGGACTCAAATTGCTATCAAAGGTTTATCATAGCTGCATATGAAAATTCTCCTATTTACCATTGGCAGGGTGGCAGGATCTGCTTCCTTGCACCAAGCATCAAGGACACAGATGAGTATAGTTGTGGAATGTTTAGTGCATCTCTTTGATTGGTGTACAACTCTTCTGACCAACATGAAAAAACAACTGACCTCCATCCGGAAAGCTAAAACAAAGCATTTCGGGTATGGAACCATCTTGATGACATTCTTCTTTGAGAAGATTCTTGGGCTTTGACCCAAAGTGATCTCATCCATCAACAGCCCTAGAGACCCAAGAATAGCCCGATGGGCTGATCTGATGAAGAGACTGGGGGGAAGTGAAGTTCCCCGAACGACATGGGATGATGAGTTCTTCCAATGGTGGGAAGAACATATTATTGTAGTGGATGACTATCCCTATGCTGGGATGGATTTTCGCGATGATCCAGACTTGGTCCTTCCACCTGGCGCAACATGGGGTGTTATTGGTAAGACTGCAATATTTGATTGATTTTTTTGATTTTTTCAATATATGTGAAAAAATAAAAACAAACATGTTTTTGATTGGATTCCAAATGACTTACAAAATTATATGACCATGACACAGATATGGAACCAGTTCGTCCGGAAGGATACCCACGGCACAAACGTCGCAAAGGCGAAACGGATGCTGAAGACCCTGGTAGAACTCTACACTTCGTTCAGAGAAACTTGAAGAGTTTGACTCGCCAAGTGCCTATGTCTGCAGTAGAAGACTTACCAGAGGCTATCCAGAGACGGGTAGTCAGGGTACCGTGAGACTGGGTGTGGTTATTCCGCTGTGTGGCTACTGCGATCGTGTTCTATAGAAACACGAATGTTGGACAGGGATCATAGATTTTGTTGGATGATTGTATTACATTTTTAAGACTGAACATGATCAAGCATAAGCCCTAATTTTGTAGGACAGATGAGTCCAAATTTTTGTATAGCTTTTTGTACATTCTGATGATATATACATATATACAGCGGTTTATGATGCGATGAAACAAATGTGTGAAAATATATGATGATTTTGATGATTTTATTTAAAGTATTGAATGAATAATATGCCAATCAATTTCTTGATTAGCTAATGAATCTGCCATGTGATTGTTAGCTCAAGGAATGTGAATAAACGTTATAAATTGAAATGATCTTTGCAATAAATGTACCCTCAAAAACAATCGAAACAAGAAAGGATTCCGGACCCGATATATATTGTTCAATTGTGACACCACCAACTGGGAGTCCAAGAATACTACCAACAAATCAACACCCGAAGATATTACTTCTGAAAGTAGATAAATGACTGCAGTGTATTCTACTACATTATTGGAAGCAACACCAATGCAAACCCCTATTGAAACTAGCAGTTGACCAAATGGATAACAAATTACCCATTCCGCGGAAGCTAAGTTTTGGGTGTGTCTACTAGCACCATCGGTGAAACCATAATGACTCATGATATCCAATACAACCTACCAAAGCAGATCAAAAATCATCACCATCAACTCATAGACCGGTCAGATATGTACAAACACAAAAACAAAAATATATACAAAAATAAAGATGCTAGGCCAAGGCCTAGGCGTAATGCCTTTTCAGATAGAACCCATTTATGGGCTCCTCCAGCTCATTTCCCTCAAAATCAACCAAGGTATAAGCTCCTTTTTTAAGGACATTTTTAACGATGAAGGGGCCATACCACATAGACTTGAATTTACTTGCCCCTAGGGCATCCTTTTCCTAGGCATAAACCATAACAAGGTCGCCTTCGGAGAAAAACCTAGGTTTGACCGCTTTATCGTACTAAACTTGGACCCATTTATTATGTGCTTCATTCATCGTGGCGGCATCTAGACGCTGCTCATCAATATGTTCCATATGAAGGAGGCATTCTTCAAGAGTCGAAGTGTGAGGAAGAAGTTCTACAGCCAACTTAAGAGAAGGAATCTCACACTCAATGGGCAATATTGATTCCAACCCGTAAGCTAGTTGAAACGAAGTAAAACCATTTGCAGTCTTGACTGACATCTGGTATGCCCAAAGAGTAGGATACAACATAATGTACCAGTTAGATCTAGATTTATCAATTATCCATTGAAGAATGGTCTTCAAGGATTTGTTCATGGCTTCCACTTGCCCATTGGCTTGAGGATAATAAGGAGATGAATGCTCTTGCCGAAAACCCAATTTGAGAGCTAACTTGGCCATCATGTTGTTTTGAAAATGACTACCATGATCAATGACAATCTCTTTAGGAATACCAAAATGAGAAATAACTTGATTGAAGAGAAAAAGAGTTGTTGTCTCACCGTCATTCCCAAAAGTAGGCATAGCCTCGACCCACTTTGTGAAGTAGTCTACTACTACAATAATGTACTTGTGACCTTTAGCCGAAGGTGGGTTACAAGTAGTATAATCAATACCCCACTTTGTGAACAGACTGACAGTGACAACTGGGAAGAGCGGAGTTGGATGAGCGCGCATCTTTTGAGTATACACTTGACACGGATGACACCATTTGACCGACTCAACACAATCTTTGAAAATCGAAGGCCAAAAGTATCTAGCATGCAAGATCTTTTGGGCTGTAGCAAGCCCTGATAAATGACCACCACAAGCACAACTTCAGCTTCTTCGAGAGTTAAGCAATGTCTTAGGATCGAATCGACCCCCTGACGGTATTAAGTATCACCAATGATCAAGTAATTTTTAGCCAAGTGACATAACTTACGGTGCTCATCTTTCAAAAAAGTTGAAGGAAACTTCACAGTCTGAAGATATACAATGATATCCCCATACCAAGGATCTTGTGAAGAGATGAGAAAAATATGCTCATCCAGAAAGGATTCGTCATAAATTATATCCTCTCCACAGGGCAACTCATAAATTAATTCTGCGAAAACTAATGATTTCTTGGACTTGGAAAACATAAACTCAAGATCAAATTCCTGCAAGATCACAATCCACCAATTGTATTTGCCCCCAATCACTTGCCTGCTGAGAAAAAACTGAAATGGATTGACTGCTGCCAAAAAATAAGTTTTTCGAAGAAGAATATAATGTCTGAGCTACTGCACAGCATGGACAGCTGCTAAAGCTAGTTTTTCTATCGGATAATACCAGAGTTCAGGTCCTATCGAACCTCGACTAAGGTAGTATATAACATGCTCAGCAAGAGCATCATCCTCCTGAACTAGAACCATACCAATAGTAGATTCCGTTGTTGCGAGATACAAGAGGAAATCCCTGTTGTAAGCAGGTGGACTCAGGAAAGGAGTAGAGGTCAATGCTTTTTTAAAAGCATCGAATGAGCGTTGAGCAAAGTCATCCCACAAAAATGGGACTCCTTTCTTTAATAATCTCATGAATCCTCTTGTAATATCGGCATAATTTACAATAAATCTCCGTAGAAAATTAGTTTTTCCTTGTAGACTTTGAAGTTGACAAATGGATGACGGGGGAGGCAACCGAAGTATTGCCTCAACCTTGAAGGGATCAACCCTAATCCCTTGTGTAGACACAATAAACCCCAACAACCGACCAGATGTGACCACGAAAATGCACTTGTTCGGATTCCACCGGATTTTGTAAAAACAACACTGTTCAAATACATGACGAAGGTGAGAAGGATGATCAATTCTCTTCTAAGAACGAGCAGCTAGATCATCCAAGTACACCTTGATAATATGTTTGATGTCATGGAAGGCATATGACATGGCCCGCTGAAACGTGGCTCCAACATTTTTAAGGCCAAAAGGCATTTTTTTGTAAGAAAAGGTACCCCAGGGACAAATAAAGGCAGCCTTATGCTGATCTTCAGGATGGATAGTAATTTTATTATATCCGGAAAAATCGTCCATGAAGGAGAAAATTGCATTGCCCGCACACTCATCGATAATTTGATCTATGAATGGTGTGGCGTAATTATCTTTCGTACATGCTTTATTAAGATATCTGAAATCAATGCAAACGCTAATTGTTCCTTGTTTTTTGTCCACCGGGACTGGATTTGAAACCCATTCAGTCAAAGGAACAGGGAAAATGAATCTCGCCTTGAGCAGCTTCTCTACCTCAACTTTGATAGTTGCAGCCTTCCTAGGGTTGACCAGACGAAGCTTTTGCCTCACAGGCTTAGCATTATTGTAGATCTTGATCTCATGCTGAACAATAGATGGATCTATACCAGGAATTTCGTCATAAGACCAAGAGAACACATCCCTAAACTCTTTAAAGAGATCGGTGTAGATTTGAATCTCTTCAGGGGAACATTCAGCTCTGATGAAAACGTTCTCGATAACATTGGGATTCCTGGAGATGTTCACCGGGATAGTCGGAGAAATCATAGCCATGTTCCCTTCAGCAAATACCTGTGTTGGTGCTAAAGGTTTCAGGACTGGGTGAACAAGACCAGAGGACTCAGGACTTGGAAAACTTGACTCAACTTCATTCAAGACTAGTAGAAAGTAAGTCCAACGATGAAAATCATCCCACGATATATCTACACTAGTCATAGCTTCCAGGATAGCCTCTTCAGAGGGAAGAGTGGTATCTAGGCAATCCTGGGCAGAAGAAGAACTAAGTGTCCAAGCTGGAGCCACATCGCCATCCAATTCCTCTGGTGAAAGAGAAACAAGAATGGATTCTGCAGAGTCAACAATGGACTTATAAGCAATCTCTTCTGCAGACATCGGGCCATTCCACCCACTTGACCTTCTGTTAATGTGGAAGTAGGGGAAGGTAAGGTCCAAGGATCCGAAAAATAATGAGTTCGAAAGAACTCTCTTCGAATAGGAGCCCTAGAGGATGAAATTGCATTTATATGAACGGAAGGAGGTGGAATATCAAAAGTATGCATCAGAGAAGAATACATTCCAACCCCGAAATTCTCAACAGGCGGCTTGACATTATCCACCAAAGGGATAGTTGAGTCAGTAGATGCATTCTGGTCTACAGGAGAACAATCCAGTTGGTCAACTGTGACAATCCTCCCTTTGTGAGGGAAACAAACAATACGAAACAAGGAGGATGCAATATCATCCATATCATAAATTCATTTTCGCCCCAACAAAAGGTTGTAGTCCATGCTTGCATCAACTATCTCAAACTCGATATTTACAGTTTTTCCCCCAACACAAATGGGCAAAGCCGGGAAAATACCATGCGGCCTATGAGAATGACCATCAAACGCAGTCAGAAGAGTGGTTGATGGAACAGATACAAGAGATTCAATTCCTTTCTAGCATGCAAGAGACATCACACACATGGAAGCACCCTCATCAACGACCATTCGAAATATAGTGAATATTTGATACGATGATCTAATATGGAAAGCCATATGATGTGGGAGTCTCTTTTTAAAATTAGTCATATCAAATGTAATCATAAGAGAGTTTTTTGGATCAACAACCCCAATAGCAGTAAGAAGAGCACCTCGTTGAGCTGGACAAGACTAGAGCACCTTAAGAGTAGACATAACACAAGGACTCTGGGCCAGATCTTCTACAACAGAGTAGTTCTGAGCAGCCTTGGCATTTGGATTAATTGTCGTTCTCTTTGTAGATGCTTTCGGCATCTGAGGTATGGGCTCAACAGTTGGCTTCAGAATGTGAAGTGGTTCAGTATTATCAGAAGTACCCTTAGCTATTGAAGACTTAGCTATACCATAATCACGAGATCTCGTAGCGATATCTGTGTGAGCACTCATCATATATATGTTTGATGGAGTTTCCCCTTCCTGGGTGCCTCCAGAGGAACTAATTGTTGCCCTTGGGGAAAAGGGTTTGTTAACACAACCTGGGAACTGGAGGATCCCTATTGAGCTAACAAGCCTTGTGCATCCTGAATTTTAGGACAAAGGTGAGTAAGATGATCTCCAGTACCTAACTTGCATGGAAATTTCACTTTCTTTTTATCCTTTTGTCCTTCACTAACATGCTCGTTGGATTTATTTGCATCGCCCTTCCCATCTTTTCCCTTCTTTCTATTATTATTTCGTCCTTTATTCTTCCCCTCGGATTGTTGATTTCCTTTGGGGTTTGAAGTCTGGACAGCATTTATCGACAAAGCTTGAGAAGAGGTTGGTACTGAAGGTATAGCCTGACCTGAAGAAGGAGATTGTATGGACAACTGTTGTAATTGGTTAAGTAGGTTAGCTACACCGCTATCGATCGACCTAATAAGTCCATCACCATGAGGACCAAGTTTATTTTTGGACAAATCCAATTTGGAGTGAGGAGCATCAGGCAAGATTTTATTGAGGACTCCAGACTAAAAATAAATCAGTTCTAATTGTTGGGCCCTGAAAATAGCCTATTCCTCGGAAAATACACCTGACAGGGATACATCCTTCGAAATATCTAGCTACAATGATTTCAAAAACCATTCTAGAAGGAATTCATTCAGAATGTAGGCTTTAATGAGCCCCTTCCTTCTCTGACATTCCTGAATATGATCATAAATGTGGGTTGCCTTGTCCTGCTTAAAATTAGCCAAGACTTCAGTCCCGGCATCATAACGAACAGGCAACTGAAAGTGATTTAGAAACATGGTAGCCAGATCTCCAAAAGTGGAAAAACTGCCCCCAGGTAACTCAATATACCACTTAGCTACATTTCTCGTCAAGGTGCGCTGAAATAATCTCAGCCTAATCGAATCATCGATCAAGGAGTTTGATGAACACCCAAGATGAAAAGTGGTGATGTGATCTGCCGAATCCTCTCCATTATTTCCTTCAAATTTTGGAATGTCTAAAGGTAGTTTGGTAGGGACCGGAGGCCACCCTGGACTATATCGGATTGGATCATTAGTCAATTTTGACAAATCTAGCAAGTTTAACATTGTCAGAAATGGTAAACGAGGAGGAGCCTGAGAATTTCATCCTTGATAGGATGAATTTCCCACATTCTGAAAAGAATACCCTGGATTTGATGAGGCACTAGGTTGCCAAAAGGAGTTTGTAGAAAACGTTGGACCATAGGAAAACCCTTGTGACCCAGCATTCAGAGAAGGACCCCCTCCCAACATAGAGTTACTATAAACCGGACCAGTTCCCCCCACTGAAGTAGTGAATGAAGAAGAAATCCCCTGATAAGGGTTCCAAGCATTTGAAAAGGGAGAAAAAGCCTAATAAGCACTAGATGAAGAGACAGGAACATTCCCTTGGTGACCAGCGAGAAACTGATTCCCTGCCCCTACTTCTGTAAAGATAGGGTTCCATCCCATGAAGGTAGTATAACTTTGACCTCTAGACCATGGATTAAAATTCTGAGTCCGGGAAGTAAAAGGAAAAGACCCTAAGGAAGGATTCGAGTGAGGAATATGTCCACTTCCAAAGGGGAACCCTTGAAAAGAAGTCTATCCGCTAGCCATAGAGGAGATGGGTGCGGATGCAGTTGCAGCAGTAGAAAACGAAAACGGAGGAATTCCATTAACGGACATTCCAAGACAAAAGGGACCAGATTGAGAAGCCTGTGCTTGGGTATAACTGGAACCAAACACAGCAACACTAGAATCAATCGAAGATATAGCAATAGTGCCTCCTCCCTCAACTTTAGGAGGAGTCTGAATACTTGCAGCACTCACAGCCGAAGTTGTGTTCCCAGTCATGACCATCGAAAGGTGAGAATGTGATGGATAAGGACTCTCAGGTCTCTCAGACTCAGGTCCGATGTACTCGATGATAAACAGATAATTAGAAGAAAGAGGAGACAGAAGCGATTTAGGAGATTGAGGTACATCCTCTACTTCTACTTCTGGAGGTGGGTGGAGTACTCCTCTCAGTACTGACACCAACACCAAGACCAGCCACAGAAACTTCGAGCCCTAACAAAAGATCTCTCTCCGCCACGTCAAATAACACCGGGTGATAACCACCTTCTGAATTGCTCCTACGACTTCTTGAAGAAGGCTCGACACTCACGGGAGACAACCCACGAAGCCATCTCGATCGAAGAATCGATCGGTCAACCACTTTAAAATATTGATTAGACTCAAAAAAGTATAAAGCTAAGCAAGCTAGGAGCAAAGAGCACTCACTACAAAGTCCCTAATATATAGGCAAGAAAACGGCCTTCAAGTAATTTCGCTCTAGGTGATTAGGACCGGACACCAAAATACAGGAAAGCGAAAAATAGGACCTCCCGAAAGCAGTCTGGGGTAATTACGACCCAGATCCACTAGCGAAGGTAACAGAGGCAGTTACACTGACCTCCTAACAAAAGCCTTTGCCGGTGCAAGTACCCAAGCTTCGCAAGGGCACCCTCCAGAAGTACTGCTAGAAGTGATACAAGGTCTACCTCAGGTACCATGGGTATTCCCCCCCCCGCAGTCACTTGTGTGATACCTAGGATGGGAAACTAAGGACACCAATCCGTATTAGCAGCCGGGTGAAACGGTCTTAGGTCAAGATTCAGCAAATCAGAGAGGGGGTATCTCTCTTCTCTACCTGCACTTACCCTCGTGCTTGACTCTCTGGAGGAGAGCTTTCCCGATCCACCTAATGGTGTTATATTTCGCTCATTAATAAACTTCTATGTTTCAAAATCTGAGCGGCCTTGGAGATTTAACTCTCCACTCACCTAATCCAAGGCCCTACAACCTAGCTAGTTGATGTATGACACTTAAAACAAAAAATTTCTAGTTGTTTTTAATTTATATCGCTTATTTTAATTGGCTGTTATTTTATGTCAAGGGCATATGGAAGTGAAACCAATGATGTTTGTATGACGCAACAATAAACCAATGAAAACCAAACTATATGCAAATGCATTGATTGCCTTTCAATGAAGAGTGAATTCTACACAGGTTCTACAAGACTATATATTTTACTTTTCTTTTCAGATAATCAGACTTCACACACAAAAAATTATGAAAAAGACTAAAAATGCGTATGTGCACCTAATGCAAATTACTAATGGCATGTAAATTCTAAGATGCAAGACCTAAGAAAGCAGAGAGAAATCTCTAATGATACCAAGGTTCAATCACTTTTTGGCAGTCCATCAATCCAATTCCAAATCAAAAGCTCAAAAAACGCCAAAAATCAGACTTAATATAGCAGAATGAAATCAAAAGATGACTCCCTTCCTAACCAAGTCAAGAACCGAAGAAAAAAGATTTCAACAAGGCTTCAAAAAGATGAAAAGAAACCATAAACCAAAATAGAAGCAATTGGAAGAAAAAATGTTTTTTTGTTTTTAAGTTTTATGGAGAAAAGAGACTTCAAAGAAACTATCAAATTACTAAGCCAAACCAAATTCAAATTTCAAGCAAAACTTCAACAAGATGTTCTAATCCAACTGTGCTACTCTTGTAGCAAGACTTGTATGAGCAAGAGGAAGACAAGAAACTCAACAAATCAACTCATTACAATAGCATAAACTTGCGGTAAACTCAGTCTCCAAAGAATCAAAAAAGACTCTTCGAAAATTGCAACAAGACCTAGTCAATGAAATCAAGAAAACCAAACGCAAAAAGAGGCAAAAACCAAGATGAAAAGCAACTCATAAAGTTAGGAAAGAGCCAATGAGCCAAAGCTCTCTGTCCCGAATACTCAGAACAGCCAAGACTCTTCAGAAAAAGACCTCGGTGCTCAAGCCAGAATTGCAAGCACAATAAATGAAGATTTCACCAAATGATCCAGTCTTCAAACAACCAAGAGAGAAACAAGTATTAAACCACTTTAAACTCAGTCCAGAGACTTCAAATATATCACAGGGACAAGTCTCCATAGGCAAACAAGACCAAAAAAGCTTAAAACCAAAAATTTCAAAATTTACCCAAATATACGCGCTTTAGCAGTTTTACAACTAGCGTGCATACGCGACTGTTGCAAAGGAAACTCATGTATACGCGGCTTCCTTTACACAAACTAGCATATATACGTGACTTTGCAGAAGAAAAACCGTGTATGAAAAGGTAAATAAGAAAAAATAAAAAAAAGTCAAGCCTGATCAAGAGACCAGGTCTTCAGTCTGAATCGAAAAAGATTTATTGAACTGAAAAAATGATTAAAACTGTTGGAAACCTTCAAGACAGATGAAATAACCCAAAGGGAAATCACAAAAGTGTGATCCCCAGTGGAGTCGCCATTTATGTTTCGAGAAATAACTCCCTAAAGGTTTTTGGGTCGGCAACCTTCACAGATCAGGGGCATACCATTCAAGAAGGACTCACTTAACCTATATTTTATGTTGAAAACTAGATTTAATCAATTTCAGAACTTACCCGAAAGTCCTACGTTTGATGTAGATCTCGCAGGGTTCAAACCCCCAACAACGCCTCGTGCTTCGTAACCTGGAAATCAAGAAATAACGAACACGAAACACTAGTTGTACAGCATATATTGTTCCTAAATATCAATATAATCCATATATAATATTATATAAGCAATACTGAATGTTTAACTAACAATCTTTACACATATATAAACACGTGAATATTCAGGAACAAGATAGTACTTCTTATTATAAATGGCATGTACAAGAATAGAAAGTGGAGAGATCACCTAAATCCTTCCACGGCCTTCGAGTAGACCGTCCTCTAGATCCGTCCAGCCCTCACCTCACTAGGATTCTTCCAAGATGTGTGCACACGAGATGTCATATAAGATGATGATAATTTTCAAGGAAACAAGGGTTTCCTGAATATACTTGGGAAGTGCAGGAGGCACGAGAACATCAGACTTGAAATAGGGATCCAACAGAGTATAATATCTATAATTTTCTCTCTCCCTTAGGCCATACACATGAGGGGCTTTTATACTCCCTCAAAGTAGTTTCAGCAGTTGGAAACAGTTGGGCCACGGGCTGGGGTGGTTGAATTACGGGAATAACCATCACCTTGCCACGAAAATAAGGAATTTATATATTTTTTTAATGATTTAAATGGCATACACGAAAAAGTATGAACGGACTCGCGTATATATGCAGAAAATTCTAGGCATAACTGTGTATGGGAATTTTAACACTGTTTTTATGAATTTTTTCAAGTCTGGAAGGAAAGGGTGCCTAGGGCCAAAGAGACAATCATTATTCACATGAGGGTGAAAAATGATGTTATAACAAGGGTGGCATTAAAATTCCCTACAGAAATCAAAGAGCCAATATTTAGTATGTCACAATCATCCAATCTATGCCAAAAAGAATGCCTGTCCTAATAAGGGTCGTAGAGATTTAGGAAATATAAACAACATGGAATGCCCCTAATAAAACTAGGCAATAAAATACCTTCGAAACATTTAAAGGCCTTTAATTTAACCTTTCTAAGGTCCTAAAGTACCACCATACCATCAGATAAGCCACAAGAGTCCACAGTGACTAAGTATTAGCTCGGACGAATAGTTAATAAATATGCACAGGCATTATCCTTTGGAGACATGGTTTCCTGAATAAATATAATAGAAGGGCGGGCAGAGTTAATAAGATGTTTGAAGAATAATTCCTCTAGGCATCCCCCAGCCCCCTCATATTTAGAGAAAGTATATTCATGGGGGAGTCCCATTGGCAGACGCATTTACTCTAAGGGCCCGAGAAGAAACAATAGATATAATAGGAAGCTCCCGAAGATCTCCATCCACATCAAAATCCAAAGTCTTGGTAAACGATTTAACACGAAAATGTCAGCTACCTCTACCTCCCTTCCTACGAACCGTAATGTTCATAGCAGATCTTGGGCCTATAGAAGGATTCGGGAGAGAATTTGAATCAAATTTGTGAATAAAAAGAACATATTACAATTTTTATATATTACTCTAATTCTTTTAAATAAGAAAAGATATACTACTATTTTAAATAAGATTTATCTATCTTAAAATTGAACTATTTTAAAATTTAGTAAATATGTATTTCAAATCTCAATTTTAATGTTTAAGAGGCAAATATCAATGTTGGGGCATATTACATTTGTTATATATTATTCTACTTCTTTTAAATAAGAAAATTATACCACTTTTTATAATATAAATCCCTTATAATTATACATTTTTAAATTAAAAAACATATTCCACTTTTTATAATTACACCGAAGGTGTGTTCCTATGATGGGTTCGATTGGGCAGATTTAAACAATATATTATTCTACTTCTTTTAAATAAGAAAAGCATACCACTTTTTATAATATAAATCCCTTATAATTATACACTTCTAAATTAAAAAAACCATATCCCACTTTTTATAATTACAAAGAAGGTGTGTTCCTCTGATGGGTTCGGTTGGTTGGGCAGATTTGACCAATAAGATTTAAGTATTTTTGTCCTCCTCCCTTCAAATAAAAATTGACATGTGGCACTGCAAAACCTTCATGGAATTAGTTGGGAAATGTGTTGTAGTTTAAAGTTTTCTAATTCCCATCCTAAATGAAGAAATAAAGATTCTTATCTCTAAATTTTGAGATATTTTGATTTTTCATTGGTTTTTAAGTTAATTTATCATAAAATTAAGTTTTATTGGGTTGTGAAAAATAAATCTATAGAAATATTAGAATAATAATGTATATTATTTATATTTAAATGTTTTAAAATCAATTTATTATACAAAATTTTAATATATATTATTAATATATAAGTATTTTTGGCATTGCATGAAATTTATTGGGAAGTGTGATCTAATCCCATCCTAAATGAAAAAAAGAAAGATTTTAATCTCTAAATCTTGAAATATTTTTATTTTTCATTGGTTTCTAAATTAATTTATTATAAATTTAAGTCTTATTAGGTTTAAAAAAATAAATCTATAAAAATATTAAAATAATATATATATGTGTGCGTGTGTGTGTGTTTTAAAACTAATTTATAATACACATTTTAATATTTATTATACAAAATTTTGAATATGTATCATTAATATATAAGTATTCTTTATTCTTTTATTATGATTATACTATATTATGATATCGTAAAAGAGGGAACAAAAATATTTAGCAACAATGAAGAATGATGCAAACATGCGCAGGAGCTTCAACAAGAGTGTAAGGAAATATTTAATTCTTGTAGATTAATCATGGAGCAATTATCTGCAACGGTCTAGATAGATGGAAAAAGTATGGGAATTTCACTTGCAACACATACAATGGGGCAAGTGTCGTTGACTATGTTATTGGTTCACAAAGCTTAATAGAAAGGATAGATGAAGTTAAGATTGGAGAGCATATTTGGGACTTAAAATCATATCATAACCCAATTTATATAAAGTTATCTTAGTTAGAAGAAAGACATAATAGGAGGAAAACTCAATGTTCTCAATAATCAGCATCAAGGGGCAAAAATTTTCTAACACGAGAAAATTGCACTATCTTCAAAACAATGTTGGAGAGATCAATTTAGAGGGAGAAAATTGGTCCCTGGAGCCTCAACAGCCATGAGTTAACAAATAAAATCCAAGGTGCACTTGAGAAGTGCAAAAGAGAAAAAGATAGGAAATCATAATCAAATTGTTTTCTTATGAATGTGTGGTTCGATGAGGAATGCAAAATGGCAAGGAGAACCTTGAAAAAGGAAGGCGAGGAGAAGATGAATGTAAATTTATATAAGTAGATTTTAAAAAGGAAAAAATACGAGTTCATACAAACAAGGCGAGAAGAGTTGATATATCTAAGCAAGAATAACCCAAAAGTTTTTTGGTAGGAACTTCAACCAAGGAAGAAACAATTTGAAAATTATATTACATCCAATCAGTGGTTTGACTATGCAATACAACTCTATGAAAAAGAATTAGAGGTTAATCCTCCTCCCAGGATCAACACAACTACAAAGCTTTTCACAGTACAGGAGGTGGAGGCGGGAATTAAAAAGTTGAAACAGGGAAGGAAAAGGACTTGGTTGAACTTCAAGCAGAATATCTAAAATGGGGAATGAACATTATGGCACCACACATCATAGAAATATTCAACAACATCATTCATCTAGGATTCCTAAGGGATTAGAAAACTAGTCTAGCAATACCCCTTTTTAAAAGTGGATACATTAATAATCCTTCCAACTATAGAACCATTATGATGAATCCTTTGTTTGCTAATATTTTCAATGGCATGGTAGAAAACAGAATCAGTAAATGGGAAAAAGTAAAATAAAAGAGGGAAAAAGGGAAAGCAAGTTTTAGGCTGAAGCATTCTATAGTAGATCATGGTATCACGCTGAGACACATTATTGAAAAGGTTTGGGGGGACAAAGAACAAGATTTTTTTTCTTTGTTGACTTCAAAAAGGCATTTGACATGGTCCCTAGAGAATTTTTTTGCGTAGAATGGAAGAACTTTAAATTCCTTTACAATATAGATTTGTTGTGCATAGGCTTTATGAAGAGGTGAAAGTCAAAATTAGAACTTCAACAAGCATTTCATAAAGTTTTAGAAGTGACAACAAAGTCAAGAAAGTTTTCCCTTTATCCCCTACCCTTTTTGGTTTATATATTGACAAATTGGAAGAGTGGCTAAATATGAAAGGTGGGGATGGGATTCGGTTGGGGGAGTTTGTGATAAAGCTTATTCTATATGTCGATGATCTTGTACTGGTTGCTAAATAGGCCTATGGATTGCAGATGCACCTATATGCCCTTGAGAATTTTTGTAAAGCAATGGGGATGCAATTCAATACCAGTAAAACCAAAATAATGATTTTCTATAATAAAAGGAATCAAAGCCAACATGTGTTCTTCTTTGAAGGAAACATTCTTGAAGAAGTAAATGAATACAAGTACCTCGAGATCAATTTCAACAACAAGCTTAATTGGTAAGATTGCAGAAAGAAAAGAATTTTAGGAGGGTGGAAAGCATTATATGCACTTCAAAACATATGTAGAGAGGCATAGTTATGGGATTGAAACATGATTAAAGTTATTGTTGGACTCCTAGTTTGTCCAATGAATTGTGGGCTAGTAGCATCCCTGTTTCAAAATGGAAACAAATTGAGAAAATCCAAAAACACTTGATCATGAGCAAGTTAAAAATAAAAATTTCAGTTCCTTATGAGATAATGTTGACTTAAACAAAAGCATCTCCCATCAAAGCAATTGTTATGGTGTGTCTTATAAGGTATCTAAAAATAATTGAGCAAATGGGAAGAGGTAGATGGTCGAAAGTTATTTTCAATGAAGGTGTTGTTCAATTCTCAGCAATAGCCACGAAAGTCCCTAAAAGATGAACCGGTCACATTAAAGTTATATGCCAAGTAGCAAGTGTCAAATCAAATCAGGCCGAAAGGGAAAAAGGGTGGTAAAATGCACATATATTGACACCAATGGATAAATGGCGCTAAGTAAGGAGAGGCGGAACAATAGTTAATGACTGGCACAAAGGTAAGGGAGACATGCCTTTGCAGATCAACTCATATACGAGAGAAGGCCTTTGATTATACATGACGGCAGTACGTAGAAATTCCGGGGGGGTCAAGCCGTGGGGTAAGGACAAGGCCCTTACCCCCGCGGAATTGCGACACGTGGCGGGGCTTCACGGCGGAGAAATAGTAACAGGGTTGGGCCAAGAGATTATGTATCGTGGTGGAGTTAAGGTGGGCCCGCTCAGGTGAGGAAGATAAGCGTTAGTCCGGCAAAGGGGAAGTCCTACGTGTTAAAAAGTGGATAGCGCATATGGAACAACGGTAAGGTAAGTCCATCAGGACAGTTGGTACTAAGGCCCGTACCAGTTTTTAACCCGACACGAGGCGCTCACCTATATCTAGAATTACCCAATCCCCACGCGCCACGTGTCTCAGTGTCAGTGTCCTTACGACACTTGCCCTCTGTTTTCTTACACTTTCCCCTTTTAACCTAAACATTCCTCCCGAATGGTAAAAACTCTCGTATTCCTCTCTGGTAAATTATTTTCAGGTAGTTTTCCACGGCGATTACCAAGTAGGGAAGAACGCCGGGTTTGCCCAAGTCACTGTCACAGTTCCCCTCGTCGTTTTCCCAAGCATTGTCACCCTCTGCTCAGGTAATCCATTTTCCCGATTTTGTTTCATTATTTTTCCCTTTCTCTCTTTTCCGAATTGTTGAATAACTGCCATGGGGAGAGGGACGCCCAAGAAGAACGAACCTGAAACTCCTCAACTCCATGAGTCTAGAAACCCTCCTGGTTTTGAACCCCTTTGTGACTTGCAGGCGGGTATCTGTGACCCAAAATACCCTTTCGATATACGGAACATCAAGCCCCTACTGTTCGGCCGCCACTGTAAAAGTGCTGATCGTTTCCGAGTTGTCGCGTCCGGCTTGTATCACTACATTACCCCCCAAGTCCATTCCGGTGTCGATTTTATTGTCTGGCTTAGAGACTCTTACGATTCACATCGTGATGCCTTCATTTCCCCTCAGGGTAGCATAATCTTCTCCCTTTCTCCCGATATTATAAGGCAGGCTCTTCGTTTCCCTCCCAGTGATGCCTACTTCAGTTTTAAAGACGAAACCTTGCTCGCACAGTTTAATAAACTGTCGAAGGAAGCCCGCCGTGCCTTCAGTCGCCATAACAAGCCGATTGTGCGACGCCTCTACCTCCGTTGAGCCTTTCCCATATATATAAAGTCTCAAGCGAATAAAGAGGTCCGACCCAGTCCCGTCCCTCACACAATGCCTCTTGGGAGAAGGGACCCCCGAAGACAGCTTCTGGGTACGCATTCGATTCTTGTGGCTTGGCGCACTCGGAATGGGGTTACATCGGATATTCCAGGTTTCTGCTCTTTACCATCCTAACCGTCTCGGGAGTCGGCCAAGGCTCGAAAGTTTCGTTTTTGTTCGTTGGTTTTCTACCTCTTCATGTTCCAGCATGCAGACAAGTTTAATCATTTGGGGCTGGACCGGATGTATTCTGAAAATTCTCAGCCCAGGCCAGTCTTCGACTGGAATTTCTCCGTTCGTCAATTACCTAAGGGGGAGGGTTACATCAGTTTCGTGAATACCTTCATGTCCATTGCTTACACCATCATTCACGATGCACCTTCTCCTAGGGTTTTCCCAGAGATGAAGCGCTGGTTACAGGCTGGGAAGTACCAGTGTACCGGCGATTGGTTTCTATCAGAGGAGTATACTGAAATCTGTGTCTATGGAGCCGAAGTAGCCCCCTACCAGCTCGCAGCTTTTCCTGTCCGACGAGTCTACACCCTTGAATACATCCGGCAAGCCCTCAAGGCTGACCAGCTTCATTTCGTCCCCGCTAAGAAAGGCTACATCCTAAAGCTTCCCGACAATATTGGCCCCTTTGTTGTAAATTCTAGATATGCCCTCCCGATTGTTGAGAAAATATTGCAGAATTTGGATCTGAAATTAGGGGAAAGTTGGGCTTATGACCCACGGGAAATTATTTCAAATAAAAGAAAGAGAAACAGGTCTGCGCCCTACGTTCATGAATCTGTGCCAACGCTCCTCGCCGTACTAATGCACCCCGACAAATACACAGACTGAGAGTGCGTAACTAGGATCTACCAGATCTTCGCATGGGAAAAGAACCAAACTTAAAGCTACTAACATCGTCACAGCCCTACAGTATGAATTTAGTCTCCCTCCACATGATCCCATCATTTCCCCCACCCACGTTGCATATCCACACTTTCACGAGGCATTTGCTTGCAGGGAGACTCTCGTAGATGCCGAGCCAAATCCGTAAAGCCGGAGGTTAACGTAGCCTCGACTAAGATGGGCCCAACCGATGTACTCAAATGGCTCACTACCGCCTCGACCCAACAAAATTTTCATGACACATTATGTTTCATTCATGATATTGTGGCCTTAATCTTACTTTACTTTCATTTCAGCTTATGTTTTATTTAAATTTCCGCCTTGGCGTTTTTCCTCCCACTCTTGCATTTTTACTTTTACCTTGAACAATGATCTACATTTTGGTTTTAAGTTTGGCCCGGGGCCTGTTACGCATGATGGAAGAGTTGTTTTCCCCATCATGCCATTTTGTGGTTTCGATAATGATTGTTAACAATTTTGAGCATGCGAGAAAGATATTTTCAGAAAATATCTTCTCGCTGAAAGGCAGATAGAAGGCTATATAATACAGGAAAAAGAATGATGCCAGGTTCCATTTCTTCAGAAAATTGATTGTATTATAATTTCCTGTGTGTTTGCTTTGTGAACAATTTGGATACTGCCCGGAGGAGCCCATCGGGTTTCAATAATAAGAAGCTTTACTGTTATAAGGATTCCGGACACGGTTGTATGGTAGTGTGTGTGCCTCTCTATTGTTAGTTTTCATCTATGCTCATTTCTCTTATATTACATCCTGGAATGCGAGTGTCTTTTGTCTTTTGATATGAACTTATCGTGTTGATACTCATATCAGTAGCAGTTTGACACTTTAAATGGCTCAGGAGTAATGTATTTTGCCACATGCATTTCACTCGTATTTCTACTATGTTGGTTGTATTGAAATGTTATTGACGAAAGCTCTTGGTATGCGTGGATTCTTAGATATTTAAGCCCATTTGTATGCCATGAAGTTCTCCTTAGTATCATCTATGTGACAGCCGATATCCCCTTCTCGCTATACAGCTTCGCTATTGTTTAGAATTACTTTCTCTGCCATATGTCGTGAATCTGGCCCTCATTATGTTGATCTGTCTTACGATTGTCTGAAGCAGCAGTATCTGAATATTAGCATTTCATTCGTTCAGCGTTATTTAAAATGCCTCAAACTGTCCGAAGTTCTGGTTCCATTTTAGTTTGTTTTCTGTTTCAAAGAAGGTAGTGTAAGAGCTCTGTCACGTTAAGGGATGAAACGTTGTCTTAAATATCCTGCTCTCTACACCTCATAAGATGTCCTAGGCACTGGTCTGTAACAACTCTAGGCTGTCTCTAGGAGTTACAACATCTTTTTGGCGCCGATGCCGGGGACCGAAGTTGAAAAGATTTAAGTCCCTGGGCCTCGACAAATCCTGTCCACTCTTCAGTTAGGTGAGCACGAAGAGTTGTGAGTTGTGCATACCTCACCTTGGCGACTCCACATTTATATTTCAGATAAACCTATTTGCAGTCCTGGCTCCCCGAAAGCCACACCTAAGGTCAGATACTTCACAGTCAAAGACACCTTCTGTGTCTGACCCAGAGCGAATCCTTCACAGAAGAGGCTGGAGAGAAAGACCACCAGTTCATACCGATATTCCTGAGTTTTCCCTCGAAAACTTCCCGTATCTCCAACCCTCCTCTTCTCAGGTCGCCCAAATACAAAGCTCTAACCCTATTATAAGAGATACTGGCTATTACTCTGATAGCCCTTACCGAGAAGGTACCCGTATCAAAGACGAAGCTGAGTCTAGTTATACTCCACA
This sequence comes from Pinus albicaulis, assembly GCA_034641835.2. Taxonomy (NCBI): domain Eukaryota; kingdom Viridiplantae; phylum Streptophyta; class Pinopsida; order Pinales; family Pinaceae; genus Pinus; species Pinus albicaulis. The sequence continues at coordinate 985,700,145 of CM076575.1, read as the reverse complement.
TTATTCTTTTCATCCTACCCCTGAAGTTGAAGAGGTCAAAGAGATCACTGAAGTGTCTGCTGTTAACAGCCCTACCTCCTCATCAAGTCCTCAAGCCGCTGTCCACTATATTCCCATCATTATTCATACTCAACTCACAACACCTCCTCCACCTCGCGCTGCTCAAGCTCTCATCCTACCTCCGCCTCCCCCAATGGCGAATGTACCCGGCTTTTTACAAAACAGGTATGCTCCTTTACAGCTGCCTGCAGTGTTAAATGATATGCCGCAGGACTATTTGAAGATTCTACCCAGATTCAATGGGGAGAATGGTGTTGATGCTCACAAGCATGTTGAAATCTTCTGCTCTTTCGCAGAGAACTTTAATGTGGAACATCTGGATGTGGTTCTGAGGTTGTTCGTGCAGTCCCTTGATGGAGAGGCTAGAAAGTGGTTTAAGTCTCTTGCAGTTGATTCCATCAACACCTGGGAGGCTATGGAAGAAGCTTTTGTGAAAAAGTGGGGAGATAGGAAAGATCATGGGGATACCTTAACCGAGTTTAACACCCTTAAAAAGAAACACAATGAAGGGGTATCAGAATTCATCAGAAGATTTAACAAATTATATTACAGCCTCCCAGCCGAGATGAAGCCACATCAGACCGCTGCCAAGGTCGTTTTTGTAGCAGCATTTGATTCCGAGTTTGGCTTCTCACTAAGGGAGAGAAATCCAGCCTCTCTTGATGATGCACAGACTGATGCATTGGAAATAGAAGCAAACTTTGTCTCGACTGGTAAGACCAAAGTAAAGCAAGAACATGATACAAGAAGAAGAAGCAAGGAAGAAGTGTCCACTTCAAGTCAGGATAGAGACTCAGCAAATGATAAGATCGAAGAGATGAATAAAATGATCAAGAACCTCTCTAGCAAGTTGGTCAAGCTAGAGATGGAAGCCAAAAGTTCTCCACCAAAGAAATTTCAGAATGCTCCAAACAGAGGGTTCAACCCTCAATACAGGAAACCTCCCTTGTAGATACTGCAGAGGGGGCAGAAGGAGCCACAAGACCAAGTACCGCACCCTTTGTACTTGGAAGGACAAATGGAGGCTTCCCGTGAAGACTCCTCTTATGAGCAAGATGAAACATGTCCGGTTTTCTCAGACAGCGATGACATAGAGTGTCCTGTCCAAGGAAGTGAGGAGGATGCATTGCAACCTCACTCAGAAGCGAAGGATAATGAGGATGCCGAAGAGCCAGAAATCGATGACTACTGCAAACAGTTTGTTGATTTCATGCAAGCTCAGTTCAACAGGAAATATGACCTCAGGTCCTGCAGGAAAAGGACCCGCACTCAAGATGAAGAGGAAGATGCACCCCAAAGATCAGCACCTGCACAGAAAGAGGCCAATACCAAAGAATCTTCTGATAGAGGTAAGAAGCCCCTTTACCAACCTTTGCAAGATGATAGTCACATACCTTCCTCCTCTCAAGTAGCTGTGTCTCCTGTGAATAAAGTTCCCATTAAAGACGTCAAATCTGCCTTGCCAAACAAAGAGTCCAAAGAAAAGGAAGTCCAGATAGAAAAGCCCTTGTCTGCCTTCAGTTTGCAAAAGGAACTTGAAAAGGTCAAAATCCCTGTCCCTCTGTCTGAATTGTTGAAGTAGCCTGCATATCAGTCTCAAGTCTCCTCTTTCATTTCAGCTCCTGAAGTCCCACACATTCCAGACAGTCTTAATTTGCAAGAAGAGAGGCCTATGGTAGTGTTTGGCCCCCATGTCGAGGAATTGGACCCCTCTACTCCTCCTTTCTATGTTTCCCTAGTAATCCATGATTTACTATTACGCAACTGTATGTTGGATTCAGGAGCATCCCACAATTTGATGCCCCTGTCTGTCATGGAACAGTTGGGTCTCCAAATCACCCGTCCATATAAAGACCTCTACTCCTTTGACTCCAAAAGAGTGAAGTGCTTGGGCATGATCAAGGACCTAGCAGTCACCTTGGCTCAGATTCCTGCCAAGAGTGTGGTAATGGATATCGTAGTAGCTGACATCCCAGCTCGCTTCGGCATGCTGTTGTCTAGGTCTTGGGGGACCAGAATCGGGGGGTCAATCAAGCTGGATCTGTCATACGCCACCATCCCTGTCTTTGGGGGTCAAGAAAGGAGATTGTACCGAGAAACTAGGTTTGTCAAGACAGTCACAAAAGCAGGAGATTCAGTAAACTCCCCAGTTTACAGTAGAGATGGAGATTTTTCCTGTCTAATGTTGGAGGAAGATCAAGAATATGCTCATGAACCTACATTTTGTCAGATAAAGACTGAGCTATCAGAGCAGGACCGTGGATCTGATATCTGGACGCTCCACTTTGATGGAGCCAATTCTAGAGAGGGAAACGGGGCTGGAGTGTTGCTTATCTCACCCATGGGTCAATGGGTCCCCCTCTCTTTCAAATTAGAATACGAGGCCACGAATAATGTGGCTGAATACGAGGCACTCATATTGGGGTTACAAATAGCAAGAAGCATGAAGATCCAAGGTCTAAAGGTGATGGGAGACTCAGAGTTGGTGGTGAGGCAGGTGAGAAATCAGTGTCAAGCGAAGCATCCGAGGCTAAAGGCCTATAGAAACGAAGTGTGGGACCTTGTGGAAAATTCCTTTCTGGCATTTAACATTCAGTTTATGCCCAGGGAGCACAACAGAATGGCAGACTCCTTGGCTGTAGCTGCTAGTACATTCCGCCCACCTCAGAACCCTCTTCTGAGATACGAAATTGAGGTAAGATACAGGCCTTCAATTCCTGATAATGTCAAGCACTCGCAGGTCTTCGAAGATGAGGAGCAGGTGAAGAGGTTTTTGGAGACTGTGGGGGAGTTTTCAAACTTAGAGATCGATAATTGTGAAGAGGAAGAAGTCGAAGACATTCCAGGGGACAAGCTAGAAGAGAAGATAGCTGGTCACAAATTCCTACAGCTAAAGGGAAATGTCATTCCCCGAGGGTTGGTACCTCTGGAAAGGATGTTCAATAAGGATGATGTCCCATTACAGCCAAACAAAATGGTGACTGAGGACCAGGTTGAAGATCTGAATCTGGGCACGAAAGAAGATCCAAAGATTGTAAAGCTGTCGAAGAAAGTCCCAGATGAATATAAACCATTGTACCAAAAGCTGTTTCAAACCTATAAAGACGTATTCGCCTGGTCATATCAAGATTTGAAAACCTTTGATATCAGTGTGATGCAGCACAAAATTCCATTGAAAGCCGATGCAAAACCCCACAAGCAAAAGCTCCGGCAGATCAATCCCCTGTTGTTACCATCGATTGAGCAGAAAATAAAAAAGTTACTGAAGGCTAAAATTATAGTGCCACTAAGGTATTCTGAATGGGTGGCCAATTTAGTCCCAGTACGCAAGAAGAACGGTGAAATCAGGTTGTGCGTGGATTTCAGAAACCTGAACAGGTCATCTCTAAAAGACAACTATCCACTACCAAAGATGGATCATATTCTGCAAAAGGTGGTAGGGGCCTCTAGAATGTCCATGATGGATGGGTTCTCGGGCTATAATCAAGTGGCCGTATTCCCTGAGGACCAGGAAAAGACAGCTTTCACCACGCCCTGGGGAACATTTATGTATGCCAGGATGCCATTCGGACTGATCAATGCGGGGGCTACGTTTCAGAGAGCGATGGACATAACTTTTGTGGGAGAACAGGATAAGTTCCTGGTGGTGTACCTAGATGATATAACGGTCTTTTCAAAGGATGATGTCGAGCATGTTCAGCATTTGCAGAAGACTTTTGAGAAATGCAGGAGGTATGGACTCTCTCTCAACCCTCAGAAATATTTCTTTGCATTAGAAGAGGGTAAACTCCTAGGACATATAGTAACTAAAGATGGGGTCAAAATCGATCCTAAGAGGGTAGAAGCTATAAATGGTATCTCTCTCCCCAGAAACAAGAAAGAAGTACAGGTATTCCTAGGACGGATCAATTTTCTCAGAAGATTCATTCCCAATTATGCCGAAATAGTTAGACACATCACAGATATGTTAAAGAAAGACAATGAAGTAAAATGGGCACCAGAACCAAGGCAGGCGTTTGCCAGGATCAAGACTGCATTTGCTGAAGCCCCAGTATTGGCAAAGCCTGACTACACTGAACCCTTCATGATTTTCTCTTTTGCATCACCTCACACGGTGGCGGGGGTCCTACTACAGAAGAATGGGGATGGGTATGAGCAACCCATTGCTTTCTTTAGTCAAGTTCTTCATGACGCAGAGCTGAAATACAACATACTTGAGAAGCAAGCTTATGCCCTGGTAAAGTCCTTGAAGGCCTTTCGCATGTACATTTTACAATCTCATGTGACTGCTTTTGTACCCGCAGCAGCAGTTAAGGACATCCTGGTGCAGGGAGACAGTGAAGGCAGAAGGGGGCGGTGGATTGCGAAGATACAAGAATATGACTTGGATATAAGGCCCACCAAGTTAATTAAAGGACAGGGGTTAGCGAAGATTTTATCAGAATCGAACCACCAAGCCCTGGGCATCCACTTATCCATGATCGCAGATGAAGCATCTCAGGAACAGACAGGGAGGCCAGAAGTGGAAATGGCAACTCAAAAAATACAGATGAAGTACCTCACTAGCCCCTGGTACAAAGAAATTGTTGAATACCTCCTGACACTCAGCTGCCCACCCAGCTGTGACAAGTCCAAATACAGAGCCTTGAGGCTTAAATCTCAAAAGTACGCCGTGGCTAATGGACAATTATATTGGAGAGATCCGTCAGGCATACTGATGTTATGTCTCATCGAAGGGGAGGTAGGGAACATCATAACCGAGTTCCATGAGGGGATCTGCGGAGGGCATTATAGCTGGAGGAGCACAGCTCAGAAAATTTTGAAGGCCGGGTTCTACTGGCCTAAACTATTTGGAGATGTCTTCACTTGGGTTAGAGCATGTGACAAATGCCAAAAGTTTGCTGAGAAACAGAGGCTAGCCGCTTTACCCCTGATTCCTGTGCACGTTGATGAGCCTTTTAAGCAATGGGGTATTGACTTCATAGGTGAGATCCACCCTCCCTCCAGTGGGCAGCACAAATGGATTTTGACTGCTACAGATTATTTCACCAAGTGGGTGGAGGCCATCCCCGCACGAAATGCTACAGATACAGTGGTCATAAAATTCTTAGAAGAGAATATCATCTCAAGGTTTGGATGTCCTGCCAGAATAGTCACGGACAATGCTCAGGCTTTTAAATCTGTTAAGATGGTGAATTTCTGCCAACAGTACAACATCACTCTGGGCCACTCCACAACTTACTACCCCCAGGGCAATGGTCTTGCCGAGTCATCAAACAAAACACTGGTCAGAGCACTGAAGAAGACAATAAATGAGAACCAGAGAAATTGGGACTCTCAGCTGAAGTTTGCTCTATGGGCAAACAAGATAACCAGTAAAAGGGCAACAGGGAAGTCGCCTTACGAACTAGTATACGGACGAGAAGCTGTATTCCCCATACAGTTGGCTCTACCTGTGGCTCGTTTCATGCAGGAGACTCAGGAAGAAGCTGATGGCACGACTAGAAGAATCAATCAATTGATTGAACTGGAGGAAACGCGTGTTCAGGTGAATCAGAGGCTGGTGGACTATTAAGAGAAGATGAAAGATTTGTTTGACCAGCACACCAAAGACAGGAAGCTGCAGGTGGGGGATTTAGTGCTCCGATGGGATGTACGCAGAGCTGACAAAGGCAAACATGGTAAGTTTGACCCCCTTTGGTTTGGTCCTTTCAAGATCGCAGAGCAGGGAGGAAATAATACATTCAAGCTGGAAAATTTACAGGGGGATCTGTTGGAAGCCCCTGTGAATGGGCAATTCCTCAAACCATACTTCCAATTCTAAAGAAGGCTGGAAAGCATGACTGTATTATATTGTATAATAGTTGCTATTTCGTTTTGTTTGTTTATCATCAATTACAGGCATGTCATGAAGATCTGTACACGGCACAGCTCTAGAAACTGAAAAGTGTTGTTCAAAGAAGGTCTACAGGTGGTCTGTGTAGTTCTCGACACGTCCGAGGACAAACGTGCCGTCCCCAGGTGGAGCCAATGTTGTTCAATTCTCAGCAATAGCCACGAAAGTCCCTAAAAGATGAACCGGTCACATTAAAGTTATATGCCAAGTAGCAAGTGTCAAATCAAATCAGGCCGAAAGGGAAAAAGGGTGGTAAAACGCACATATATTGACACCAATGGATAAATGGCGCTAAGTAAGGAGAGGCAGAACAATAGTTAATGACTGGCACAAAGGTAAGGGAGACATGCCTTTGCAGATCAACTCATATACGAGAGAAGGCCTTTGATTATACATGACGGCAGTACGTAGAAATTCCGGGGGGGTCAAGCCGTGGGGAAAGGACAAGGCCCTTACCCCCGCGGAATTGCGACACGTGGCAGGGCTTCACGGCGGAGAAATAGTAACAGGGTTGGGCCAAGAGATTCTGTATCGTGGTGGAGTTAAGGTGGGCCCGCTCAGGTGAGGACGATAAGCGTTAGTCCGGCAAAGGGGAAGTCCTACGTGTTAAAAAGTGGATAGCGCACATGGAACAACGGTAAGGTAAGTCCATTAGGACAGCTGGTACTAAGGCCCGTACCAGCTTTTAACCCGACACGAGGCGCTCACCTATATCTAGAATTACCCCAATCCCCATGCGCCACGTGTCTCAGTGTCAGTGTCCTTACGACACTTGCCCTCTGTTCTCTTACACTTTCACCTTTTAACCTAAACAGTCCTCCCGAATGGTAAAAACTCTCGTATTCCTCTCTGGTAAATTATTTTCAGGTAGTTTTCCACGGCGATTACCAAGTAGGGAAGAACGCCGGGTTTGCACAAGTCACTGTCACAGTTCCCCTCGTCGTTTTCCCAAGCATTGTCACCCTCTGCTCAGGTAATCCATTTTCCCGACTTTGTTTCATTATTTTTCCCTTTCTCTCTTTTCCGAATTGTTGAATAACTGCCATGGGGAGAGGGACGCCCAAGAAGAACGAACCTGAAACTCCCCAACTCCATGAGTCTAGAAATCCCCCTGGTTTCGAGCCCCTTCGTGACTTGCAAGCGGGTATCTGTGACCCAAAATACCCTTTCGATATACGGAGCATCAAGCCCCTACTGTTCGGCCGCCACTGTAAAAGTGCCGATCGTTTCCGAGTTGTCGCGTCCGGCTTGTATCACTACATTACCCCCCAAGTCTATTCCTGTGTCGATTTTATTGTCTGGCTTAGAGACTCTTACGATTCACATCGTGATGCCTTCATTTCCCCTCAGGGTAGCATAATATTCTCCCTTTCTCCCGATATTATAAGGCAGGCTCTTCGTTTCCCTCCCAGTGATGCCTACTTCAGTTTTAAAGACGAAACCTTGCTCGCACAGTTTAATAAACTGTCGAAGGAAGCCCGCCGTGCCTTCATAGCTGCCATAACAGTCGATCAGGCGACGGCCCTACCTCCGGTTGAGCCTTTCCCATTGAGTCTGTTTAATGAAGAGGTCCGACCAGTCCTGTCCCTCATTGCCGGCCTCCTGGGAGAAGAGACCCCTGAAGACATTTCCTGGGTATGCATTCGATTCTTGTGGCTTATGACTCAGAATGGGGTTACACTGGATATTCCAGGTTTCCTGCCTTTACCATCCGGAACCAATTTCGGGAGCTGGCCAAGGCCCGAAAGTTTCGTTTTTGTTCGTTGGTTTTCTACCTCTTCCTGTTCCAGCATGCAGACAAGTTTAATCATTTGGGGCTGGACCGGATGTATTCTGAAAATTCTCAGCGCAGGCCAGTCTTCGACTGGAATTTCTCCGTTCGTCAATTGCCTAAGGGGGAGGGTTACATCAGTTTCGTGAATACCTTCATGTCCATTGCTTACACCATCATTCACGATGCACCTTCTCCTAGGGTTTTCCCAGAGATGAAGCGCTGGTTACAGGCTGGGAAGTACCAGTGTACCGGCGATTGGTTTCTATCAGAGGAGTATACTGAAATCCGTGTCTATGGAGCCGAAGTAGCCCCCTACCAGCTCCCAGCTTTTCCTGTCCGACGAGTCTACGCCCTTGAATACATCCGGAAAGCCCTCAAAGCTGACCAGCTTCATTTCGTCCCCGCTAAGAAAGGCTACATCCTAAAGCTCCCCGACAATATTGGCCCCTTTGTTGTAAATTCTAGATATGCCCTCCCGATTGTTGAGAAAATATTGCAGAACTTGGATCTGAAATTAGGGGAAAGTTGGGCTTATGACCCACGGGAAATTATTTCAAATAAAAGAAAGAGAAACAGGTCTGCGCCCTACGTTCATGAATCCAGGCCAACGCTCCTGCCGTACTAATGCACCCCGACAAATACACAGCACTTCTAGAGGCAGAACGGGATCGGTCAGATCTTCAGATGGGCAAAGGAACTCAGCTTAAAGCTACTACCATCGTCACAGCCCTACAGAAGGAATTTAGTCTCCTCCACATGATCCGGTACCGTCTCCCCACCCACGCAGACATCCACACTTTCGGCGAGGCATTTACCAGGGTGGAGAGACTCTCAGAGATGTCAGAGCCAAATCCAGAAAGCCAGCGGAGGTTAACGCAGTTCCTGACTCAGCATGCCAGTCCTTCAACCGATGTACCTCCTCCAGCGTCTACTACCGCCTCGACTCAACAGCTTTCATGACACATTATGTTTCATTCATGACATGGCCTTAACGGCCTTTACTTTCATTTCAGTTATGTTTAATTTAAATTTCCGAGTGGGCGGTTTTTCCTCCCACTCTTGCATTTTTACTTTTACCTTGAACAATGATCTACATTTTGGTTTTAAGTTTGGCCCGGGGCCTGTTACGCATGACGGAAGAGTTGTTTTCCCCATCATGCCATTTTGTGGTTTTGATAATGATTGTTAACAATTTTGAGCATGCGAGAAAGATATTTTCAGAAAATATCTTCTCGATGAAAGGCAGAGAGAAGGCTATATAATACAGGAAAAAGAATGATACCAGGTTCCATTTCTTCAGAAAATTGATTGTATTAGAATTTCCTGTGCGTCTGCTTTGTGAACAATTTGGATACTGCCCGGAGGAGCCCATCGGGTTTCAATAATAAGAAGCTTTACTGTAATAAGGATTCCGGACACGGTTGTATGGTAGTGTGTGTGCCTCTCTATTGTTAGTTTTCATCTATGCTCATCTCTCTTATATTACATCCTGGAATGCGAGTGTCTTTTGTCTTTTGATATGAACTTAATGTGTTGATACTCATGTCAAAAGAGTGTATTGACACTTTAAATGGCTTGTATAATGTATTTTGCCACATGCATTCTACCGTATTTCTACCATGTTGGTTTTATTAAAATGTTATCGACGCAGCTCTTTATGTGCGGATTCTTAGATATTTAAGCCTATTTGTATGCCATGAAGTTCTCCTTAGTATCATCTATGTGACAGCCGATATCCCCTTCTCGCTATACAGCGTCGCTATTGTTTATAATTACTTTCTCTGCCATATGTCGTGAATCTGGCCCTCATTATGTTGATCTGTCTTACGATTGTCTGAAGCAGCAGTATCTGAATATTAGCATTTCATTCGTTCAGCGTTATTTAAAATGCCTCAAACTGTCCGAAGTTCTGGTTCCATCTTATTTTGTTTTCTGTCTCAAACAAGGTAGTGTAAGAGCTCTGTCTCGTTAAGGGATGAAACGTTGTCTTAAATATCCTGCTCTCTACACCTCATAAGATGTCCTAGGCACTGGTCTATAACAACTCTAGGCTGTCTCTAGGAGTTACAACAGAAGGCATGAGAGAAAGAAAGAAATCATGGATGAGACAAAACAAAAAATGGATGCAAAAATGGAATATTTACCTCAATGCATGTTCCACAAATAACAAGGAGTTAAATAATTTTGTATTGGAGAAATTTCGTAAGGGTATATGGGGAAAAGGGTTGGGAGAAAGAAAAGGTACTATGTACAGGATTTCAAGCCCACTTGTGATCTCCAAAAAATGAGTACATTGGAGATAGCATTCCGTGGAGAGAAAAGATTATTATTTCTCAATTAAGAACTAACTCACATCAACTTCGGTGTGAAATGGGATGGTGGAAGAGACCTAAAGAATCTTAGGAAGAACGGGTGTGTATATTTTCACTTCTGGGGCAATGGAATCAAAAAATAATTTCATTTAATTTGGAATGTGATGCTTTCAGAGACATTGGGGACAATTATGGCAGTATGTTAGCATAAATTTTGTGGCATTGTCTTTTCAGTGAGGGCAATGTTAAAAGGTTGGGTCAGCTCATCATCAATTTGAGTAAGAAAAGGATTGAATTACAGAAGGAAAAAAAAAACAAGGAGTTTGGTAGTCCCATAGACTATTTTTAGTCTCGTGGACATTAAAATATCATTCACTCATTCATTCAATGTCATTTTTGTGCTACCTTCTTTGGCCAAAATCAGTGCCATTAGTGTTGTTTTTGCCCCAAAATGGAAAATTATGGGTTCTTGGACGGTGATTTGAAGCATCCAAGGATTGATAGCTTTATTCGCAAGTCCATTCAGGATTGTCTACTTTAGAAGATAACCCCTATTCCAAAAAATATTATGTAATTGCAGTCACCACAGGTGAGATGTGCTACCCATTTTACTCGAATTTATTTTTTTCTTCTAAAATGACTTGTATATTATCATGGTTCCCATATTTACAAAACTTAGAACCTAGAAGTTCAAAACTAACACAAAAATGTACTTATTCCTATGATAGGTTTGGTTGGGCAGAATTAACTAATATGATCTGTGTATTTTCGTCCTCCTCCCTCCAAATAAAAATTGACATGTGGGGCTCCAACTATCATGGAAGTGTGTTGTTGTTTAAAGTTTTCTAAATCTCATCATAAATTAAAAAAAGAAAGATTCCAATCTCTAAATTTTGAGATATTTTAATTTTTTATTGGTTTTCAAGTTAATTTATCATAAAATTAAGTTTTATTAGGTTTTGAAAAATAAATCTATAAAAATATTGGAATAATAATTTATATTTTTTATATTTAAATGTTTTATAATCAACTTATAATACAAAAATTAATATTTATTATACAAAAATTTAATATATTATTAATATATAAGTATTTTTGACATGTGGCACTGCAACTCTCATGGAATTTGTTGGGAAGTGTGATTTAAAGTTTTCTAAACCACATCCTAAATAAAAAAAAGAAAGATTATAATCTCTCAATCTTGATATATTTTGATTTTTCATTGGTTTCTAAGTTAATTTATTATAAAATTAAATTTTATTGGGTTTTAAAAAATAAATCTATAAATATACAAGAATAATAATATTTTTTAAATTTAAATGTTTTAAAATTAATTTATAATAAAAAAAATAATATTTATTATACAGAGTTTTAATTTATATTATTGATATATAAGTATGATTATACTATATTATAATATCGTAAAAGAGGGAACAAAAATGTTTAGCTACAATAGAGAATGATGCGAAGATGTCATGGAGTTTCAGCTAGAGTGTAAGGTAATATTTAATTCTTGTAGGTTAATCATGGAGTAATGTCGTTTTTTTTACGCCTTCTTTTAATCAATCTGATGGATTGGATGTGCATGTAATCTATCAAATCTTTGGCCAAAATCAATGTCATTGGTGTTGCTTTTACCCCCAAAATGGAGAATTATGGGGACTTGGACGGTGATTTGAAACATCCAAGGATTGATAATTTTATTCTCACGCCCAAGCCTAAGATCACAAAGAGTGTGCTTGTGATTTCACAAGCACGACCTAGAAATTGGTTGGTGAATTCAATATTGTCTACTTTAGAAGATAACTCCTATTCCAAAAATATATATGTAATTAAGTCACCACAAGTGAGATGTGTTACCCATTTCACTTGAATTTATTTTTTTTCTTCTAAAAGGACTTTTACATTATTATAGTTCCTATATTTACAAAACTTAGAACCTAGAAGTTCAAAACTAGCACAAAAATTAACTTAATGAGAAAATGATTAACGAAATTATATTTGTTTACCCTCTTTCCACCTCTGGAAGAGCGTCACTCTACTCTAGTTCCACTTTCGTTGTTTTCAATACCATTCCTCTTACTCTGACACTAGACTGTACCAAAAGAACTTACAATGACGTATTTTTTAATACCGAAAAATGTGTTCTTCAATCCTAATAGGAGCATATTTTTGTTCATCAGTCGTTAAAATCTAACAGGTGGAGTCCTCTTCGAAGATTTGTATGCCCATTTTTAACATCTCTGAGTGGCTTTAGATATCTATCATCAACATATTCCTATCTAGAAGCAATTTTGCTCCACTCATAGAAACTATTAGCTTGTATTAGAGTGAGTGGTGAAATGATCTTCCCAAATCTTCTATTCCTTCGGTGTACTTTACACCTTTAAAGGCAATTACTAATATAAATCCTTTATTATTATATATTGAAAATAAACAAATAAATATCCCACTTTTAATAATATTATTATTATTATCCAATTTTAAGGTCACGACCAAGCCACACACCAAATTGGTGTATGAGACCCCCTTTTTTGTGGGACAAGGGACCCACCTTCGCGCAGCGATTTGACTGCTAAGTCTACGAAGGCATACATACTCAACCCCCCTTTGGTTTTGAACCTGTGACCTCTTAGGAGGAAACACATGCTCTTAACCATTAGGCCCACTTAATATAATTTTTTTATAATTATATACTGAAAATAAAGAATGAGTTGCATCTATCGCTATCCAGAATCCAGATCCATTCATTAAGTTGAGTTAATTATTATTAAGAGGAACTTAAGATATGGCTCTCATTCTTAAAGATCATCCCTATCATGGCCCTAGCATCTCTTAATCTAAATTTTACTTACACAGGAAGACGTTACTTGTTGGTGAAAAATATCCTTGGGTGAACCATTACTATCAACATTGCTTCATCATAGTCCCTGTTGTGATCAGAATAGAAGTGTATTTTGTCCTCTCCAGTGGACTGGAATCAGTGCATCGTTGTAATCAGGCGTTTTGGTGTTTTCATATATTTTGGAGTTGTTAGTTGAAATTTTGGGATTTTTTTGGTCTTTTTTTTTTTTAAATTGAGTTTTTTTTTACATGTGAATTCATCATCCTAATATATTTATAGGGCACTCAAATTGTTATGTCTCCAAAGACTTAAACCTACCTAACTAAAGACACAAAACTTATGCCATACCACTCAAAGACTTAAACATACCTAGCTAAAAACACAAAACTCGTGCCATACCACTCTCAAAGACTTAAACATGCCTAGCTAAAAACACAAAATTTGTGCCATACCACTCAAGCTATGTTCTATCAACCATTTTTACAATAATAATGTAGTGATTCCAAAATGAATCAACCATTTTTAATGTCTAGCTAAAAACACAAAACTTGTACCATATCATTCTCAAAAATTTAAATATGCCTAATTAAGAACAGAAAATGTGTACCATACCACTCAAACTATGTTCCATCAACCATTTTTACAATAATAATAATGCAATGATTCCAAAAACAATTAACCATTTTTACAATAAAACTTGTACCATACCATTCTCAAAAATTTAAACATACCTATTTAAAAACAAAACAAAAAACATGTACCATGTTCTATCAACCATTTTTACAATAATAATGGAAAGAATAATCAACCATTTTTCAATAATAATGCAGTGTTTCAAAATTTAATTAACTTTGACAGGCGTGACCTCGATAATTAATATCGAGGTGAATAACGATCCAATCCAAAATAGTATTTCCGTTGCCGGGATTTGAACCCGGGTCGCCTGGGTGAAAACCAGGTATCCTAACCGGACTAGACGACAACGGATATGTATTTGAACCGAATTTCAATCTTTAAAATAGTGTTTGTATAGATACGTTACATAGAATAGTAGAAGCAACGCTAGTCAAAACGTGACGTGCTCGTTTATATCGTAGTGAAGGAACAGAACTAAAATCAGAAACTCCTTACCCATTTTGGACGTTCTTCGATCAGAGTGACGCGGCGTACCTACAGGTCCCAGCATGGAAATCAGAGGAATGGTTTCCCGCGCCAAAACTTTTCTTCCGCTAAAATGAACTTAATGATTGTAGGCAAAGTAACTTTTGTGTGGGCCACTCAAGCTTTTGTGCACGGATTGTCAAAGTCGGGGCGTGTTGTGAGATTTCTGGATGGATGTTATTAACGAAAAAGGATGCATTTGATGTACAAATCCAAGTGCCCAAACAAATTTGTCACACGATCACAACACCAGTGCTGCCTAAATGATATTCAAAACTAAAAACACAAAATGGGAACAGTAAAATGACTAAAGAAAGAATGGAACAACGTAAGGTGGAGGTGGAGGTGGAGGTAATTAAAAAGGTATGTAGATTGAGTGGTTTGTATGTGGTTTAGTTTTATATTTTATATGTAAGTTTAAATTTCAAGAGGTTGAGAGTGAGAGTTATATATGAGGGATAAAAATTGTTTTATGGGATATTTATCCCATAATATAGGCAAGTTTGATTGAGTATTGCACAATCACATAACAATATTTTCAAGTTCGGCAAATCATGATTTTTCAAGTGCAATAAATAATTGCTTTTGATGATGTAGATATTTTTTTAGTACTAATAGTTTATCATTAAGCAATTACACTTCAAAAATTCAACCATAAATGTACAAAGGACATTGAATCACAATGCACAAAGGCAATACAAGATTTACCCTAGGAAAACCAACAACCTTTTCCTTAGAAAATTTCTTCAATTCAACAAGAAATACACCTAATTTTGCTAGTCAATATGATGGTCAAACTAACCAATAATGTTATGGTCAAACCTAGTGAAACTACCCTCTTGTCAAGTCAATCTTCTGCCCAACAAAGTCGGCCTTCCCTAGTCTTTCTAGGTAGAAATTCAACCTCTCATCATTTCAGCCCTACTCGGAATTTCAGCCCTGCTTCCTAGAATTTTGGCCTTGCTTCCCAGAAAATCACACGTGCGAAGTCAAGGAGAGAGAGAGGCATCTTGAGATGATTTCGTCCTTCTTCTTCTTCGTTTGGATGTCCAGAATAATCTCGTTGTTTGTGAAATTGAATGGTGCTTTGTGGAGAAGGTCGAGTGCCTTATATATAGTGTTATGGTTGAATTAAATGGGTGTCTCTTCATTGGGTCCGACTTGACTTGAAGGAGGACCGACTTGACAAGTTTGGAGCCAAAATTTCAAAATTCAAACTTCAAAACTTTATCTTTTGAAACTGACCTGAAGAACATGTCATATGGTAATCATTCACGGGATAATCAATAAAGTGACATGAATAACATGTCTTACATTTTCATTATATATATCAAGGTTTAAATATTAATTATGAAGAAATACCATAGCTACAAAATACAACATTGCCTCTTAGTTGGGGAGGTATTCATAATGACTATCTAGTTGTTCTATTGTTGACAAATTTCTCTAAGAAAAGGTTTTGACAATTTATCATTATCATCATTCAATTACCATAGTCCTGGTCAACAACTTTTACACATGGTAAATCAACATCATCAACAAGTTACCATAATTTTGGTCGATACCTCTGACCTGTGGTGTATCCTTACCATAATCCTAATCAGTACTCCTAACACATGGTACATCATTAGCATCCACTAGTCACCATAATTCCAGTCCATCTAACACATGGTATACAAGCTAATCTTGTTTCACCATCTTTTCGATCAATATCTTTGACACATGGTGAATCTCCAAAGGAAACACTCTACTTGAGTAATTCCAGGCTTGACGTTAAATGAGCTCACTCAACCTATTTGGAGATTTCTGAGCCTGATGCTGAAAGGGACCCACTCAACTAAGTGATCCTATGCCTCTAGGACCAATATTACTAATTTCGGAAAATGTGCTTGACACAGGAATAATGACTATCCTCTACTGGACCATTATCTCTAATTTCGGTCAACATACTTGACACAAGGAGAATGTTTGTCCCTGATGATATCTCATCAGCACTCCCTCTCACTAAGGGAGACATTCTCAACAATTCCATACATGTCCCTGAAGTAGACAAACTTCGCTCTAGGCAGAGGCTTTGTAAGAATATTAGCTATCTTCTCATCAGAATAAATGCACTATAGCTTCATTTCTCCCTTCTACACCATGTCACAAATGAATTGGTACTTGATATTGATGTGCTTCAACCTATCATGGAAAATTGGATTATACATAAGCTTCACAAAACTTTGATTATCACAATATATCATGGTCTATTCTAGCACCTGATGGAATAGCCCTGCGAGTAATTTCTGAAGCCAAATTGTTTCAACACTCGCTAAGCTGGTGGCAATATATTCGAGCTCGGCAGTGTTGAGTTGTAACATATGCTTGCTTCCTTCTCATCCAAGAAATCATAGCAAATCCCAAACTGAAGCAATTTCTGGATGTACTCTTTCTATCTTACACACTCCTCTCCCAATCTGAATATGTATATCCTTGCAACTCTATATCACCGACTCTATAACACCATTTGAGACATATCTCAAACCACAATCAATTGTACCACATAAATATCTCAATACATGCTTTGCTGCAATCCAATGATCATGTCTTAGTTCCACCTATAACTTGCTTAGAGTGTTCAATGCAAAGTAAATGTTTGGCCTAGTATTAACCAAATACATCAAGGAGCCAATCAACTTCTAGTACATTGATGGATCTATCAAATATGAATCAAAGTCTCTCAACTTCTAAAGATTAGTCACCATGGGAGTTACCATCGATTTACAGTGCACCATTCCAAACTTCTTAAGGATCTTGATAATGTACTTTCCTTTACCAAGGAATATTTCACCAAGTTTCTGCCAAACTTATAGCCCCAAATAGTAGTGCATCAAGCCAAGATCCTTCATATCGAATTCAGAAGCCAACTCCCTCTTACACATAATAATGAGATGCTCTACACTTGTCAAAAATAAATCATCAACATATAATAATAAAGTCATAGGTTCGTTCTTTTCAACCTTAATACATGGATTTAGATCAGCATCAATTTTGGAGAAACCTAGTCTTTTTAGGTAGCCATCAATTCAAGAATACTAGGCTTTGAGTATTTTCTTAATTCCATACAAGGATTTCTTCAATTTGCAAACATGAGACTCTTTCCCATGAGCCTCAAAACCTTAGGGTTGTTCTATGTACACCTCTTCCTCAATCACACCATTGAGAAAAGCAATATTTACATCCATTTGATGTAAATTCCAACCCATAGAAGAAGCAATAGAAATTATAGATCTAATAGTAGTGTACCTAGAAACTAGAGCAAAAGTCTCATCATAATCCTCTCCCTCTTTTTGGGAGAATCATCTAACCACAAATATTGCCTTGTACTTGTCAATACTACCATCCACTACATGCTTAATCGTGTATATCCATTTGGAGGTCACCACTGACTTTCCTTTAGGTCTAGGCATAATTTCCCATACATCATTATTCATAATAGATTGGTATTATTCCATCTTCACATCCTTCCAAACTTGTTGGTTAGTTGCCTCTTTATAGTTGGAGGGTTCAGAATCAATGAGATTAGTCATCAATGTTCCATATCCATAATACATCTTTGGTCTCTTGCTTTCCCTGAAAGTTCCACATGGAGATACATGTCCTTCTGCTTCCTGCAAAGTAGATCTAAGTCAAGCCAACCTCTTCTTGATTTCTAGAATAACAATTGGAGCCATTGGTTCACTAGGCCCTTCTAGCTCTTCTTGGTGATCTATGGAATGTTCTGAAGGATTGGATGGACCTAAGCCTTCTTCCTTGGGAGCTTCAGGTTCTTCATCATCAACAAATTCCATGGGAAATTATTTAAACTTCCAATAGGCAACATTCTCATCAAAGGTAACGCACCTGTTGACTTCAATATGTCGTTTTCCAAGAACATAAATTCTATAATACTTTGATGACTCATTGTATATGTTGATTTTTGTAGCATTGGATGTGCGCCTCAAGTTTTTGCAGAGAGGCAGAGACACATTAATTCCACAATACCCAAAAAGTGTTTTGGGAAATTTTATGTGGAGAGGATTTAATTAAAATAATTAATCATTTTTAATGTAATCCTAAGTCTAAACTTAGGAAATGTGATTAATTAAAGTGTATTAATTAGATCGGGTTTGAATCTTCTAGATAAAGACACGTATCAACTGCCGGTTAATCTTATCCTTTGATTATGTTTTAATCTTGGACATTGATATGTCAACGAGATATTATAAGAACGAGCTTGATGGGAATTTGGGAAAAAAAATCGTGTGAGAGATCTAGAGATCAAATCCTCAACAGAGCAGTGCAGCAATTTCCGGAGGAGTGATTGAGTTGATTTCTTGCAGTGAGGGGCAGGGATAGTGGCCGGTGGAATTTTTTCACAATCCGATGAATACAAAGCAGAGGAGGCAGAGTGAGATCCATAGAGGCAACGTAGAGCCACGTTAGGAAGTGTAGAGCCGCGCTGAGAAATATAGAGCTACGTTGAGGCGGTGCAGAGCCTGAGAGGAGATCTGAGGTTTTACTGAGGAGCAGTCCAGATCTAGTGTCAGGAGCCGGGGTGTGAGACTAGAGGGTCGAAAATCTAAGCAACTACCCAGCAAATCGATCAGCTAGAGGAGTGACATAGTCCTTACGAGTTGTGACATAGAGGCAGTGCAATGACTACGCAAAGGCAGCTTGGGGCTAGCCATTCAAAGGTTCGATCAGTGTCGAATCGCCAGTGATTGTGTGAGTTTAATTCTCACTTCATTTCTACCAGTTATATTCTATGTATCGGATAGCCAGTAAGGCGTCCAAATATTTGTATTAAGAAACTACTGCTTAATAATACAAACCCTCAGTTGGTGCACCAGTTTTCCGGCATTGGGTTTTTCCGAGGATATTTGTCCAAAAATAATGGTGTTGATTTTGTGTTTATCTCTTTCCTGCGTTGTATTTTGTTTCCACAACATTTTTATATTTTTGTAGGTGGCAATGTGGTTTATATAGTGTTTGTCGTAAATAACTGCAAATAAATTGTTAAGTAAAAGATAACAGTTAGGTGAATATTTTCCAGTTGCTGCAATAGTATTCCGGATGTAGGAATTTTCACATGGTATCAGAGCGCAGGTGAAGCAAGAGAGAAGAGTAGGGAGAGCCCAGTGCTGAGCAGAAGGAGGATTTTTAAGGAAGAGGAAGAGGAAGCAACACAACAGATTCAACGTTGAGTGGATCTTTAGCTGGGACACAGTTTTCTGCAGCACTTTGTTGGGACAGAAAGCGTCAGAAGAGGAAATAGGGGAATATACTAAGGAAATTTCATCCTTAGAGAATTCTGAGCCAAGGAATTTGATTTCTCACTGCAAAGAAGCAGCATCCGGGATTAGATCTACTCACTCTAGCAGGGAGTGTATAGAGCCTATAATCAGTTGCGCAGAGGAGAGAGGTGTTGGGTGTGGAGCCTGATTATCTTGTTTACTTTGTATCACAGCATTGGACCCCTGTACCTTAAAAGGGGCGGCAACGCCGCCCGAAATTTAATCGTTGCCGTGGGGGGTCCAGGGGGGCTGGGCAGCCGCTTTTCGCAGCCCCCCTGGCGGGCTCGGCGGCCGCCCCGGCTTTCAAAACAGATGTAAAATTGCCTTGTAAAACTATAGTAATTTCTAGTCAATATGGGCCGTTCATTAGGCAAATGATCTGACGGTAGAAGTTATGTTTATATTAGGTTTTTTTCCCTAGAAGGAAACCCCCTTGTATATATCAGGGTATTGTATTGCGGTTGTGGATTATGTGTGTATTCTTAGAGCGAGAAACAGAGAGGAAGACTGTGAGAGAGAACAAAGGATATTATAGCGGATATGCTGTAGGTTTTGTCTCTTCATTTTGCTGGATAATAGAAAGGAAGGACTGGCTGTTCAGGGTGGACGTAGCCCAAACTGGGTGAACCACGTATATCTATGTCTCTCTGGTTTTATGTGTTTTGTGTGCTTGTATTTTCCGCATATTTTATGTGTTTCATTGCTCTGTAATATTTAATTTTCTAACAAGAGGAGGCGGTTCAACATTTCTTTGACGAGATGGAATCAGCTGGGTTGCAAGATCAATATCGATTGGAGGGTGCTTCCAAATACGTTATCTAGAAGGCAATATCTTCCTTTCTTCTAGAAGAACATGATCTTAAAATGTATATCACCAATGTGGTAGTTAAGCCCACAGATGCAGTTCAACTTAAGTCCTATAAGAAGGAGATGGTGAAAGCCAAGAGGTTGATCCTCGATGAAGTGAGAGATCACATTGTACCTCACGTAGCAGACAATGACACAACCAAAGATATGTGGGATGCATTGGCCACGTTATATCAGGGGTATTCTGAGTAGTGGAAGATGTACTTGTAAGAGAAGATGAGATGCACGAGGCTGAAAAAGGGGGAGCACATACACCCCTTCCTTACGAGGCTTTGAGATGTCTGGGATCAGCTGGAAATTGTAGGGTCAGCGCCTTAGCCTATAGATTTTGTGATATTATTCCTGAACAACATCTCAGAAGAATGGCAAGTTTTCGTCCAGAGCATTCTGGGGAGAGAAAACTGTTGAAGTGGGAGAGGATGTGGGTTGATCTCCAACAATAAGAGATGAGGCGTGTCTTATTAAAGAGTAACCTAGAAGGAAACAACATCAGCAGGAAGAAATCAAATGTGAAGGAATAGGAAAATGCAGCCCTTACATCAAAGGGGCAGCAAGAGCAGCATAGGCGAAAGAAGGATATTTCAAAGGTAAAGTGTTTTCGATGTGGTGATATGGGTCACTTTACTTTTGAGTGTCCTCTTCGAAAGAAGGAAAGGGAGAAGGATCAGGATCAACAAGATGCTACAACAAAGATAGATAGGCTATCCTCCTGATCCAACTAAGCAAAATTTGGCCAAGGTGACTCTTCCAGTTAGATCACTAGGTGCCAAAAGGGGAGACACAATGTTTGCATGGAATCTGGCAGTCATTTTAGGGTTTTGTGAAGTAGGGGAAACTAGTGGTCCAAGGGAGGTTGCTAGGGGATCTGACATCAGCCTTCAGGGAGGCTTGGAGACAACAGAAGTTGTGGCAGTTTAGGTGGAAGTGGGGAAAGTGGAATTCCATGTAAGTTCTGAACACTCTCTGCAAATTCCTGCATCTTGTCTCTTTTTGGGAGCATTGGAGGATATAGTTATCAGTAGCGGCCCGAGAAGGAATGAAGGGTTGAAGGCTTGTTTGGCCAAAGGTCGGTGGTAAAATAAGCTGGTTTCAGGGCAAAGTTTGAATAACGCTTATGTTGGCCGTGGGCTTGAAAACCAACAGATAAATGTGAATCCATTTACATAATATTCTCATTGTTTGGAAGTGGAAAAGGGAGAGGGATTTTCTCAAGAAAAGTGGCTTCAAAAGGAAGGCATGTTTATTTTCCCGCTCTAATTAGAAGGGAAGGAACAAGTGAGCAGTCCTTCTACTGACTTACGACATTTCAACAATGGAATACTGCTCGAATATATATCCCAGCAAGTGGGGGAGCATCCCTAGAACTTAGAATCAGTACCAGAGGGTCAGTTAAAATAACCTAGTTGGAAAAAGTGAAGGAGTGGATTGGTCCACTCAAGGAGGAGGTTGACAATGCCCAGGAGGGATAGTCTATTACAGACTCAACTGATATTGGTCAAAAGGTTGGCTCAAAGAGAAAGAAATGGAAGATAATTAGGAAAAAATTTAAATGCCCAAACCTGGTGTTGGGGGTCAACATCTAGATAGGCAGGGCTATGGTTCCCTCGGATCTCATATTGGTGGGAAGAGCGAGAAGGAAAATCTACTCATCACAATACATCAGAGAGTGGATAGATAAATCTTCAGGTGAGATGCTAGAAAAATTCATGGAGGTGATCACTCTGGCCAAAGGTTGGTTCATGGTCAATTTCAATAATGGTGGTACATTGGAATGGTTATTAAACTGCAACTGGTGCTTTGTTATTGCACCAATAATCTTTAAGCAATGTACACCTCTTTTTGATGCACAAAGAGAAAGAGTGGAAGAGATACCAGTATCGGTGCGATTACCAACCTTACCTCCGCATCTATGGATAGAAGATGTACTTAGAGCTATTGGAAGAAATTTGGGTCTCCATATCGAGGTAGACATGTCTTATCAGCAAAAAAATTGTAGGAATGTGGCCCACATCTTAGCTAGATTGGACCCTAGGGAGGGATTTTTTTAGGTAACTACAATACTAGTGTAGCCCCTTATTATTATTGTTAGTGTAAACCCCTTATTTTTGTTGTTGTGCCGATGTAGTCCCCATATTTTTATTATTGTGCCCCATAGAATCTCACTATTGTTACTGTTGTTCCCGTACATAATTATTGTTATGTAGGCTCTAATTATATTAGAACCCCTTAGAATCCTATATATAGAAAGTAGGTTTTATCATTTGTATCATCCAGTAATTATTCATTTATGTAATGTAAAGGATGTTTCCTACTCGAAGTGGATAATTTTTAAGTCTTTGATCTATATTTTCTTCTATTTTGTGAGTTGGTTTCATAATATTTGGTATCAGAGCTTTGGATTCTAGGGTTTTGCCTCGTAAAACAGATCATCTTGGAATTTTCGCTATAAATTTTTTTATACGAATATTTAGAAGTTGAAGTTGAAACCACGTGGATTCAAAATATTGGTGAAATTCATGTCTGAATTTTAGATCTTGGTTCACTATATTTTCGGAGATATGATCTGAGGAAGTTAGGGTTTTTGCAGGCTCCATAATTTCATCTCAAACAGGTGATTGAGGGAAAATCGTCATAACTTTCATTTTAGGCATTGTATTTGAATTATGTAAAAAATGGTTGAAAGTGCACAAACTCTGGTTTCTTGTGTATCAATTTCAGTTCCAAAATTCGAAACAATGACATGGGCCACGCTATACAATTTCGTTCTACTAAACCATTCCATAATTAGGACATTGTGGGAGATTGGGAATAAATTTATTTTGAAGAATCCAAATTAGGTCTGAAGTGTGGAATTGGAAATAATAATTAGATTGATACTGCGGGACCAAAGTTCAAATATTTTGGATCCAAAATTACAAAGATACAATAGATTCAATATCAAGCTCCTAAAAAGCAAGAAAAATGTGTGTATTTTTTTTAAAATTGCATAACTTTTGTTTGAAAAAACATTTTGAAGTGATTCTAAGGGAATATTGAAGCATTGATATTAGCATTGTGTTATAAAATGTCTCGAAAAAATAATTCCACACCCATTAAGCCCTCATAAATCTATACCATGATGCATGAAGAGGAATAAGCACAACAAGATATATAAAAATTACAATACTTAGTGCAACAAATTTCACTCTCGCAAAGAGTAACTAAAAATGAAATGGAAGCTAAGATGGACGATTTAAGGAATGGTTTAAAACAAACATGGAAGGTTTGAAGAATGGTTTAAAAACAGACATGGAAAGTTTTAATAATGATTTAAAATCAGACATGGAAAGTTTGAAGGATGACATAGAAGCAAAAATGAAAGGCAACATGGAAGATTTGAAAAGGTTGTTACAAGAAATGTTTTCTAATTGCGAAAATGTATTAGATGAAACTCATGATGATAACACAAGAAATTTTAATCATGGTTTCATAGACTCTAGCGTTGGATTCAAGAGCCACCATATTCCAAAGATCGATATGAGGAATTTTTATGGCAAGGATCCAGTAACATGGACACTAAAGATGGAGAAATATTTTGTTCTCCATAATGTGAAACACACACAAATGGCATGCATTGCATCTTTATATGTAGAACACAATCAGTTTGTATGGTATCGATGGATTTGTTCTCATAAACCACTTGTCACTTAGTCAATTTTTACAGAGGAAATGATAGCACATTATGAAGATACAAAGAGAAACACCTTCTTTAGCCAATTGATAAATCTCAAACAAAAGGGTTCAATGGCGGAGCACATTGAGGACTTACAAAAATTGAATATAAGGGTAAATCATATTCCATAGGAACATAGGATTTATGTATTCATAGGGACTTTGAAGGATAATATCCAACATTAGGCTTTCCTTTGGGAACCTGATCCATTGGAGAAGGCATTCAGGTTGGAAAGAAAAATTGAAAGAAAAATTATGGCAACAAGGAATACTACAACTCACAACTATAAATATGGAAGTGTTGTTGCTCCTAGCCTTTCACAACCTACAAGGTTGACACCTCAACAATTGGAAGAAAAGGGAGCAAAAGGGCTTTGTTATAGCTATGATAGCAAATACACTAAAGGTCATATGAGTGCTGAGAATAAATTATTCTACATAGATTGTGAAGAGGAGGAAGAAAGGAACAACAAACTTCAAAATAAGAGGATATACACCAGGAACTGACCTTAGATAAAGAAGAAATAAATACAACCATGTATTGTAATGAATTGGCAGGAATTACCTCCCCTAAAACTCTCAAGATAGAAGGACATATCAAGAAGAAAAAGGTAACAGTGTTGACTTATTCAGGTAGTGCCCATAATTTTATTCATTGTAAGATAGCCAAGGAATTGAATTGCTTCCTATATCCAGCACCAGAGTGTCAAGTGATGGTTGCAAATGGAGGAACTATAAATTTGTATGGACAATGGCATAATATCAAGCTAACCATGGGGGAATATCTATTGAATAGCCCAATGCTTTACATTCCAATGGGTGGTGTTGATGTTATACTTGGCGTTCAATGGTTACAATCTTTGGGTACGACAGCTTTTAATTTTCAAGAAATTTTCCTGGGATTTTTTTGGGAAGGAAAGGAAGTCGAATTAAGGGGTATTGCAAGGAAACCAGGAAAGATAATCATCTCTAATGTCATGAAAAAGATTCTATATAAAGAAAAATGGGGCGTAATCACACAATTATGCTCACTATAGTGTCAAACATCGAAAACATTTATTTCTCCAAATATCCAAAAATCTTGGATAATCATTCCAAGGTATTTGAGACTCCCAAAGACCTCCCACCTATTAGTGATCATGATCATGCTATTCATTTGATTCCAGGAAGTGTTACTCCAAATATCGGGCCTTACAGATATCCCTATGCCCAAAATAGTGAAATTGAATATATGATTGCAGAAATGACAGAGGTCGATATAATTCAACCTAGTCAAAGTTCTTTCTCTGCTCCAATAGTTGTTGAAAAGTGTAACTTGGTCAGTCATCATGTTGACTATGCAATTAATGATTTATAGAAGACAAATATAATAAAATGTAATTTTTGTTGTACTTGCTTCATGGGTTTCATGAGCAAGATTTTATTATAGGTCAATAGACTTCTTCTTTATGTCTATTAGGTTTGTATTATATTTATAAGTGTAATTAAGAGTCATGATAATGAAGTTTATAGTATGAAGAATGTCCTCCAAGACCTTAAGAAAGAATGGCCCATAATGGCCCTCGGGACTACCCACTATCTACATTGAAAGATCAGCTCATCATGCTCCTAAATTCGGCCTCCAATAGCTGGAAAAGTCAGCCCAGAATCTATAATTAAAGTTGGCCTAAATAGTGATTGTATAGTTAGCCTAAAATAGAGATAATATTACTATTAATTGACCTAGAGTTGCGGCTCATTTGGATAGCAAAAACATGTGGATTCTCTCTTATTCAACACTGAACAGAAAGTGCAAATTTTGAAGAAGATGTACAGGGTTTTAGTGTGGTCATCATATGAATTGATTACAAGTGTCAAAAGGTTTAACCAATAGCATATCCACCTGTGACTGAAATGTGGATCTCAGGTGCAGATCCCTCTATGTAAAAGTGCATAAAATAAAGTGTGGATTTATTTGTATTGTAACAGTTTTAAAGTCAAGAAGAGTATGTGTATTCCTATGCGGATCTGAGTGGTAAAAAGTGTCGGTTTGAAGGAGATGACAGTGCATACTTCGGGAATAAATGGATGCAGATTTCTTTGAAGTGTCAACAGTGAAAAGGGTCAAACTCTAACAGTCATGAAGTGTTGAAGTCAACAAGAATGAAATGTGGATTTAAGAAGTAATCAAGTGCAAATCATAGAGGTAAGAAATAAGGTCTACATTCTGGAAAGCTTATGTGTATACAAAAGATAAGAAGGAGGATCTCAAGATAAACATAGAGACTGAGTTATCTAAAGCTAATGGAGGTCAGTATACATTGGTGAATAATAAAAGGATTAGTGTTGGAGGAAGACTTAGAAGAAGTGTCAAGGTCTTGGAGGCATTCACAGGTCAAAGGTCTGAGTCTTGGTCATGGTGCTTATCATTTGAAGATCTATAAGAAGAATTTCTCATGGGTTTTCCTCTCCAAGAGGGAGAGGTTTTGCCTTGGTTGGAAGATCCTAAACTTTGTGTTTTTTTATTTTGGTAATTTACTTGATGAAAGACTGACTAAGCTAAGCAAGAGAAGAAATAAGTAACTCAAGTAAGCTCACAATTAATTATCAAGAAGAATTTGAATTAATATTTAGCCCTCTAGATTGTCAACATGGTATCAGAGCTAAGGTGCTAATATCAAGGGTTGCTTGACAAAGGAGGCACTCCAGGAAGTGAATATCAAAGTTTGGGTTGAAAATCAAATCAGTTTGCAAAGGAAGACTCTCTAGCTACTTCAATAAGGATCAACTCAATCAAGAAAGTAATCTTTGCCATCAAAGATTCACATTCAAAACTTTGTTAAAAGAAGGACATCAACTTCTGAAGATATCCTTCATCAAATATTCAAGAACACCTACTTTGAATATTTCTATCTTAGAATAAACTCTTGACTTCATCTTCAAACATCATCAAGGAAGATGCAAGCCACTCTATTCAAGTAAGTATCTATGACCTTACTTAAATATGTCAAAATGACTTATTGTAAAGAAAGAAACAAGTTGGTTGGGTCATCAAACTTTAGCGCATGGAAGAAGAGGAAATGTTTGAATCTAATTGAAGATGAAGTTATGGACTACATTAATGCATCGACAATTCAACCATCAAAAGAAGATCCTCCAGTTCATGTCAAATACATGAAGGGAGAAATCCGAGCCTATCAAAACTAAAGTATGCAAAAGAATATATGAGAAATTTGTGGAGCTATTCTCTATGAGTACTGCAGGAGAAGCAATCTCTCTAAGATCATCTACAGGAAATAGAAGAAGTAATGTATGACACTAAGATGACTGAAGTAGTGTTGGAAGCTCTTCCAAATGAATGGGGAAACTTCACTTTAGGTTTATACGAGAAGAAGCAAGTCACACCATTCCATGATTTAGGGTCTTTATGTAAAATAGAGAAAACAAGATTGAAAGATAAAGGTGTTACAAGATCAAGTGAAGGGAATCAATCCTTGGAAGCCATGTCAAGGAAGAAACGAAGATTCGGTAAGATTGGTCCTCAATATTAGTATGGACAAAGCACAATGCTTTGAATGTGATGAACTTGGGCATTTTAAAATTGATTGTCCAAAATATGAAAAGGACAAGAGAAATAGGGAAGAAGCCCATATCTCATAAATAAGAGAAGAACTTGATACAAATAGATCTAAGAAAGAAGAAGCAAGGGATATCCACTATGATTAAGATCATCTTCTCCTTTAAGTGATTTCCGTTGATAGGAAGCAGTGTAACATCCTGATCAAAGCATTAAAGGAATTCTTGGTAAAACAACTCCTAGAAAACCTCTCTGATAACATTACTGATGGAAGGTAGTCATCAAGACCAAGGGTCATCATGGAAATAGAATTTTGGGACATGATGATATATTGATGAAGTAGGCTAAGAGAATGAAGTTCTTCATTCTAGAAAAATTGTTGAAGGATGACTTAAATGAAAAAGATATGAGGTATGTATATATTTATATACTGACACTGGATGCTATGAAGTCATGTCATATGGTTGCAGGTAATAGACTTATATATTTAGAAGTATGATCTATGAAGGATGATCTCTTGGTGCACTAACAGTTGAAAATAACAGAATATATGTATCCTCATGGAATATGAGGTGGTTGTATATGAACGAGGAATTGGAAAATGTGTAAGTTCCTGGGAATAAATAATGTGCAAAAAGGAAGAGAGCGTGAAATGCAACCATGTCAAGAGGTAGTAATCATCCGGAGGCCAAGAATATTTGACTAGGATATCTCCTCGGAGGATATGTAGACTCTAACAGAATTCTGGTAAAGAAGAAGAGCCTTGACAAAAACATATCATTAGGAGATGTGTCAATCTAAATAAATGATGTCGATGCCTACAGGAAGATTTCATGGTGAAAGATCATCACTGAGGTAACTTTTATTTTAAAATTTCATATGTATATGCTTATCTGGATGAATTTGTGAAGGGATGCTAATCATGAGAAAGTATGTATGATCCTTGGAGATGATTCGAAGGAAAGCAGCATGGCATAATGGTGAACCAGATGAGAAAGGTAGACGAATCACTTTCTGGTAGATGACATGACTCATGAATGAAAATGATGGATGATTTGTGCCCTATGGAGCTAAAGTTGAAGATTCCTAAATATCGAAATCCATGACATCGAGGGGAGGAATTCTTCATGAGCAGCTGGGTGTCTCACCATTGCTGTTGCAGGTCCTTCATTGAAAGGGAGCCTGGTGATCAGTTTCTTACTTTGAAGAAACTAGGTAATTCCTAAGAATGAGATTAGGTACATTCCATATACGGGAATGAGTACATTCCCTTGTAAAATAGGTCCTCCCTGGCTGAGAGGGAGAGATAGACACATCATTATGGTATTCACTTGGGAAGATAGAATGGAGGATTACGTAATCATCTGGCATTCGATACTCTTTGAGAATGTGTTAGGCATTCAAGATAAGAGTAGTCAGGGACCAATATTATTTGAGCGCTAGCTACCCAAGAGCAGAATGGTCCAAGGAGGTCATACATTGGGAACACCCGGGTGGAGTATGTACCTTGGAGAGACAATGATGATGGTGACTATAAGTCATGTGTCTTGCTAGCATTGTAGCCCATTGTCTCATTGAGAGATGGGATTTTTAGTCAAGGCCTTGCACTAGGACAATGATGGTTGATATGATGCTATACAGATTTGATTACCAATCTGATTCTTCTTACGAGATTCTTCAATTTGAAAGTGACCACGTACATGTATGAATACCTCCCTAGTTAAGAGGGAGTGTTGAAAAGTGTAACTAGGTAGGTCTTCACGTTGACTATGCAATTACGGATTTATAGAAGACAAAGATAATAAAATGTAATTTTTTTTGTACTTGCTTCATGGATTTCATGAGCAATATTTTATTATAAGTCAATAGAATTCTTCTTGATGTCTATTAGGGTTTGTATTATATTTATAGGTGTAATTAAGAGTCACAATAATGAAGTGTCTAGTATGAAGAATTTCCTCCAAGACCTTGTGAAAGAATGGCCCATAATGGCCCTCAATTTTTCCCACTATCTACGTTGAAAAATCAGCTCATCCTACTCCTAAAGTCGACCTCCAATAGCTAGACAAGTTGGCCTAGAATCTGTAATTAAAGTCGGCCTAAATAGTGACTGTATGGTCGGCCTAAAATAGAGGTAATATTACTATTAATAGACCTAGATTTGTGGTTCATTTGGACAGCAAAAAGATGTGGATTCTCTCTGAGTCAACATAGAATAGAAAGTGTGAATTTTGAAGAAGATGTACAGGGTTTTAGTGTGGTCATTGTATGAATTGATTACAAGTGTCAAAAGGTTTAACCAATAGCATATCCACCTATGACTCAAATGTGCATCTCAGGTGCAAATCCCTCTATGTAAAATTGCAGAAAATAAAGTGTGGATTTCTCTGTATTGTAACAGTGTTAAATTCAAGAAGAGTATGTGTTTCCCTATGCAGATCTGAGTGGTAAATAGTGTCAGTTTGAAGGAGATGACAGTGCCTACTTCAAGAATAAATGGATGCGGATTTCTCTGAAGTGTCAACATTGAAAAGGTGAAAAATCTAACAGTCATGAAGTGTTGAAGTCAAAAAGAATGAAATGTGGATTTAAGGAGTAATCAAGTGTGGATCATAGAGGTAAGAAAGAAGGTCTACATTCTAGAAAGTTGATGTGTATACAAAAGATAAGGAGGATCTCTAGATAAACTTAGAGACCGAGTTATCTAAAGCTAATGGAGGTCAGTATACATTGGTGAATAATAAAAGGATCAGTGTTGGAGGAAGACTTAGAAGAAGTGTCAATGTCTTGGAGGCATTCACAAGTCAAAGGTATGAGTCTTGGTCATGGTGGTTTTCATTTGAAGATCTATAAGAAGAATTTATCGTGGGTTTTCCTCTCCAAGAGGGAGAGGTTTTTCCCTGGTTGGAAGAGCCTAAACTTTGTGTTTTTTGTATTTTGGTACTTGACTTGATGAAAGACTAACTAAGTTAAGCAAGATAAGAAATAAGTAACTCAAGTAAGCTCACAAGTAATTATCAACTAGAGAATTTGAATTAATCTTCAACCCTCTAAATTCTCAACAGTAGTATTGGTTCATAAGAAGGATGGATCATGGCGCATGTGTCTAGATTATAGGGAGCTCAACAAGCTCACTATTAAATATAAATTTCCCATTCTTGTCATTGAAGAATTACATGCAGTAATTTACTTCGCCAAGTTGGATCTTTGTTCAAGATATCATCAAATTATAATGAAGACTGAAGACATTCTGAAAACAACATTTAGAACTCATGAGGGTCATTATGAATTTTTGGTCATGCCTTTTGGCCTTACCAATGCACCTTCTACATTTCAAGGGTGATGAATTCCATTTTCAAACCCTTCCTTAGAAAATTTTTGTTATTATTTTTTGATGATATAATAATCTACAAAAAGTCTTGAGAGGATCATGTTCAACATGTTGACATGGTGCTCAAATTATTGGAGGAGAAAAAATTATATGCAAAATCCTCCAAATGTTTCTTTGGAGTACATGAGGAGGAATATTTGGGTCATATTGTATCTCATGAGGGTGTTTAGGTAGACCCTAAAAATATTAAAGCCATTAAGGAATGGAAAATCCCCACAGCCATAAAGCATCTCTGAGAATTTATTGGGTTACCAGTGTATTATCGTAAGTTTGTTAAGAATTATGGGAGAATAGAAGCACCTCTAACAACATTATTGAATAAAGGTGCATTTTCTTGGACTCTAGAAGCAATTAATGCATTTGAACATCTTAAAGAGGCAATGTGCCAAGCACCAGTATTAGTTACGCCAGACTTCACAAAAACCTTTATTGTGGAATGTGATGCCTCGGGAAATGGAATTGGTGTTTTTTAAGGCAAGAAGGAAGACCCATTTCTTTTGAAATTCGTTCAATCAAAGGAAATTATTTACAGAAACCTATTTATGAGAAGGAAATGTTAGCAATACTACACGCTCTAAAGAAATGGAGACCTTACCTAATGAGAATACACTTCAAGGTAAAAACAAATCATGATAGTCTTAAATACTTTTTGGAATAAAGACTATCTTCATAAGAGCAGCAAAAATGGGTCATAAAGATGTTGGGTTATGACTTTGAAATCATCTAAAAAAAGGGAAGCTAGATGTTGTTGTAGATGCACTCTCAAGAAAGGATGAGGGTGTGGAAGCATTTCTTTATGCCATTTCTATTATACAACTAGATTGGATAAGCAAAACGTGGGAGGAATGGAAGAATGACGAAGAATTGTGGACACTCATTCAAAATTTGAAGTAATATCCCAGTACATATGATACATTTAGCTGGAAAATTGATTCATTATGGTACAAATATCACTTATATCTTTGTAACAATTCCCAAATAAAATAAAATATTCTTTTGGAATTGCACACCTCTCCCTTAGGAGGACACTCGAGATTTTTTTTAAATTACCACGAGGTCAAGAAAGAATTTTTTTAGGATGGCCTTAAGTATGATATTCAAAATTTTGTGGCCGAATGTTTGGTCTTCCAACAAAATAAATTTGATACAATTAAGACTTCGGGTTTGTTACAACCTTTATCCATTCCAAGTCAACGTTGGGAGGAGGTTTCAATGGATTTTATCACAGGTTTTCCCAAATATGAAGAAAAGAGTGTAATCATGTTGGTAGTTGATAGACTTAACAAGTATGCCCACTTTTGTGCATTATCTCATCCATTTAAATCCATTACAGTCCATGTTGCATTTATGGAAACAATTCAAAATTTTCATGGAAACCCAAATATTATTGTAAGCAACAGAGATCCCATTTCCACTGGAGATTTTTGGACGGAATTATTTTCTTGTCTCGGTACTCAAGTAGCTCATAGCTCATCTTATCATCCTCAATCTGATGGGAAATATGAAATAGTGAAGAAATTTTTGGAAGGATATCTTTGTTTCTTTTTATATGATAAAAAAACATAATGGGTCAAGTGGTTGCCTCTTGATGGGTCAAGTGACCCCATTTATGGCACTTTATGAATATCACCCACCATCCATCACATCATATTTAAAAGAAAATTCTAAGGTTAAAGAAGTGGAATATAACATCGAGAATCAACAAAAAGTTCTCCAACTATTAAATGATAGCCTAACTATGGCGCAAAATTGAATGAAACAACAAGCAAACCAACATTGAAGCAAAAGAAGTTTTGATGTAGGCGACTGGGTATTTTTATGGATACAACCATACAAAAAAATGTCCCTCAAGCAAGCTAAGAAGGATAATAAATTATCACCAAATTATTATGGTCCTTACAAGGTGTTTCAAAAGATTGGTACTATGACATACAAATTGGAGCTTCCTGCATCTTCCCGAGTGCACCCAATTTTCCATGTTTCATGCTTAAAGAATGTTATAGGTGAAAAACTCCCAGTTCAAACAATATTTCCAGAACTTGAAGAGGAAGGAAAAATCATATTGGAACCTGAAGCAGTCACAGAAATAAGAACTCGACAGCTATGAAATCTATCAATTTCAGATTATCCAATCAAGTGGAAGAACTTACCCACTAAATATTTCACATGGGAGGATGAGAATTTTATACACAAGCATCCAGATCTACTCAAGCATTGAGGAAAACACTTTTTGAAGGAGAGGGGCATGTTAGGTCCCTATAATACTAGTGTGTCCCCTTATTGTTATTCTTAGTGTAACCCCCTTATTGTTATTATTGTGCCCATGTAGTCCCCATATTACTATTGTGCCCCATAGAAGCCCTCTATTTTTATTTTTGTGCCCTTACATTATTATTGTTATGCAGGCTCTGATTATATTGGGACCCCTTATAGGAAGTAGGTTTTTTCATTTGTATCATCCAAGAATTTTTCATCTATGTAATGTAAAGGAGGTTTCCCCCTCGAAGTGGATAATTTTTAAGTCGTTGATCAATATTTTCTTCTATTTTTTGAGTTGGTTACATAATATATTGGAAGAGAAAATCTAGCTCTAGATCAATGGTTATTCCTACTATCAAATTATTGATTATGGTTGTTTACCTTTTAGATTCCATAGATGCCACAAACATGGTCATCTAGCTCATGATTTCCCTCTAAGATATAGAAGGAGAAGAAGACAAAGGAGTGACATCGGGACTGAGGTTCGGTCACAATTCGAAGATGAGGAGAAATTTAAGATGGAAGGGGAAGATATACAATAGGTTGTAGATAAAATGTCAATGGAGGTGAAAGAAGACCAACCTGCACATCAAGAGAATACCCCTATGTCAAAGCAAGACCATACTCAGGAAGACATGGGAACTAATGAAATGTCGGAACTCTCTGTGGGAATTGTTTCTCTTCCCCTTTCCTAAAAACAAGGCTCTCTTCATTCTTTGATAAATGCACTCCCTAGGCTTGGTCCCTCCGAACCTCATATGAATGAATCACCTTGTTTAGGCAGTCTGTCTCCTACCATGGAGAACATTATCACATCTATCCTGACCTTATCTCTTGATAAAATCTCCTATAACCTCTGGTCGTGGGGAAAAGGGCCTTTGTCAGTAGATCCCATAGGTGGCTTGGGAAGTTATCCAAAACTCTCTATGCCTTGGAAAACCAAGGGAAGGAAAATTGATTTGTCTAAGGTTCATTTAAAAGCAAATTTAGATATATCTGATGGAAAACAATTATCCCTTAAGGGGGTGCTTAGAGCAGCACAAACCCCTGTCACAATTTCCAAATGATCCTGTTATCTTTCAATTTTCATGCTTTTGATAGCAACCATAAGAAGCTAACCTTAAAATCTCTCTTTCAAAAATACTACCCTGATGTAATTATGTTGCAATAAACCCTTAGTCCTGGTGAAACAAAGATGAACTCTCTTAAGAAAATAATTCCAGGATGGACCTTTGTGACTGTTGATGCTAAAGGGAAATCAGGGGGCTTGGATTTTGGTCTCAAAGATAGTGTTTTAAAATTGAAAAATTATTGGGGCTGTGAACTGGTGCTGAGGGCTAAGGTTTAATCGCCTGAATTATGTTCTAACTTTACTCTAGTAAATATCTATGGTTTGTGTCAGTAAAGGGTATTGTTCTGGAACAATCTATTCTCAAAATCCTTTATGAAAGCTCCCAATCCAGTGCTGGGAGGCGACCTCAATTTCTCTTTAGGATTGTTTGAGACCTGGGGTCAGGCACGAGCAGATCCACTTGTTGACTATTTCTTGAAAGAAATAAGATATGGTTTCCTTATATACATTAATCTGATTAAATATACCCCAACATGGAGGAACAAAAGAGTGGGGGATGCCAGGGTTGCTAAGAGGTTGGACCGCTTCCTATTGAATGACGAATTTGTAGACAAAACCCTTGGTTTTAGGTAATGGGTGGGTTTAGAAGGGGAATCAAACCACTTTCTGATCTTATTGGAGCTTAAAGCTCCCAATAAGAAACCAGAATCTCCCTTTAAATTTAGTCCTAGATGGCTCAAAGAACCTAGCTTCATAAGATTAGTACATGACACCTGGAGACCTCTAGATCGACCCTAAAACTTATACCTTAGCCACTTATGGGAAAATTAAAAATATTGAAACTGGAGACTGTTAATTGGGCCAAAGAGAAAAATATAAGGGAATAATTTGAACGTAGGTGCATTGGGGAGGAACTAGAAGGATTGGAAATGTGGAAGAGGATGGATCTGAGACAAAGGAGAAGAGGGAAAGGATAAAATTTCTAGAGACAAGGAGAAGCAATATATTAAATACATTGAAGAACAATGGAGAATGAAAAGTAGAGCCATATGGCTTTCGGATGGGGATGAAAACACAAAAAAATTTTAGAACTATGCAAAAGGGATAAAAAACACCAATACTATTTTGGAAATGAGTCAGGTTGATGGGGACAAGAAAAAATCTTTCAATGAGCTGGCCACTATTGGAAGAGACCACTTTAAAATCTTATTCAAATATCATGAGGGAGAAACAATTACTAAGGTTATCCAGGTGGCCCATCTCTTCCCTAGGTATGCAGAGGAGAACAAAATGAGATGCTAATGGCCCCTATAACAAAAATTGAAGTCAAAGGTGTTATAAAAGCTATGAAAAAATATGAGATTCCACGGCCCAATGGTTGTATGGTGGAATTATTCAAACATTTCTTTGAACTACTTGGGGAAGGGATTGTTTGGGTGGTGGAAGAATCTAGGAGCAGGGGTTTCATCCACGAGCCTTTCAATTCAACCTTCTGGCTTTAATCCTGAATTCTGATGCCATGTTTCCCTCAAATATTTAAGACCTATTTCCCTTTGTAACTGCATTTACAAAATCATAGCCAAAATTATAGAAAATCATTTGAAACCAATTCTATCAAGTAATATCTCTAAGGAACAGTTTGGGTTTCTTGATGGCAAGAAGATCCATGAAGTTATTGGTGTGGCCTAAGAAAAGATGCACAACATCAAGAAGTCAATGAAAAAATGCATGATTGTTAAAATTGATCTCTCAAAAGCTTATGATAGGATTAGTTGGTTATACCTAAGGAAGAAGGCTTGTTTATAGAGGAAAAGGAGGAGTTTGGGATCCCTACACAGGTGTAAGGGAGGCCTATCCTTTAGGAGTGTTCCAAGGGAGGTTGGAACTACTAACTAAAGGAGGAAGCCCGTGGTTGTTTCAGTTCAACCACTCCCAATGACTCATCCACGAGGTGGTTGGAATGGAACCTCCGCCTCTATTTTTAAAAAACATTCCCCAAATAGCTTGGTGTGGGCATTACACTAGGACAAAGCGCCAGGTGGCACGGGCCCTAGTGTTAATCTTCCACATCGGAATGAGGGTAGAACTGGCTACTCGCACAAAGGAAAAAATAGGGGTTTTTGCTGCTCTGTTCAGGAAATTGTCAACAAGAGGAATGTTACCTTCATGTAGAGGGATGCAATGAAGGTCTTTGCAAGGCATGACACTTTTCATAAGTCACAGAAATGACCCTCCAATGTGCGGGATGGGGATTGCAGGGACAGTGACAAAATGTTGTGTAACAGATGCCCCCTAAAGCATGAGGTCTGAGGGAGAGGGAGGGGCGAAATGCTTTATGAGAACGCGTTTGAACCAAACACCACTGTAGGAAAACCTGCAATTACAAAGACAACTGAGATCTCGGATGCATGAACGTGTGACATGGGCGCAGCCATCCATAATAGAGTATATAAACTGAGATCTAGGTATGGACGCAACCATCCAACAGTAAAGATCAAAAAATAGACTTAGGTATGGTCGCAACCATCAAATAAAAGAGTCATACAATAAGTCATGATAATCCACAAAGAACCCGCAGCCTGGATTTTATTAGACAAAACCCAGGGTCCTGCGCTTCATCTCGATCCGAGAGGTACAAATTCAAGCGTGTGAATATATGAGCTGAAGTCGAACATGCAATAAAATCATCTGATTACCAGCCAATGATGAAAGTTGTTAACAAATGCGAGAGGAACCACCAATAATGACAATGGATCTCAAGGTACGAAAGGTACAATCCACGGAATGTGAACAGTGATCTGGTGTCGAACACCCGCAGAGTCAATCCATCAAAGGCCAATGATGTGGACCTTACGTCGAATGCGAAGAACCTTCCATTGAGGCATGCAGGCTCCAAGGTACTAGAAGGGAGTCTCTAGATGAAATTCCTAGATAATGAGCTGAAGTCGATAGGAAGTGACCTGGTCGAAGGAAGGCCTTAATGTTTCCCACATCATCGACACGAGATAGAGGAATATGATTTTTGTGAATAAGGACCAACAGAGAATCAGAGGGAGGTTGAAAACTGTAGAGGCAAACTTCTCTTGAACATATCAGTAGCACGACATTGGATTTGGCAGTATTTGACATCAAAGGATCTGAGGTCATGATGACGTGGCAAAGAGAAAATGAGAAGTCAAAAAAGATTACCCAAACCCATGGAGGCAAAAATGATGAAATGAGATGTCCCCAACCCAACACGAATGTAGACAAGTGCCATGTTCAAGAGCGACATACTGCCAACACAACTAAAATCTGGTTCCATTTTCCCCCACCATTTCTGGTGAGTACCCCAGTTATTTTTTAAAACAAGCTTGAAAGGGATAGCATATGCTTGCACCGTAAGTTTTTCCTTCGAACAAATCCATCCTAGTACATTTTACAAGCCCTAGGAAGGAGGAACTCGAATAACGTCATGGTGACAGAGTCCGATGTCATCAGGGTTTAACGAGTCTGACAAAAGAAGAACTCGGCATCTTTTCATGTTTAGAGAGTTTGAAAAGAAGGAAAAAAAGAAAACTTCAGCAATCCCTTTTCATAGATGGTCTCACAGATCCGAAAAGGTAGAAAACTATGTCTGAGAGAACCTCTTAGTTGCGATAGGCTAAGGTATTACTTTTTCGTAAATGATCCATCCCAACCCGAAAAAGGGGTAAATGTATACTGGGTAGATATCGTTTCGCAACCATTTAATGAGTTCAAAACGACAAGTGTCTCGGCAATATTTTCAATTTTAGAGAGTCAGAAAAGAGATGAAAGGTGACTCTAGTAGTGACTTTTTCGTGTTTTTACCGAGTCCGAAAAAGTATAAAATATAACTAGTCACTTCATCATTGTTGCATGAAAACCTGTCGCTGCACAAGAGACATGTATAAAACCCATTTTTCGAAAATAATACAGTAAAATAATCGAAAAACACGTCTTAAAACCTAATTAGGGTTGTGAAAAAGTTATAAAATGCCAAAAATAGTAAAAACAATTACTTTTCACTTTTACCTCTTGTGGAGCCGCTAGTTACCCATTTTTACTGTGCAATCTTGCAGCGACGATAGTGGCCAATCCAATAGATCAATCGCAAATCCGTCAACTCTAGGTAAGAGCTGAGATCCCTCTCATGATTTTAAGCTATTATTTCCTTCCTACATTTGTCAATTTTGAATTCGGGGGGGGAGAATTTGTACAATTTAGGGCTGCGCGGTTGGCACAAGTTTCAGGCACGGAGTCGTGCCAACCGCCTGATTTTTAACATTAGGGCGCACCCATTGGTGCGACTATTTTAGAAATAGTCGCGCCAACAACGAAAACCAATTTCAAGTCAAAATACATACCAAATGTCCCAATATTTTACAAATTTGAGGATGATTATTGATTAATACCACTCATATGTGTGTGTTTGCAGGTAGAAAGGAGCGAAATTGTCATTGAATGGAAATAACGGGAACATAGTAAAGAAGATGAGTTAGCCATGGAAAATGAGGGAGTTATGGAAGCCCTCAGAAACTGTGTCTTGAAAAAATTCTTTCTAACACCATGTCTCCAAGCCCAACCAGAATTTCTACAATATCTAGTCATTATATGGGACAAAAATTAAGAGAAGCTCATCCTACGGGATCAAGAACTCGAGATCGATGTTTCTGATGTGTATTTCATCACAGGATTGTCACGGAGAGGTGCAGCACCACTCCTAACCAACACCCGGCCTTGCATGGAAAACATGACCATGGTGATAGACAGGGTGTGTCGAGGAGCGCGGAAAGGATCGGGTAGTGGGAAAGTTGATATACAAACTATCCCAGATTTGACACTACGCATGGTATTTCACACCATCACATGGGCTGCAAGATCACAAGCACCACACGAGGCAACAAAGACATAGTTGCTTCTTGCTATGGACTGTATGGCTCTGACCCTCTACAACTGGGCAGAGGCCATGACCATAAACATGAAGCACCAACTAACCAAATGCAAGAAGAACAAACTGAAACAATTACCAATTTTTCAGTGACAAGAGGTCATAGTTCCGAATCCACCAGTGAGGGAACCACAGATGGCTTGATGGGCAGCACTGATGCCAAGAGCAGGGGGCGGCCAACAGATGTCTTGGAGGCCGGAATTTTTTTATTGGCTCCATCAACAACTGATTGTCGTAGAGGATTGGCCCTACTCTGGCACAGATTTTACTGATGACCCAGACCTCCCACTCCTGGAGGGAGAAGATTGGGATGAAGATTTGGGTAAAACTCAATTTTTGAATTTTATGAGTATTATGATTTTTTTTGTTTATTTATGTATGTTGTGACATTAAATCCATGTGATGCAGATGTTGGCCCAGAGAGGCCTGCCGGTATGTCCCTGATAGTGAGGGGAATCCCTTGTGATTTCGACCCTCAAGGCGGGGGCGACAAGGAAGATGAAATAGTGCGCAAACCGGAGGGGATCACCCGCGGAGTCCCAGATTATGCATGTTTTGATGATGTTCCTCGAGCATATTAGAGACATACTGTAGGGGTGCCTAGCCAAATCCACCGCTTGCTGAGGCGGCTAGTACGGGCCGTGACATGTTATCACGAGCATCATGTTGATTAGACACCTAGGTTTATTTCATCTGCATATTTTGCGAGACGTGATGTCTCGGGATGTAACAGAAATATACACATATTTTTTGACGTTATGATGCACACAGTTGCAAACATGCGATATATATATACATATATATCTTACATATGATGATGTTTTTACAAATTATGCAAATGTCTACCTAATACAATGTTAGCCACTATATCAGTTAATGTGTTCACTTTCCTAGGAATATGTTGATAAGTGATGAAATAAAAATGTCTTTCCAACAAATGAATATGTAAATACAATCTTAGAATGTGCGGATTTCTAACCGAATAATGATTATTGAGTTGCAGAACAACAATTTGTGGATCTAAATTTACAAGCAATGCGTGTATGCCGAGGTTGATTGCCTCGGTTAATAGCTCAATAACAGCACTATATTCAGTGACATTGTTTGTATTTTGTCCTAGACAAATACCTTGCAAATCTATCAACTCACCAGCAGGATCATAAATTACCCACGCTGCTGAAGACAAATTCCTAGTACAGCAGGAAGCACCATCCGCGAAACCGACATAAGGGGTAATAGACATCTGCACAATAAGCAAGACCCAATAAGCAGGAAAACACTCACAAAGCACACCAAACCCAAAAACATGTACAAAAATGAAAATAACACCTATGTACACCTATTACACATGGGTTGTTCAAGAGGATGACCTTCGTAATCAATAAGCTCATAGGCTCCATTTTTCAATACACATTTAATAATGTAGGGCCCATGCCACATAGGTTGAAATTTGCCTGCCCCTAGCTTATCATGAGCTTGGTCATACAGGAGGACGAGGTCTCCTTCAATGAAGGAATGAGGGGAAACTAATTGACCAAAATGAGCTTTGAATCACTTCTTTTGTGCTTCGATAACCAAAGCGACTAAGCGATGAGTTTCATCCAACCTCTCTAAGTATAGGAGATGCTCTTCTTCTGGCGAAGTATTTGGAAATAATTCCACAGCTAACTTGAGCGAAGGTATTTCACACTCAATTGGAAGAGTAGCTTCCAGACCGTAAACCAACTGAAGAGGGATGAATTCGGTCGCACTCTAAGTCGAAGTTCGGTATGCCCAGAGAGCCTAAAATAACATGAGATGACAATTTGATTTATGGATCCCAATCGTACGCTGAAGCATTATGACAAGAATTTTGTTCACAGCCTCAACCTGGCCATTGGCTTGAGGGTAGTACGGCGTTGATCTGTCGTGACACAGACCCAACTTAGAAGTCAACTCTGCCACCATATAATCCTGAAAATGGGAACCATGATCAGTAATAATGGCTTAAGGGACACCAAACCTAGCAATAATATGATTGAATATGAACTGAGTAGTTGTCTTACCATCAGCGGCATGTGTAGGCATTGCTTTGGCCCATTTGGTGAAGTAGTCCATGGCTACGATGATATAAGCATGCCCGTCGGTCGAGTGAGGGTTAAACATCATAAAATCGATGCCCCAGTTGGCAAAGGGACCAATGGTAATGACATGGTGAAGAGGAACAGGTGGCGCACGCAATTTGCGTTGATAAATTTGGCAATCATGACATTTACGAATGTCGACAATACAGTCTTTGAAAATGGAAGGACAAAAATAACCAGCACGAAGTATCTTTTGTGCAGTAGCGTAAATAGACATGTGACCACCACAGGCGCCACTGTGATAAGCATTTAATACGTTCTCAGCTTCCTCTAGGTTCAAACATCGACAGAGTACGGAATCAACTCCAACGCGATAGAGCGTATCTCCGACTATACAATAAGGTTGCGAGTGATGCCAGATTCAACGGCAGGCATCCTTTGTCAACTCAGATCGGAATGTAGAAGTCTGGAGATATACGATGATATCACCGTACCAAGGGTCGAGGGTGTTAATCAAGAAAAGTGTATTGTCTGGAATACGGTCCTCAGAACGAGATGGAGCGGAGTCGGAAGGAAGGGAACAAATCAAATCAGCAAAAACTAGTGCTTTCTTTGATTTGGCAGCAGTAAATTCCAAATTTAACTCTTGGAGGATAATGATCCACTTCGAGTATTTCCCCCCCAGCAATTTTCGAGACAAAATATAGGTCATGGGGTTACAATCGAAAATCACATTCACCGTATGCAGAAGAATATAATGACGAAAACGTTGGATGGCCTGGACCGCAACTAGTGCTAACTTCTCGACATGAGCATAAAACATTTCAAGATCGAGAAGGTTACGAGACAAGTAATAAATGACATGTTCATGACCATCATCATCATCTTGTACCAAAACCATGGCAATTGTACTAAAAGTGGCATCTAAATAGAGGGAAAAATCACGATGATAATTCAGAGGACGTAATAAAGGAGAATTGACCAGCAATGTCTTGAGTGCATCAAAATATTTGTTGAGCAATCTCATCCTAGCAGAAAGAGACGTCTTGTTTCAAAAGTCGCGGGTATCCTTTAGCTACTTATGCATAGTTTGGTATAAAACGACGTAGAAAATTCACTTTTCCTTGCAGACTCTGCAACTGATGTAATGAGGATGGAGAGGGGAGATTGATAATAGCCTCAACCTTGAGTGGATCGAGGAAAATTCTGTCTTTAGACACGATAAACCCTAAAAGTCTACCGGAATCAACGCAGAAGACACATTTATGCAGATTAAGCCGAATGTTGTAGTGTCGACAACGAAGAAATATTTCATGAAGATGGTCTAGATGGTCCCTATGCTTATCTGAATAAGCCGGAAGGTCATCCAGGTAAGGCTGGACGATATGACGAATGTCATGGAAAGCGTAGGACATCGCTCGTTAGAATGTGGCCCCGGCATTCTTCAAACCAAAAGGGAGCTTCTTGTATGCAAAAGTACCCCAAGGACAGATAAAAGTTGTCTTATGCTGATCAGCTGGGAGAATGTTAATCTAGTTATATCCAGAAAATCCATCCATAAGGGAAAAAATTTCACTCCTGGCACAGTCTTCAATAATCTGATCAATGAAGGGAGTAGGATAATTATCCTTAAGACAGGCTCGATTTATGTCACGGTAATCAACATAGACGCGGATATTTCCTTGTTTCTTATCAACAAGAATGATATTTGAAACCCAATCTGTCAAGGGAATTGGATAAATGAAACTAGCTTTGATAATTTTTTCAACTTCACTTTTAATGGCTGCAACCTTTCTAGGGTGTACCGGACGAAGACGCTAGCGAATAGGCTTCGAACCGGGATAGGTAGGGATTTCATGCACCACTATACTAGGATCAATTCCGGGCATTTCTTCGTAGGACCAGGCGAAAACATCGCAAAATTCACAGAAAAGGATAGTATAAACTTGGACTTCATCTGAAGAACAAGTGACTCCCACATGGATGTTCTCGACGATTCCCGACTTCATGGAAATGTCAATAGGCATCGTTTGTGTGATATTGCTCAAATTTCCTTCTGTAAAGACTTCATGTGTCAGGATTGATGTTTGAAGTGGAGGAGAAGGAATTTGAGATGAAAAACGCTGAAGACATGTAGACATAGCCCTGAGGCCAGGCATAAATGAAGAACGATGATGACCATCGTCTCATGGTTTCCACGATGGCTTCATCGAAAGGAAACACTTCTTTCAAAGGATCAGGCGAATATAAATTGTCGAGCCAGGGGGATTGAGAATACACGTCAAGAGACAAGTGCAAAGGAGCACCATCAGAGGGTGGAGTATCTGATGCAGTAATGAGTTCACAATAATCAATTTCAATCGAACTCAAAGGCATTGAATCCCCAAATGAAGTGACTTGTTCGAGCAAAGGAATAATCCATGGGTCATCGGACCGAGAGATTATATGAACTTGAACAGTCATTGGTGGTGAAAGGGGAAAAATACCCATGAGGGCTGGATCCTTAAAGAGACCTGGATCAATGCTCTCGAAGGAAGTAAGTATCTTATCCACATACAAAACTTTGTTCTCAGAAGAAGAGGTGAAGAATGACAATTGATCGACAGTAAAAAAATTTCCCTCGTGTGGAAATTTCAAAACACGGAAGAGGGTGGATGGAACGCAAAGCATAGCATGGGTCCAACTACGACCGAGTAGAAGATTGTAATTGAGTTTTGCGTCAACTACCTCTACTTCAACATTGACTGTCTTCCCTTTCAAAGTAATCGACAAACTTGCGAGAACACCCAAAGGTTTTGATTCTCTTCCATCAAATTCTTCAAGGGCATTTGGTGAGGAATTCAG
Source organism: Pinus albicaulis (assembly GCA_034641835.2). Classification (NCBI taxonomy): domain Eukaryota; kingdom Viridiplantae; phylum Streptophyta; class Pinopsida; order Pinales; family Pinaceae; genus Pinus; species Pinus albicaulis. The sequence goes on along the minus strand of CM076575.1, from coordinate 985,656,065 downwards.
GGTCGGAGAACCAATGGCCTTCCAGCAAGAAGCTGACATGATACAGGTTGATGCACCTTCATCCACAATGGCTCAGTGGATGTCGAGACCATTAATAACGACTTGTATAATGAGCGTAATCTGGTGCGGAAGTCGCAGGACGAAATTCTCTAGATCAAAAGTGAGAAGGCTAGTATCAGCAGGATCAATCCCACTGATTGCAGATAATAAATCTTTCCGCTAAGATGGAAAACTCTGAAGTACTTCTAATGCGGACATTGTGGACGGCGCCTATGCCAAATCCTCAACAATACTGTGATGTTGAGCACCACGGATGTTGGGATTATAAGAAGACTTCCGAAGAACACCTTTAGAAGGTGGTCGCACAACAAGTTCAGCACTGGGCCTTTCAATCTCTAAAGGGCCAGAAGCAGGTGGGGGAGGAGGACCATTAGCGATGTCCTTCCCCGATGCTTGGCACAACCCTACATAATCTTTCGATCAAGTAGTGATATAAACGGATGCAAACCGTTCATCATGAACACTTGAGAGCCAAATGGTACAGATGACTGAGGTTTCTCAACCATTTGTGTCTGCTAAGACGGAAAAGGTTCTTTAAGGATAGCAGGAGTACCCTGAGTGCCTTTGAGAAATTTACTCACTTCGGCCTGTCGAGGACAGTCCTTGGTGTAATGCTCTTCATCACAAATCAAAAAAGGATACTTCGGCTTACGCTGTGAACCATCATCAGCACGAGATTTGGATGAATCTGGTTTCTGGGCATCGGCCTTGGCCTTGCCTTTACCCTTTGTTTTACCTTTAGAAGCTTTATTCGCAGGATTGGCCTGAACGGCATTGACCTCCGAGTTTTTACCAGGATTCGGGCTAGACTGAGGAACATTATCATTTGAAGAATTAGATTTTTGCTTCCCAGGGTTGGAAGAAGAAGACTTACGTGAAGTCTGAGACATAGAACCAATAATCTCATCGACGGATGGGGTCTTCGATGCTTTAGAAGTTCCAGGTCGAGGGGCGTCAGTCAAAATATCATACAATATACTCGATTGAGAGTACACGAGATCAAGGTACCAGGGATGAGCAATGGCTTGTTCCTTGGTTACACATGCCCCCATGGTGATGTCTTTCGCAATCTCATTGACAAAGGAGGTGGTGAACCGAGGAGTAAGAAGTTGATCAGGAATTTCAAATTTTATCAAGCGACGACAACGTCTCCATTCATGAATATGGTCTGAGATATGAGTAGCCCAGTCATGTTTCAAGGAGGTGAGGAGATGCGCCTCGGCTTCATAACAAACTGGTAACTGAAAATGAGAAAGGAACACCATCGCGAGAGAGTTGAAATCTTGAAAGATACCACGAGAGAGCTTGATGTACCACTTAGCAGCAGCACCAGTAAGAGTCCGTTGGAAAAGACAAAGCCGAATGGAATCATAAACCCAAGAGTTAGAGGAACACCACAAGTGGTAAGTCATAACATGTGCTTAGGGGTCTTCTCCAAACTTGCCCTCAAATTTGGGACAATCACCAAGAATCTTAGCCGGAACCATAGGCCAATATGGGTTGTGAAGAATAGGATCATTCATTAACTTTGACACATCCGGTAACTCCAACGTGGCGAGAAATGGTAATTTAGGATTAAAAGGCATAGCATGTCCCTGATAAGAACCCGAATTCACATTCCATCCTGTTTGAGAAAGATTCTACCACCATTGGTTCTGTCCCAAAGGATTCTGACAATATGGGGGATAATTCAAATAATTTTGTTGATACTGAGGACCAGGATACTAATTCTGAGTATACCATCGAGGTCCTTGCTAAGCAACATAAGGATTTTGCAGCAGAATGTAAGTATGGCCTTGCGGCTGATTATACTGCAACGGATTTTGAGGGTGATAAGTAAAACCTCGAGGCGCACTATATACTGGTTGATATTGACCACGAGGATAATAAATGCCTTGGGTTTTAACTGGCTGTTGATAACTGGGCCCTTGTTGAGCTGAATAAACAGGGTGAACCAGCTGCTGAGCAGACTAAATAGGCTGCTGAAAATTGGGACCCTACTGTGAAGCAGAGTAAAAATTTTGTTGAGCAGATTGAGCCAGTTATTGGACCGATTGAGTAGGTTGCCCCTGCGGAGCAGATTGGACTGGATGTTGTGGGCCACCAAGTTGCCCCTGCTGAGCAGGTTGAATTGATGGTTGTGATGGACCAGGTTTCCCCAGAGGAGGAACAGAGGGTTGTCCTTGTTGCCCAACGTTCAGACCAGTTTAGGTACATGATCCTAATTGTTGTACAAAAGGTTGTCCCTGAGACGAATAGATTTTCCCCCCAGGACTGTGAAAAGGTCTTGGTTGATACAGAGGTTGACCGGAAGGCCCCTGAGGTTGTCCTTATTGGACCATAGGCTGACCTTGTAAAGTTTGGCCTTATGGACTGTAAGGTTGTCCCTGAGGACCGAATGCAAACCCCGACTGAGCTGAAGGTTGTCCCTGAAAGGGTTGTCCTTGTGCGCCAAGGGGTTGCACCGAACAAGTCCTCCCAATATTTGGAAGGATTTCATAGGGGTCATAAACAGTAACCCCACACTCATCATAATGGTGGGGAGTAGGAAACACATAGATGGGGGTACCGACAACATCATAGTGATGAGGAGTAATATAGGGAAAATAAACAGGATTACCATATTCATCATAATGGTGTGGCAAATTAAAAAGAGCATGAGGCTGTTGAGAAACCTGAGAGTTCTGTTGATTAATAGCCAATAGATACTTTTCAAAAGTAAGGCCACCAGGTATATGAATCGAGGCCACTGGTGACTAAGTGACCGGTGTAGATGTGGCCATGGAGACAGTAGGTTTAACTAGGATAGATGTAACTGAAAGCGACAAAGCAGGTTTCGTCGGTGACATTCCTATTGATGGAAGGAATGGACTCCTGGACGGAGTAGATGCTGCCAAGGATGCAACACCAGTAATAATCTGACCCATAGACCTATATCCGGCTAGAAGTGAAACCGATGGTGAAGATTGAGCAGACACATGAGTGGTGTTTTCAGGGAAAATTTGATATTATTCGTTAGAAATAGGGATTCCATCACTGCCAATAGGACCTGATGTGTCCATTTCTGAGTCCTCCGTAAGGTCTTCGAAAAGACTACGAGGACTAGGAGTTATAACAGTAGCTAAAAATGGTGATCCTGACATAAGAGGAGGGAACTCTTCCTCATCCCCAAAACCAGACCAAGCGCCTGAGGGAGGCCAATTGAACTCAACTGGCTCGTTAGCGCGAGACCGGGTAGCAAGGGGTAAGACCGATGGGAGAATAGGTTGCTGAAGCTCGGCAGACCTAGAGGATTGAGGAGTTTCGAATGAACTATTCGGTAAAGGAATACCTCTAGAAGGGAGCGAGGATGAAAAAACCGGTGGTTCCGCCACCATGACTGCTTCACAACAAGAAGGAAAAAGAAAGATCTGAGTAAAGACTCAAAAATCCAAGACAAAATAAAACAAGCCAAGTAACAAAAAATTTTATGGGCGTGTGATCATGGGTAGTTTATTTTACAACACTGAAACCAAACTTTGTTGTTTCATGTTTTAAGAGTCAAGAAATAGGCAAAAGATGACTCTAGTCACTTTCAATTTTGAACGAGCGCGAAAGGACAAGTGCTCGAGGATCTTTTCAAATTTAAAGAGTCAGTAAATAACAAAAATGACTGCTCAGGTATTCTAAGCAAGAGGGTATGTCGGGTTTCCGTGAACTTCCATATACACCTTGGTGATAAAATGAAAGAGAATTGACCAAGGACTTAATGTACGTGCAGGTAGTCTCCCCGAATGCTGTGTTCGGTGTATCACGGTTACAAAGAGGCAGACTCGGCTTCCTATGGATAAAAGGATTGCAACCTATAGGGGTCTCTGCTAGGTTTTGAGACGCTGGAACACGTCTCTAACTTATACCACTAGAATATTTCATTAGGTTTAAATGTTGCCTTAGGTTAATTGAAATAGATTTTAATGTTGATCTTGGATTAGATTTCAATTTCCAGGCCTTAACGTATGTCGGATCTGCAATCTTCCTAAATGCAAAACTATATGCAGAAGGATACCATTTTCGTTCAATGAAAGCTATCTACGAGAAGGAAAGAAATTTTTCAAGCAATAGCAAATAATGAAATCATGCAAAAACATCCACTAATGCATCGAATGCAATCTATGAAAAACAAAACTCTTTCCTAGGCTATGCAATGCTAGTTATGCGAGAGAACATTTCACTTTCAAAGCAAAAAGAATGCAATATTTTGGTTTTTTCAATGCAATAGAGCAAACAATTCACTTAATAACATGAAAAACAAAACTAAACACTAGCTTGAGAGAGTGAATGTAAAAGTTGAAACGGAATGACTCCAACAACATGAAACAAACACAACAATACCCAAACTAATGCTACAATCTTTTCAAATCAAAGAAAAATCTCCAAAATGACCCATACAATCAATGTAATCAGTGCTTGGAGTAAGAGGAAGAAAAATAAAACGAGAGAGGCAATGATCATTCAACCAATGAACATACTCAACAGGATCAAAGAGACCAAGAGAAATTAAACAGAGAACAAATCCGACAGCTATCAAGAAACTTAATCTCCAAACAGAAGGCTCAATGCACCAAGGCACTCAGAAACCGTAAGATCTCAAGTCATACTGATAATAAATGGATAAACAAATAAAGAAAACAAGCCTCCAGCAATCAAAGATAGTCCAAAATGCGTCAATTACTCTTAAGAATAAACCAGAAACAAGTTCAATCAACCAAAAACTCATGAAAATATCACACCCAAAAACTCATAGGGGTCGGCATGATTGTGAGGCAGCATTCAGCGCAAAACAGGGGATGGCGCGAGTGCTACAAAAGCAACATGCACCAATCGGCGCGACTATTCAGGGGAAAACCGCGCCAAACCAGTTATGCAAGGAAAAGTGAAAAAACTCAACAGAGCAGAGGTCAATCTTGACACTCTAGGGCTGAATGAGGGTTTGAAACACAGTTAAACAACCAGGAAGGTAAACAACAAGACAAAAAACCCAAAAACGACCCAACAATATCAAAGACAAACTCGCACTGCTCCCTAGCAGAGTCGCCAACTTGTTATGTAGGTAAATCCTCTCTGTGGACAAAGACGATCCCTATAGCCCTAGAGTGGGTCTAGTAACAAGGAATCATGCTAGAGTGTAGGTTCCTAGATATTTGAATGAAAGAGGACGCAATAAGATGGCCTACTTGTGGTCCAATGCTGTTGTTGGAAATCGTAGTGGCGATGAAAACTTCTCGCTCCCGATTCGGCAAGTCACAATCCCTTCACTTATTGCACTTGGAGACCTGCACAAAGATCAGAAAACGATAACTGCATTCCACATACTAACTTTATAATTCCATCCAAAATCTACTAGTCAGTCGGAGAAGACTAAGCATATTGCATTTGATAAAGGAAAAATACAAGATGGGAACCAGACAATAGTCACATATATTATTCGGTAGAAAGAAGAGATACAACCATGCTTTGAAGTTGCAGTCTCCTCCAGCGGGGCTCGGGCGAAGCACGTCTCAAAGCTCATCAGGGAATTTAGACAGGATAAGGGACCTCTCGATGGAGTTCCTTCTCGATCTACCTTCTCAATAACTCAGTTATTCAGCTATAGTTCAGTTCTCCAAGTTCAGCACTTCAGCTGTATAATTCTCTTTGTTCAGCTAGCTTTCATAAAGGGAGAAAGCTTGTTTATATAGAGGAAAAGGAGAAGGTTGGGATCCCTACAAAAGTGGAAGGGAGGCCTATCCTTTAGGAGTGTTCCATGGGAGGTGGGAACTACTAACTAAAGGAGGAAGCTCGTGGTTGTTTCGGTTCAACCACTCCCAATGACTCATCCCTGAGGTGGTTGGAATGGAACCTCCGCCTCTAATATTTAAAAAACATTCCCAAAATAGCTTGGCGTGGGCATTACACTGGGACAGAGTGCCAGGTGGCGCGGGCCCTAGTGTTAATCTTCCACATTGGTGCAAGGGTAGAACTGGCTACTTGCGCCAAGGAAAAAATAGGGGTTTTTGCTACTTTGTTCAGGAAATTGTCAACAAGAGGAATGTTACCTTCATGTAGAGGAATGAAATGAAGGTCTTTGCAAGGCATGACACTTTTCATAAGTCACAGAAATGACCCTCCAATGTGCAGGATGGGGATTGCAGGGACAGTGAAAAAACGTTGTGTAACAATTCAAGAGTGGAAATTTTTAATTAGTGAACTCCAAGACACAAATTTCGGGATCAAGGATTGCCCAGATTCTCTTTGATGAGTTCATGCTCTGTTAGGACATTATTCCCCAAAATTTGGATATTGTTTCATGATGACTCGAAGAGTATGGGGGGTATAGGATTGGTGGTGAAAATTACTATGGAAACTGAAATGCCCATCAAAATCCAAATTGTTCTTCTCGTGTATACTAAAGAACAAAGTGCCTACATGGGACAATATACAGAAATGAAACAAACATGATTCTGGTTGGTGTATCTTGTGAAGGGAATCTAAGGAGTCTACTAGCCACTTATTCCTAAGATGCCCTTTATCCATCGAGGTTTGGGAGACAACTATGACCCTCTTAGTCATCTGATCAATCTGGAATGGGGAAAGCTGTGGGGCAGCTTGGCAAAGTTGGTGGTCAATGACCTCAAATGAAAAAATAATAGATATCCCTCTGATTATCTCCTGGGGGATTTTTCTAGCGAAGAATAAAGGCATATTCAAGGAACTTTCTTCCTCTCCCTATCTGATTTCTACAAAATGTGCTTCAATTTTCACTCTCCTCCCTTCCATTTCTCCCTCACATTCAAGCACAATTAATCGTTAAAAATAGATTAGACATGATATTCCATAGGAATATTTTGATGGTGCTTTGGATGCTCAAAATAGGTGTGGGTCGGGGTTGGTTATTCATGTCAATGAAAATATATCACACAAAGCTTCAGTGGGTATCAGAATAGGAACAAACAATTATGTTGAATTACTTTCTTTAAAATTTCTTTTATGCTGGCTCATTCACTTAGGGATTGGTTTAGTTAAAATATTTGGTGACTCCTTGAATGTTATTAACTATTTCAACAATATTTAGATATGTCAAAATCACATATTGATTCCTATAATTGAAGAAATTATTCATTTAAAAATTTCATTTGATCTTATTACTATTTTCCATATCTATAGGGAACATAATACAAAATCAAACCTCCTATCTAAGGAGCGCCTTCAGCAGGATCTGGACATATGGTGCATAGTTGAGACAGTTGATGGTAGGGTCTGTGTGTCAGAGCATCGGACATACAATATATAGTATGCTCTATATGTTTTTTGCTTATTTTTTTATCACTATCTGGTACTCAGAGACTCTGGTATATCATGTATTTTTGTATAAGTTAATTTTGAGACGGTTTTTGTAAAACTATGGTGTTTTTGGGGTCGTTTTCTCCAAAATGGGGAGGCCTTTTTCACTCGAAAAACATATATTTTTTGTGATTGGAATTGTGGAATTTATGTTGCATGGGTTACTTTGGACATACACCCATCAAGGTGACTTCACTTTATGTGAATGCTTAAATGCATATGTTATAAAACTTTTTATTTCCTTAATAAAAAGTTTGCTTTTTCCTTGGAAAAAATAAATAAATAACAAGGGAGAGAAAATCATGTCTACGTTAAGGAAGAAAATATTTCAAAACATGAATAATTTATTATTCAGTCTCAAATATATCATTAAATAAATTATTCACTATATAATTATAAGACAAGAAGAATGAAATGTCGATTTACTAAGACAAAACATCTAGGTGTAATGGTCTTCTCAATGGAAACCCTAATAAATATGCTTACACTAATTATACAAATGATTTAAATTCACAAATATTTGGTGTGACTTGTAAATATTTGCTTAAAGGACGACATTGTAACTAAATGGAACATGTTTTAACTAAGTGTAGAAAAACTTAGTAGCCCTTGTTGAATATGTAGCTGTGGATAATCTCCTTATCAAAGGAGAAAACATCAACTAAGTAATGGATAGAAATTATCTTGCTATAAAAATCACAATGATTATTATTAATTGAATAATTAAATATACTTTAGTTAATCATGATTTAGGATAGAATCTCTTACAATAAAATAAAAATAAGTTTGAATACATATATCTATATAGTGAACCCAAATTTTTGGTGATTGAAGAAAAATCAAAGAAAAAGGAAAACCAAAATGAATTTTATTGTCATACAAAACTTACATAGCATTATTAATGTTCCCAACTAATTTCATATCAACCCCTACATACCTAAGTTACAAAGAGTTAAAAAATGGAGTAAATAAAAGATGACAAAGTGTTATTGGTTAAATTTAAAAAAAAAAAAAAAAAAAAAAAATTAATATATATATATATATATATATATATATATATATATATATTAGTGAGAAGATAACTTACATATCAATTGAGAGTTATTTAAATTTAGTGAGAACAAATGAATCATTATGCTAAAGTCCCTTATAAAGAAAGTTACCTTCAAAAATACAAGAAACCATTATCTCACAAGTTAAAAGGATATAACACAATGTTAATACACAATATACTATAATACATTGTCTTTACAAGCAAGCATGGTTTAACAATAAATGAAATTGTTATTTCACATGATATAACAAGGGTATAGCCTTGATAATATTACATTAAATTGTGGTTCTTTGAAAGAAATGAAAGCTTCATAGGGTCGAGGAACTATTATATAAGCCGTTTAAAAAATGTATAATGCTAATTTCATTGAACAAAGTGATCTAATTGATGATGTTTGTAAAGAAGTATGGTTGGATGGGGATAAAGAGTCTTGTTTGAAATGCTCAACAAATATTATATTTTATTATTGTTATATAGAATGCATTCATTGATGGAATTTATGTAATAGGGAACTCACAGGATGCCACGAAAGTTCTTCATGAGTTGTTCAACAAAGGTTATAGGTTATAGTGTTGGCATAATTACATATGATGTGGTGATTGGTATTGCAACTACTATTAGGGGAGATAGCTTTGTTATAGGTTATTTTTTCGCATCTGGTTAATAGGCCTACAAACCAGATCAATCAAAATCCTTGAACACCTTGTCATCATCCCTACACAAATCCCTAAGCACGACTCTTTCAAATACCTGAGTTTATGGGTCTACCCTTTTTGTGTTAATTTTTAAAATTTATTAAACCAACGTGGAAGAACAACCCCCTCATCCTCTCCATTCACGTGGGATGCAAAAAATTTCCTCCTCTTCCACCTTAGGCAACTCCTAGTCATCATTAGAACCATAAAAAGACGTAGACTATTGAATTTAGTACTTCAAGAGCTACTACTTTTGGTCCTACACTTGAAATATATCCACCAAAATCATCTTTTCATGTGAGTATTGAACCCAATATTACTTCTCCATTCGCTGGTGAATTTGATACAACCAAAACCAAACCATCTAAAATCTCATTACCTGAGGTCATTGAATCTGACTATACTGAATCAGAGACAACACAACCTAAGGTTGTACAACCTGAGGCACTTCAGTTATCTACACATGTTACTTCAGGACCTTCGTCTTCTCTTCCTATGTCTCAGACACAACCATAACCTATATATCTTGGACTTGACAATGAATCACTTCCACCTGGTCTTGTGAGTATTGAAGAGATTCCACATAAAGAGCCTCAACCCTCCTCTCATATTCGAGTAGGGGCTCATTTTTATTAGGCCCATCCTTTTCCTTCTCCTCAGACTCCATCACAAGCTCCCTTATCTGGTTATGTTCCTTTCAACTCATCCTTGAGTTTCCCTCATAGAATCTCTTTGGGATAGTTAGCCATAACTGAATCTATTATGGTTTCTCAGCTTGTATCTACTACCATGACCAATACAACCCATGTTGCAACTTAATCCATGTTTGTAACATCGCCAAAAACACATTTGTATGGTGGCCCATTCATCCCCCTTGGTTACCAATATTTGTCTGGTACCTTTTATGGCATAGCATCGTGTCCATGACCTCTCCCATGGCATATACATATGGAACTCTATCTAGCACTTCTTTGATGAGCCTACATATTTTTTTTCTCTTCTTCCATCTACTCCTACGGTTCAGCAACAGGTTGGTCCTTATGTTAGTGGGTATGGACACCTAGAATAGCCCAATCCACCTCCTATTGGGAACCCTCCTCTTTGGGGGAATTTACCTCCATATAATCCTCATTTTTTGGCAAGGGGGGAACCTGTTGCAAGGATATTTACATCTCCTCAAGTTAGTTCCCAACCTCGTATCAGTCCTCTGCATTCTGGAATGGTTGCTAATGTTTTGAAACCTACCCTACACTTATAACTTGGTTTGGTTGTACCTTAATCTTTAGTTTCTGAACTTGTTCCACCTACATCTAAAATTCTTGTTAAACAACCAATATCTCAAATTTTTCAAGATCAAGTGAATGCAAGCCAACCTTTACATGTTGCATCTTTAACTCAACCTATTCAAATTAAATTACAACCATAACCGCTTGGTTAGGCCAATCCTCAAATTCAAATGGGCCATAATATATATAGTATGGATCATGCACAACCTAACCAACCTTATGTTGGGATGATGAAAAAATCCCACAGGGAAAAAATATCAACTATATCAAGTATACCTCAAATGAATTATGGTTAACAAATCCGAACCTAGCCGTTTCAACCTTTACAAGGTTATCCTGGAACTGGGTAGTAAGGTTATGTGTATTTTGGTTATTAAAATCCTCCCTATCCCATAACACAGATACCTGTTGCTCAGGCCATCCCAACTTACCCAGGGTATCCTCCACCAGACCTCAACAGGAAATTTCCATTCGTAGCAACTCTCGAAATTCTGAATTTGACCAGGCTCGTCAATGATCCCATTACTCATTCTCCTTGGTGATTTGTTATTCCCACAAAATTTCACAGTGATATCCCTAAGTTCAATGGAAATCCTAAAGAAGACCCATCTACACATGTGATGACTTATCATTTGTGGTTTTCTTAGAAATATATCAATGATGACTCTGACGGCAACAAAATGGTATATTGAACTATCATGAGCTTTTTTCAATAATTTCAGAGCCTTGGCTACCATATTCCTAACATATTTCCAGTTTCCCATCCGATATGAGACTAGAACTGAACTTTTAACCAATTTCAAAAAAATTTATGCCAATCACATTTCGTATCACATTCATGAGTGGCGACATCATCGTCATTTTGCTAAAACTTTTATCCCTGACCAATTATTAGTTGAATGGTTAATTAATTATTTGTTTCTGTCTATCACAGAAGACGTTGCCAAAGGCAGAATTTTGACCGAAGAGCAGGTAATTGTTCGAGTTCAGTATTTGGATCTTATTTATACCCAATCCAGCATGCTTTATGATAAAATACCAAATGATCCACAACCTTCCAATATTTTTCCTCAACCTCCTAGTAAAGAATCACATTCCGCTAATGGTGTGATTGATTCTGCCAACGAGCAGTTGACGAGTAAACCTTGTTCAACTCTTATTTTGGTTGCTCAAAGCCCTCCTTCCACTACTCCCGCGGCTTCTACTTCCAAGATCAATGTCCTTCAATCATCCAAAGGTAAATCTCAGCAACCAGGAAGTAAGAAGAAAGGCAGAGGTAAAATTAAGAAGTGTAGAAATTATATACCATATGCATGTATATATCTATATTCTCCTGATCTAACAATATTTTATCTCTTTTCTAAATAAAGAATCCTTCCACTGTTAATCTTTTTCAGAAATTTAATTTCAATTGCAAACACATGAAGCAATAAAAACAATCGCACATAACACAATTGTTTAACGGGAAATCCAGAAGCTAAAAACCCCAACTATCATATATTATGTATCATGGAGATAATGTAACAATCTCATACAAAGCTTAGTACATCAAGCTCTTAGTACAATCAATCGTCACACACTAACATGAAGAAATTTGCAAATCCATGCACTAATTTCTTGCCACCTGATAGCTTGCCTCCACTGCGCAATCCCTGCTGAAGAATACCCCTGAATGAATTCGAATTGGCCTTGAATTGACTGTGCAATCCTCATTGGCAACTCCAATGTGTTTTTGATGCAATCAATGCATCACTATAGTCACAACGGATAGTCCATCTCACCCTTTCAACTACCTCTCCACTGGGTCTCCATTGGAACTGACATGCACTGTAGTTAACTGTTGTATTTGTTCATTTGATTAGTGAGTTATTATTTGTGAATTAATTAACTAATTAATTCACTCCACTCTCACTAGTGTATCATTCAGTTAGACTAGATACAACTAGCTCAACTGAGTTTAACTCCAATAACCGAGTTAAACTGAATAACAACTCCATGAACTACTCTTCCAACTCTGTCATAACTTTGCCACTTCAATTCTAACTGATTCCTCTATGCATGAACCACCAGTAAACCCTAGGAATTGCATAATTCCTTTAGGCCACTGATTTTCCAAATCTGTATACTGAAATAAAGTGATCCAAGAGAATAAGTTGATATTTAGAGTCTGATTATTATTAAGGGCTAATAATAATCGACACATCTATTTTTAGATCGACGATCTATAAATAGACTTTGCCCAATATTCTAAAAATAGAATTTCATCTATTTTCCAACTTGACCAACCATCCACAAATAGCATCCTGCAATTTTTGAAATATGATCACCATCTCTAAAAATAGACATAGTCTAAAAATAGCCTGCGGGCCCACTTAGTGAAGATGACTAATTTTCACTAAGCTTCATCATCTTGTTGAATCTCAACACTCCCTCTCAACAAGATAGGTATTATCCTTCACCCCAATCCTACCTCTATGGTATTCGAATTTCTCCTACCGAGCACCTTCGTCAAAATGTCTGCATCTTGATCTTCCGCTGCGCGCAATCTCTGATATGATGAAAGCAGATATCAATGTGTTTAGATCTATAATGAAACACAGGATTAATCGAGAGTTTAATGCAAGTCTGATTATCACAATGTATCACTGTAGGATCTACATGTGAACAGAACAAACTAACCAGGATCTTCCTCATCCAGATAGCCTCACATGGAGCTTGACTTGCTGCCATGTATTTTTCTTCTTCTGAACTGAGTGCCACAGATATTTTTTTCCTGCTGCAGATCCGATATTGAAAACCCCTCCTGATGTGCTCTTTTTGTCTGTTGGGATGCCTACCCAATCTGCATCCGTGAAGCCATGCAACTTCACCTCATCCGTTTGTCTGTACCATAAGCCATACTTAGATGTTCCCCTGAGATACCTCAGGACATGCTTGCCTGCCTTCCAAAAGAGCTTGGTAGGCTTAACCATTGCTTGTGAAAAGCTGGCTCACCACATAGCATATGTTTGGTCTTGTATTATATAAATACATGAGAAAACCCACCAACTGTCGATAAACAGTGGCATCCACTACCTCTACTGATGTAGCATCCTCTTTCCTCCAATTTCCTAGAAGAGGAGTATCAATAGGCTTGCAGCCTTGCATGTGAAACTTCTCAAGTATCTCCCTAGCATACTTGCCTTGAGACACAAACAGTTCACCTTCCCGCTGCCATATTTCCAATCCAAGGAAATAATGAAGGAGGCCAAAATCCTTCATCTCAAACTCCTTTGCAAGATATGCCTTACATGAGTGTATCAACTGCTCATCACCCGTTAGTATTAAATCATCAACATAAAGAACAATGATTAAAAGCTTACCCTCCACCACAATTTGATATAGGTTTTCATCCACCCCACTCTTGGTGAAGCCAAGTAAATAGATGTCAATCCATGTGTACCAAGCACGTGGTGCTTGCTTCAGCCCATACTCCGCTCTTTTGAGTCTGCACACATGCAACTTGCTGTTGAAGATCTCAAATCATTCAGGCTACTCAATGTACACCTCTTCCTCAATGATCCCATTAAGGAACGCAGTCTTCACATCCATCTGATGAATGTACCGACCCATCTGCGCTGAGAGAGCAAGGATGGTCCTTATGGAAGAATACCATGCGACAGGTGCAAATATTTATTCATAATCAATCCATTCTATCTGTGAGAAGCCATGGGCAACAAACCTTGCCTTATACTTCTCGACGCTCCCATCAGCATATTGCTTTACCTTGTAGATCCATCTTGATCCTACAACTGATTTACCCACCGGTGTTGGAACAATCTCCCAAGCATTGTTTCTGACAATGGAGTCATACTCTTCCACCATGGCATCTACCCATGTGGGCTCCTACACTGCTTCTTTAAAAGAAGATGGCTCTGTCATGATACACTTGCTCATAAGAGCCATGTATCCAGTAAATCGGTCAGGTGACTGGCTTTTTCTGTGTTATGATGTAGGGACTCCTACATTCTGTGCCGCATCAAGCTTCAATCTCTTAGCTTCTGTGGTACGCTTTCTGCTAGTTCTAATGTTTGGATCTTCGTGAGTGGACTCCCCCACTCCATGAATATCCTCATGTGGCTGATCCACATCTGGAGTCTCATCTTTGGGAACAAGTAGCTCCTCCTCTACATGCAAGTGTAGCTCCCTCTCAAGCAACAACTTCATGGCTTTCACCTCGTTGAATTTTATATCCCATCGCACCACAATCATTCGACCATTTGGAAAATACACACGATAATTATGGGGTGTTTCTATGTACCCCACAAATATCCCAACTTCTATAGTCAGCTCCAGCTTCTTCCTGGCATCCTTTGTCACATGAATGTAAAAACATCAGCCAAAATCTTCAAATGAGAAATATCGGGCTTCTTACTAGTAAAAAATTCTTCAAGTGTCCTCATGCCAAGTACTCTATGAGGACAACGGTTTTGCACATAAACCACGGTGTTGCATGCTTCCGCCCACAAGTGCATCGGTAGGCCCTGGTCATGCAACATAGCTTGTGCAACACCCACGATCATTCTATTCTTCCTCCGCATGACCCCATTCTGCTGTGGGTTATGAGGCACTATGAGTTCTCTTCGAATTCCTTCTTTGCTACAGATGTCTCTGAATTTGTTCGAGATATATTCACCACCATTATCGCTCCACAGAGCCTTCACTTGCTTCCCTGACTCCTTCTCCACCAATGCTTTAAACTCACAGAACTTTGAGAATGTTTCACTCTTCTTCTGCATGAAGAAGATCCAGCATCTACAAGAATATTCATCAACCAAAATAACATAATACGTGTGTTTTGTTGTTGAAGCAACTGAGAAAGTTCCACACACGTATGTGTGAATTCTCTCCAGGATCACCGAAGCACGGTTCTGCTTCTCATGAAAGGTGTTCTTCGCAAACTTATCCATAGTACATCCCTTGCATTGATCTGACTGCGCAAGAGTACCCTTGGGAATTCCAGTAGAAATTTGCTACAAAATCTTCAAAGCGCCATGGTGTGAAGATGGCCCAATCTCCTGTGCCATAATTCACGCTCATCCGGGCTCACCACTTCTTCTACTTTGCCCATCATTGCAGCGCAGCCATCTACCTCCAGCTTGTAGAGATTCTTAACTCGAATCCCTATCCTCTTGGTTTGACCCATTTTTTTATGTTGCAGGAAATATTTTCCCTCGCTGAAAACAACGTCATAACCTCTGTCTTCCAACATTGAGACCAAGACCAAGTTCTTCTTCAAACCTAGAACATGCATAACATATTTCAATAGAAATGGTTTACCTAACTCCCTCTCAAAGATAATGTTCCCAATGCCGGTTGCACTGTATCGACCATCGTCGCCCATCTCTATATGCATTTGGAGGTCCTTCTCCTCCATATCACTAAACAACTCCTTGTCTCCTGTCATATGGAAAGACGCACCACTATCAAGATACCACACCAATCCCATTACGCTTGAAACCAAGCATGCGATCAAAGAGAAATCAAGTTCAAATTGCGAGGCTAAGGCCTCACCCGCTGCAGCTCCAGCAGCCTTCTTGTTCTTCTTCTTTTGTGGGCAGTTAGTGGTGAAATGCCCATGTTTGTGACAGTGAAAACACTTCACCTTGGACAAATCCTACTTCTTGCCTTTAGTCTCAGATTTTAAAGGAAATTTCTTCCCCTTCCCTTTCCTTGCTTTGGCATCCAAAGCGCAATTCTCTTCATCTTCATTCTTCGATGAAGAGCCACCCTTGGTACTTCGCCTTATCTCCTCCTGCATAAGATCTAACCAAAGTCGCTCCCAACTCGACAGTTTCTCCCGTCCATTGACAGAGTCTTCATAGCTATGCCAACTCTTTGGAAGCCCAAGGAGAGCCAAGCTCACCAAGTCATCATCATCAACAGTAATACCCACACTTCCCAGTTCATCCCTAAAGTGGACAAACTTCGTGAGATATTTTGGAATATTTTCGCCCTTCTCCATTTTTATTTTTCTGAGCTTACCTTTCAGCGCCAAATTCCTCTAGTCACTGCTGGTTTGGAACAAATCTGTCAAAACCTTCCACATTGAAAATGGAGTGGCTTTCCCGTGAAGGTTATACACAATATGGTCCTTCGCACCTTCCAGCAGAATTCTTCTTGTCTTTTCTACCTTCTTTTTCCATGCGTCAAGTAATGCAACATCGCTAGAACCAGGCTTAGGAACATCGCTATCGATGAACTCCTTTAGTCCATTATCTTCCAACACCACCTCCATCCTATCCTTGCAGGCTATGTAATTCGAGCTTCCCTCAAGGGCATACTCCAATCGCAACTCATTGAAATACATTTCAATGTATACTCAACTTTCGCACCAAGAAATTTCTGCATCAAATTTGAATTGTCCACCAACACAAACTCAACAATTCTTCATAATTGCAATCGTCAAGAATTAACACTCCTCTGATACCATGTAGAAATTATATACCATATGCATGTATATATCCAGATTCTCCTGATATAACAATATTTTATCTTCTTGCTAAATACAGAATCCTTCCACTATTAATCTTTTGCGGAAAGTTAAATTCAATCAAACACATGAAGTAATAAAAACAATCGCACATAACACAGTTGTTTAACGGGAAATCCTGAAGCTAAAAAACCCAAAATATCATATATTATGTATCATGGAGATCATTTAACAATCTCATACGAAGCTTAGTACATCAAGCTCTCATTACAATCAATCGTCACACACTAACATGAAGAAATCTGCAAATCTATGCACTAATTTCTTGCCACTTGATAGTCTGCCTCCACTGTGCAATCCCTGTTGTAGAAGACCCCTGAATGAATTCAAATTGGCCTTTCCTTGACTGTGCAATCCTCATTGGAAACTCCAATGTGTGTTTGATGCAATCAATGCATCACTATAGTCACAACGGATAGTCCATCTCACCCTTTCACCTACCTCTCCACTGGGTCTCCACTGGAATCGACATGCACTGTAGTTATATTTTGTATTTTTTTAGTTGATTAGTGAGTTTTTATTTGTGAATTAATTAACTAATTAATTCACTCCACTCTCACTAGTGTATCATTCGGTTAGACTAGATACAACTAGCTCAACTGAGTTTAACTCCAATAACTAAGTTAAACTGAATAACAACTCCATGAACTACTCTTCCAACTCTGTCATAACTTTGCCACTTCAATTCTTACTGAGTCCTCCATGCATGAACCACCAATAAACCCTAGGAATTTTGCAATTCCTTCAGCCCACTGATTTTCCAAATCTGTATACTGAAATAAAGTGCTCCAAGAGAATAAGTTGATATTTAGAGTGTGATTATTAT
Source organism: Pinus albicaulis (assembly GCA_034641835.2). NCBI lineage: Eukaryota > Viridiplantae > Streptophyta > Pinopsida > Pinales > Pinaceae > Pinus > Pinus albicaulis. Next base: position 985,638,253 of record CM076575.1, on the reverse strand, counting down.
TAAGGGCTAATAATAATCGACACATCTATTTTTAGATTGATGATATATAAATAGACTTTGCGCAATCTTCTAAAAGTATAATTTCATCTATTTTTCCAACTTGACCAACCATCCACAAATAGCATCCTGCAATTTCTAAAATATGATCACCATGTCTAAAAATAGACTTACACCTAAAAATAGCCTGTGGGCCCACTTAGTGAAGGTGACTGATTTTCACTAAGCTTCATCGTCTTGTTGAATCTCAACAAGAAAGATAATCCTCCACGGGATTAAAAAAAAAATATGAGTCTTCTGAAGAAAAATGGAAACCTTGTTATCCACACTTTATTTGTAATGAGGATCACTTCACTCGTGACTCTCCACATTAGGCGAAAGTGAATCAATTCCTTAAATCATCTGCTACACTTATTGTGTTGACATATATATTTATGAATCGGGACACTAATATGGTTTCCTGGGACCCTACTTTCTCTAACTCAGTTTTTATTCTTTCCTCCGCTAAGATGAAAACTGATGTTATGGTGGCCACTCGGAATAAAAACTACAATAACGTAAATCCCTCAAATGTTTAGGCTACTGATCAACTTACCAGTTCAAGTGCATTTCCATCGAATCCTACTCCATATTCCATACCTACTGAATTGACAATTAAACCTCCCAAAGGCATTATCCATAAATCTACTTTCAACCCTCGTGCAAGAGCCACTCAAAATTATAACATAGTTAAGGATTTTTCTCAAACCCCTTCAGCTATGTCAACTCTCGAGGTGTTTCAAAATTATCCCACCCAAAATAAGCCTTTGATTTCTGCAATTGGGTGTATTGATCCTTCGGATTCCAACCCAGTAATTTTTAACCATGAGAACTATACACCTTGACTTCCGACTCAATTGGCTTTCATGATCCAGGTTGTCATTTACGGAAATAATATCCATCTTTCCATTGTGGACGAGGGAGCCTCAACCTATATTATGTCTTTGTCTTGCTAGAAGGCCATTAAATCTTCCCATTTACGTTATTCACTGACCACTCTCAAGGATTTTGATGGAAGAAGCTACAAACCTTGTGGAAATTTGAATTTTCTACATGTAAAATTAGGTAGCAAAATCATATCCATAGAATTCATAGTTATCGACAGACCGCTAGATTACAATATTATATTGGGACTTACATGTGTTTATGCCATGGTTGCGATTGCTTCGACATATTTTAGAATGATCAATTTTCCTCATAAAGGCAGTATAGTATCTATTGATCATCTCACTTTATTTTCATATGATTTTCAAGTTACTGGAAGTATCCCTCTCTTAGGGAAAACCCCTCACCCATATCAGCATGTCGGAGTTGGACTGTTTAAGAATTCCTCTCTCATGGGAACCTTTTCTCTTCCTTCTCCTTCGCTCCCCGACCGCTCCACTTCTATTTCCTACATCAATATGATATCTTATTATACTACTCCATCTGATCCTTCGATAGTGCCAGATGCATATAATATCAGCAGCTTTGGTGATTGTATGTTTCTAAGCCCCATTGAGCTTGATTATGAAGCCATTTACTCGACATGTGTGGCTCATTATGATCCCTCCTCTTCGATAAATTGGGTTGATCATTCCCTATATTGTTGCACATCTTCTAATCCTTTCTCTTGTACATTTTATATCAATGAGAGCATCATGGAGATCATGAGGCCTGATGATGTGCCATGGGACAATCATCATCATCGTTCATCCTTGCCAGATTCCATCAAGAATAATCGTTGAGATGTATGCAATTTTGTATCCCTTCATGATACCAATTCTAAGAAGAACTTGTTGAATTTTAAAGAGACCATCCCTCTCAATATTTCAATTAAACCCCGCATTGTCGAGAATCTACATATTGATGTGTCTTTCTCTCCTAATGATATCAAGACCTATAAAGCCCTATTCCATGAGTTTAGAGACGTTTTCACCTGGTCATATGAGGAGATGCCATGTATCGATCCAAACATCGTTGTGCATGAAATTAAGATGTATCCTGATGCTAAACTAGTTCAATAGCGCCTCTGTCTAGTCCATCCCAAGAAGGCTACCGCTATTAAATCTGAAGTTGAAAAACTTCTAAGTGTTGGTTTCATCTACCCGATAACTTTAACTGATTGGGTGTTAAACATTGTTTCTATCATGAATAAATACGGGACAATTCATGTGTGCATTGATTATTAGGACATTAATCATGCTTGTCTGAAGGACAATTATCCGACCCTGTTCATCGACCAGATTGTTGATGATTATGTCAGCTATGAGATATTTTTGTTTATGGATGGTTTTTCTAGATACAACCATATAAAAATTCTCCCAGCAGACCAACATAAGACTATTTATTTGATCCTGGGGCACATTTGCATATTTAAAAATCCCTTTCAGATTGAAAAATGTTGAGGCTACATTTCAAAGGGAAAATAATTATGCCTTCCATGATATCAAACATATTGTGCAACCATATTTGGACGATTTTCCTGCTAAAAATATCAGGTTGATCACCTGATGCATCTTAGGGCCATATTATCATAATGTAGACATTATAACATTTGATTCAATCGGCACAATTTTGTGTTTTGTGTTAGTTTCGATCGACTTCTTGGTTTTGTTGTATCAAAACATAGAATTCGTATTGACCCATTAAAATTTCAGGTGATCATCAAACTTCTTACTCCTTCTTCCCTCCTTCAACTTCAATTACTCCAAGGGAAGGCTAACTTTCTTCAAAGGTTTTTTCCCCACTATGCCAAACTGACCAAAGGATTTAATCACTTGTTAAAGAAAGGGATTCCCTTTCATTGGGACAACGTTGCTCAAAATACGTTTAATGCCTTGAAATATGTTCTAATTCAGGCATCCTTGTTATATCCCCAAATTACCAACGTGATTATTTCATGTACCTTGTTGCTACAGTTACTACCATTACTATGGTATTAGTCCAGGAGGACGATATAGGGACCGAACATACTATTTATTATTTGATTCAAAACTTGAATGATACCAATCAAGTATACTCATGTCGAAAAGTTAGCTTTGGCGGTTGTCCAATTTTTCCAAAGGTTTCACCATTATATATTTCTCCTCAAAGCTATAGTTATTTTCATCCAAAAGTATCATGCATTCCAAATATACGATCATAAGACCCATGCTCCACCAACTCCTTTGCATCATGTTATAGCTGTTAGACCTTTTTTTAAATAGGGCATTTATTTCATGACATGTAACCCTTAATCGGCCGGGGGGCATGGCTATATCATCATAGTGGTTGACTATTTTACCAAGTGGGTCAAGGTGATGCCTACATATAATAACATCAGCGAAACAATCACTCTTTTTTTCTTCAACCATGTCATTTCATGTTTTGGTGTTCCACAGGATATAATTATAGACCATGGAAAAAAATTTCGTAATCACATGATCCCCGAACTGACTTCCAAGGTGGGACTATCCCATGAGATTTCTACTTCCTAATACCCTCATGCGAATGGTAAAGTTGAGGAAATCAATAAAGTTCTCAAAATTATGCTTCAGCATATGATAGGGGTCCACAAATCAAACTGTAATTTAATCCTTTATGTTGCCTTCTGGGCATATCGAGCGTCTATTAGGACTGCTACCAGGTTCACACCATTCCAATTGGTATACGTTTTGGAAGCAATCCTTCCAATTTAAAATCAAATTCTATCTCTGAAACTTGTTATTCAGCTCTTTCCTGCCACTTCCGCGGAAGAGGAACATCTCTTACATCTGATGTGCTTAGATGAAACCTGAGGTGATGTTGCGATGGCTAATGAATCCCATAAGAAACATATGAAGGCAAAATGTGACAAGAGTGGAAATCCTCGTGTCTTCTCATAAGGATACTTTGTCTTGTTATACGATCAAGAATCTGATAAATTGGGATCGGGAAAGATTGAGCCAATTTTGCTAGGTCCATATATTGTCAAACATGTGCTTGCTAAAGGGGCCTATGAGCTTGTTTATTTCGATAGAGTTCCATTGGTGAAGCCTAATAATGGGTTGTACCTTAAAAAATACTATTCTTAAGTCATTTTTTCATAGTTCATTGTGTACATGCTTTATATAGGTGTGTTGACTTTGTTTGCAATATGTTCATTGTGTAATCTTGTTTACATCTGGTTTGCATATGTCACCATACCTTGAATTATATATTGGTTAAGTTTAGGGCGCTAGTCATAGTACTCAGAACCTTTCTTCCGCGGCATGGGTTATATATGCTCTAAATGGTGAGTTAGTGAGTTTACAAGGGATTTGTATCGGTATCTACCAATAATATCATTGAGTATAGCGCAATGATCAAGATATTATCTATTTCTATTTCTCATGGTATCTGCCATATAGTTATCAGACTTGAATCACAACTTGTATTACTACAATTGAATAATGTCTATTTTGTTAGAAGTCTAACTATGCTTTGTTTGCTGTTGAGGATTCGCCTTCTGGAAAGATACTTTGATTTCATCCAATATCAACACATTTATAGAAATCTAAATACATTAACAGATGCATTGGCTAATCATATTTTAGATATATATTTGTGACATGTTAAATTAAATTCAATACACATCACATACATTGAAAGAGATAATAGAACCATAAGAAGAAGAAAAAAAAAAAAAAAAAAAATATATATATATATATATATATATATATATATATATAAGTTTGGTTTTATAAAAATTTGTGCCCAAAGCACATATGGACAAACAGCCTATTATAGCAAAATATACATGCAGTCAAAATATGGTTACAAGCCTCCTAGTAGACTAAACATAGTGCTCATGGTAGCATGCCATTGCGCAAGCCATCTTGCATAGTAGTCGGTTGATACAGCCAGGCATGCCAATAGTATGTCGTTGCAATCTCATAGGAAGTTGGTCGACCCTAGACTCAGTTATGTTGTGGTTCCAACCCTCCATGTGACGCTCAACCTCTGCAAAGGTATCGACCACATTGAGATCTTGTAGTACCTCTCATCCTTCTGCAGCAACTTGTACTGCTACTGGTGCCCATTATATCAAAGTTTGATTCTACAAAAATTTGTGCCTAAAACACATATGGACACAAGACCTATTATATTAAAATATACATGCAATAAAAATATGGTTATAAGCCTCCTAGTAGACTAATCATAGTGCTCATGGTAGCATGCCATTGCACGAGCCATCTTGCATAGTAGCAGTTGATAAGGCCAGGCACACCAATAGTATGTCGATGCAATCTCATAGGAAGTTGGTCGACCCTAGACTTAGTTATGTTGTGGGTCCACCCCTCCATGTGACGTTCAACCTCTGCAAGGGTCTTGATCACATTGAGATCCTATAGTACCTCTCATATTGCTGCAGCAACCTGTACTATTGTTGGTGCCTGTTATGGGTCTCAGAGACGTTGAAGATAAGAAGAACTTAGAGGTTGAATGGGTCCAATATTTTCATGTAGAAATCAATATTTTAGTCTCGGATACATACAAAATTACAAAAAAAAAAAAACTTCAAAATCCAAAAACGATCAAAATGTTTCTTGTTTTACCTATGCCACCCCATTGCTCGCCATCAAGAAGCACGAGCTTTGGGTCTCTATGGAAATACATCCCTGCATGTGGATATTCCTCTATCATAATGAGTTACATACTGTTGGGGCAAAATAATTGCCTGTCATTTAATTTTTCAACCCGGGGGTTTCGTAAGCTTGTGAAGCATATGTGCATTGTATGTGCCAGAAATTATCTTTCAGTTTAGATCAATTTAACTATAGAATAATGAAAACCAATCCATATAATATATGAAATCAAATAATGAAAATGAAATTCAACTAACCTATGAAATCAAGTAACGAAAAGAAAGAAAACAAATTCAAAATAAAATATAGTGCACAATCACACTTGCAAGAATTGAAATTTTAATCTATGAAAGCATTTCAAAGCATGTAAAGAAAAAAATCTAAGGTATGTTCAACCACTGCAACATCCAATATGGAAGTATGATAGAATCACCCTCTTGAGATTATAAGCAACCAATTATACTTTAGTCTTTAAATCTTGGAAAGCAATTAAAGCATGCAAAGGGAAAACTAAATAATTGCATAAGTTAGGTATTCAAGCATTTAGAAATATTATAAAATCACCTTCTTGAAATTATCTTTAAGAACACCCAATATTAAAATTGAATAAGGATCTAAATCTAGAAAGCAATGTAAAATCATGTAAAAGTAAAGCTCAATGATTGCATAGGTTGAACATTCAATCACCCAATTTGGAAGTATGACAAGTCACCTTCTTGGCTTGATATTTTATTCAATTATACAATGAATTGATAGTTTGATCTAAGAAAGTAAATAACAGAACATGAAAGGAAACTAAATAACAGAACATAAAAGTAAAGCTCAATGAGTGCATAGGTTGAACATTCAATCACCCAATTTGGAAGTATGACAAGTCACCTTCTTGGCTTGATCGTTTATTCAATTATTCAATGAATTGATAGTTTGATCTAAGAAAGTAAATAACAGAACATGGAAGGAAACTCAATAAATATGAGCTCTATTGCCTCAAACTTAATCCAATTGGAAAATAGATAAACCTTTCCTATTGAAATTTTTTTAGAAAATCAAATATTACATAGTCATTCTAAAACTAATACTAAGAAAGCGCATAAACTTTAATCTATAAAAGCAAGTAAATCTTACACATGTTAGGTAGCTGATCTAAAAGTATGAGAGATGGTAAATTGAGATGCTCCATATATAAGCAAAACAAATTCAAAATGAAGGAACATTCATGATTAAGGTGCCACGATCTAATTTTGTATTCAAAGCTTGAGCATAACTCCAATTTTACACATGATTTGATAGGAGAAAGCTTCCCCTATTTATACAAAAGATGAGAAGTTATATCATTAATGAGAGTCCATGAATCTCTCCCTATATCTTTGGAGTTACAATCCAAATAGGAAGTGATAAGGCACATGTCTTCTTAGTGTTACAATACAAATAGGAAATGAAACACATATCCTTATGATCCCATGATCTTCTCCATCCAAATTCGAATTTTGCCTTAGGAGGCCAAATAAGGGTCTTTTGGAAGCTTCTTTTTGACATACACATGGAAACAAACTCATTCCACTTGTTAAGTATAAGTATGTTCATATTATTTTCTAATTTTTAACCACAAATTCACTTAAAAATACTAGGAATTAATAAAGTTTGGAAAAACATAAATGTAACCCAATAGTGGTAATGGTAAGGTAAATTTATTGAAAAGGAGGTGGAGTAAAGGTGATAATATGGAAATATAAGTGAAAATGTAATGGAATTGAATGACAATTTCAAGGCCCAACACATACACAACCATCTGAAGAAGAACAGTGTGAAACTCATTGATGACGAACCTGCATGTCTAGACATGAGACCCACCCACCTTCTCATCTGTGGGACTCTCGGATATGCAGGCTCGAGTGAGATATGTTATGGATTGATCAATGGAATCTGCTCTAAGGCAAAATAAATCAATATTGAACCATAGGCAAAGTTCTTCAACCATCCATCCTTTGCCTTGGTCAATTTCTCCTTCATTTTTGCCAATAATCCCTCACTCTAGTTGAATATTATCGGCTCCATACACTCTAGATAATACTATGAGACTTAATGGCCAAATGTAGAGTCACACTACTGACTAATCTGTCAATGATAAACAATATCGCCCTCATATGCAATCAAAGCACATCCTTGATCTCGATCTTCCCATCCTTGGTCATCTGAGATCTCGTTCTACAATGTGCACTAATGTAATCCTTAATTGTCTCTCCACCCCTCCTCGAACCATAGAAAGAGATGGGGGCACCTTGCCTCGATATACATGTCAAGAAGTATATATCTTCCACCTGTATCTCAAGAATTTGTGCACCAAATATGAATGCATGTGCCTAAACATCCCATGCTCAGACAAGATATCTCAACAAATCTATTTGTTGCCTCATACCAGGAAGCCAGGAAAATTTCAAGAGCCCACAATCTCTCAAAGCCTGGATAGTGGCACGATCATTATCTACAATTAAATATTGTTCCTCGTGTTATTTCTCTCTCCATATTAAATCCATTTTGTTCGGGTAGACACCTGAAGCATCACAAGAAGGATCATTAGGACAAACATCATGGAAAAAATTGGAGAAATTTTGAGAGAAAAGAGGCAAAATATATTTGGTAATTGTGCTCAGTGCACCCCCCTAAGCAGAGATAGAGCGGTGAAACACCCTCCTCAGTGTATTTTATGCATGGTCAGTGCTCCTTTCGACTTATTGGGGATGCGCTAGACCTAGGGCGAGAAATTAGAGCCCTAGGGCCCTCAAAAAATGGAAAAAATAAATAAATTAATAAATTAACTAACAAAAAAAATGTCATGGAATGAAAAAATGGATGCATGAAAAGAAAGAGGAAGGCTCTAGCTCCTACTTGGAAGTGGAAACACTCAAAATGGTCCACCGGATTGGTCACAATCAGCTATAGAAGATTGGGGGAAAAAACATAAAACTCACTCACCAAGAGGTAAAATGTTAAATGGTAAAAACAAATTATCTTTTGCTTATTTTAAGGTCATTTTCATCATTATTTTATTAATATTTTAATGTTTTGACCTAAATATCATTCATTTTTATCATGAAACAAGTACTTTTAATCCTTTGGTGGTGTTCTAAGTAGGTTGACAGTTGTTTAATGGATTTAGTGATGTCTAAAGTAAAACAGATCATTTTGACTGAAGAGCACACTTTTATCACTTTTTAGGGCTCTGTAAAATTACAAAAAAGGAACCCCCTAGAGTCCTCTTTCAGCTCTTTTCAGACTCCCTAAACATGAAAATATTTTCAAGCACTTATCTTTTCAAACTCATTAAAGTAAATGAAAATATATCTACTCAGTATAAGTTTAACCATTTTCTGGACTTAGATAGACTAATTACAAAAAAGGAATACCTTAGTCGAATAGGGATAAGAGGTTCTCCTGAGTATTGTTTTCTACCTTTTCAAACCCAAGAGACTATTTATGGAAAGGAAACTTTGAAGTTTTATTTTTCGCCTCTTTTTCAAACTCTCTAAACATAAAAAAGGGTTTCAGTTACACCTTCGTTGGACTCATAAAAACATTAAGCAATGATGGACTCATCGAACATGATGGGACCAAACCACTCCTTCTCGAGGTTCTTTAAATATACTCAAAGGGATTTATTCGAAGGATGAACTTATAAATCAAGCATATGTTATCCTCCTCAGTCTTGTTAAAAAAAAAATGTACTGACCAACAATGGTTTGGGAAAATTGGAAATACTCTACCTATCAATGGAAGTGATTCACTCGTGAACACAACACTCTCTCACTTCATCTTTGTGACTGTTTGTAGAAATTATACAACTTATGTGTTATATATCCAAGATTCTCCTGATCGCACACTATTTTAACTTCATGCACAATACATAATCTATTCCACTATTGATCATCACATGTGGAAATTAAATCAATTGCAATGCACACATGAAACCATAAAAATTCACACACATTAACACAGTTGTTTAACTGGAAATCCTAAAGCTAAAAACCCCAACTATCGGTATATAATATATTTCATAGAGATCATGTAACAATCCTCATACAAATCTGATCATATCAAGCTCTCAGTACAATACAATCGCCACACACTAATCGGGCCCAATCTTGCAAATCCATGCACCGATCTCTGCCACCTGCTAGCCTACCTCTACTGCACAATCCCTACTGAAGAATGGCTCTAAATGAACTCGAATTCACCAAGCTTTCACTGCGCAATCCTCATTGGCATCTCCACTGAGTTTTGGATGCAATCAATGCATCACTATAGTCACAACTGATAGTCTATCTTGCCCTTTCACCTATCTCTCCACTGGTCTCCACTGAAACTGTCCATGCACTGTAGTTAAATGATGTATTCTTCAGTTGATTAATGAGTTATTATTTAGTGAATTCATTAACTAATTAATTCACACCACTCTCACTAGTGTATCATTCAGTTAGACTAGATACAACTAGCTCAACTGAGTCTAACTGAGTTAAACTAAATACAACTCCACCAACTACTTCTATAACTCCACCAAACTCTGTCACATGAGTTCTAACTGAAGTCCTCATGCATTAGCTCCAGTAAACCCTCAGGAATAGCATAATTCATTCTGTCAGCTGCTGTGCCACATCTGTGCACTTAACTGAAGTGCTCCAAGAGAATAAGATAATGTTTAGAGTCCAAATATTATTAAGAGCTAATAATATTCGACATATTTATTTTTAGACTGGCAATCTAAAAATAGACTCCACCCAATATGTCTAAAAATAGAAGTCCATCTATTTTTTCAACTTGACCAACCATCCACAAATAGCATCCTGCAACTCATAGAATATGATCGACATGTCTAAAAATAGACATAGTCTAAAAATAGACTTTGCGCCAAAAATAGCCTGCGGGCCCACTTAGTGAAGGCGACTCTTTTCACTAAGCTCATCATCTTGTTGAATCTCAACACTCCCTCTCAACAAGATAGGGATTATCTACCACCCCGATCCTATCTCTATGGTATTCGAATTTTCTCCTTGTGAGCGCCTTCATCAGAATATAAGCATCCTGATCCTCCGTAGGAATGTAAGATAGTAACATGATCTTCCGCTGCACACAATCTCTGATATGATGGTACCGGATGTCAATATGTTTAGATCTAGCATGAAATACTGGATTAACCGAGAGTTTAATGCAACTCTGATTATCACAATATATCACAGTAGGATCTAAGTGTGAACCGAACAACCCGACCAGGATCTTCCTCATCCATATAGCCTCGCATGTAGCCAAACTTGCTGCCATGTACTCGGCCTCTGCTGAACTGAGTTTCACATATCTCCATTTCCTGTTGTGCCAAGAAACTGTTGTAGACCCGATACTGAATATCCCTCTAGATGTGCTCTTTCTGTCCGTTGGGCTCCCTGCCCAATATGCATCCGTGAAGCCATGTAGCTTCAACTCATCCGACTGTCTGTACCACAATACATATCCCGATGTGCCCCTGAGATATCTCAGGACATGCTTGCTTGCCTTCCAAAAGAGCTTGGTAGGCTTAACCATAGCTTGTGAAAGCTGGTTAACAGCATAGCATTTGTTCGATCATGTATTGACCAAATACATGAGCGAACCAACCAACTGTCGATAAACAGTGGCATCCACTACCTCTGTCAATGTAGCATCCTCTTTCCTCCAACCACCAAGAAGAGGAGTGTCAATAGGCTTGCAGCCTTGCATGTTGAACTTCTCTAGTATCTCCCGGGCATACTTGCCTTGAGACACAAATAGTCCACCCTTCCGCTGCCAAATTTCCAATCCCAGGAAATAATGAAGGAGGCCCAAGTCCTTCATCTCAAACTCCTTTACAAGATCTGCCTTGCATGAGTGTATCAACAGTTCATCACCTATTAGTATCAAATCATCTACACAAAGTACAATGATCAGCAACCTACCCTCCACCACAATCTGGTATAGGTTCGGATCCACCTCACTCCTTGTGAATCCAAGTCCAGTGAAATAATTGTCTATCCATGTGTACCAAGCACGAGGTGCTTGTTTCAGCCCATACAACGCTCTTTTGAGCCTGCACACATGCAACTCACTGCCGAAGATTTCGAATCCTTCAGGCTGCTCTATGTACACCTCCTCCTCAATGACTCCGTTGAGGAACGCAGTCTTCACATCCATCTGATGAATGTGCCAACCCATCTACGCTAAGAGAGCAAGGATGGTCCGTATGGTAGAATACCTTGTGACAGGTGCAAAGGTTTCTTCATAGTCAATCCCCTCGATCTGTGAGAAGCCGCGGGAAAAAAATCTTGCCTTCTACTTCTCGACGCTCCCGTCAGCAGCTTGCTTCACTTTGTAGATCCATCTCGAACCTACCACTGATTTCCCTTCCAGCCTTGGGACAATCTCCCAAGCATTGTTTCTGACAATCAAATCATACTCTTCCACCATGGAATCTACCCATGCGGGATCCTCCACAGCTTCCTCGAAAGAAGATGGTTTTGTCACGATACACTTGCTCATCAGAGCCATGTATCCAGTAAATAGGTCAGGTTACTGTCTCTATCTACGCTGTGATGTAGGTGCTCCTACATTTTGCGCTGCATCAAGATTTAGTCGCTCAGCTTCTATAGTGCGCTTCCACCCTCTGATGTTTGGCGCTGCATGAGTGGTTTCTTCCACTCCATGAACCTCCTCTTGTGGCTTATCCACATCTTGAGGCTCATCTTTAGGAACAAGTAGCTCCTCATCTACATGCAAGTGTAGTTCCCTCTCAAGAGACAAATTCATGGCTTTCTCCTCATGAAATTTGATATCCCGTCGCACAACAGTCATCCGACTATCTGGAAAATACACACGATAGTTGTGGGGTGCTTCTGTGTACCCCACAAATATCCCAACCTCTGCGGTCGGCTCCAGCTTCTTCCTGGCATCCTTCGTCACATGAATGTAAACAGGTGAGCCAAAAATATTCAAATGAGAAATATCAGGCTTCTTACCAGAAAACGCCTCTTCGGGTGTACTCATGCCAAATACTCTATGAGGACAACGGTTTTGCACATACACCGCAGTGTTGCATGCTTCAGCCCACAAGTGTATGGGAAGGCCCTGATCATGCAACATCGCCCATGCAGCACCCACGATCGTTCTGTTCTTTCTCTCCGTGACCCCATTCTGTTGTGGGTTATGAGGTGCTATGAGCTCTCTTTGAATTCCTTCTGCGCTGCAAAAGTCTTTGAATTCGCCAGAGATGTATTCACCACCATTATCGCTCCTTAGAGCTTTCACCTACTTCCCTGACTCTTTCTCAACCAGTGCCTTGAACTCACAGAACTTTGAGAATGTTTCACTCTTTGTCTACATGAAGAATATCCAACACTTATGAGAAAATTCATCAACAAATATCACATAATACCTGTGCTTTGCTGTTGAAGCTACTAAGAAAGGTCCACACACGTCTGTGTGAATTCTCTCAAGGATCGTCGTGGTGCGATTATCCTTCTCATGAAAAGTGGTCTTCACAAATTTTCCCAAAGTACATCCCTTGCACTGATTTGACTACGCAAGTGTACCCTTGGGAAGCCCGGTAGAAATCTGCTGCAAAATTTTCAAAGCGCCATGGTGAAGATGGCCCAATCTCCTATGCCACAATTCGCCCTCATCCCAGCTCACCACTCCTTCTGCTTTGCCTACCATTGCTGCGCAGCCATCTACCTGCAATTGATAAAGGTTCTTAACTTGATCCCCTATCCTCCGGGTTTCACCAGTTTCTTTACTGTGCAGGAAAGCCTTTCCCTCGCTAAAAACAACATCATAGCCCTTGTCTTCCAACATCGCCATAGAGATCAGATTCTTCTTCAATCCTGGAACATGCATGACATCCTTCAATATGAAAGGTTTACTAGACTCCCTCTCAAAGGAAATGGTCCCGATACCAGTTGCATTGTATCTACCATCATCTCCCATCTCGATGTGCACTCCAAGATCCTTCTCATCCAGATCACTAAACAAATCTTTGTCTCTGGTCATATGGAAAGACACACCACTGTCAAGAAACCACATTGATCCCATCACACTTGAAACCAAGCATGCGATCAGCGAAAAATCCAGCTCAAAATGCAAGGCTAAGGCCTCTCCAGCTGCAGATCCAGTAGCCTGCTTATTTTTCTTCTTCTGTGGAAAATTAGTGGCGTAATGTCCGTGTTGGTGACAGTGAAAGCACTTCACCTTGGACAAGTCCTGCTTCTTGCCTTTCGCACCGGATTGAGAAGGATTTTTCTTTCCCTTCCCTTTCCTTGCTTTGGAATCCAAAGCGCAATTTTCTTCATCTTCATTCTTTGATGAAGATCCATCCCTGGTACCCCGCCTTATCTCCTCCTGCATAAGATCCGACCAAATTCGCCCCCATCCTGGCAGTTTATCCCGACCATTGACAGATTTCTCGTAGTTATGCCAACTCTTCAGAAGCCCAAGGAGAGCCAAGCTCACCAAGTCCTATTCATCTACAATAACCCCCACACTTCCCAACTCATCCCTGCACTGGACAAACTTTGTGAGGTACTTGGGTATACTATCGCCTTTCTCCATTTTTATTTTTCTGAGCTTGTCTTTAAGCGCCAATTTCCTCTGGTCACTTATGCTTTGGAACAATTCTATCAAAGCTTTCCACATCAAGAATGGACTAGCTTTACCATGAAGTTTGGACGCTATGTGATCCTTCACACCTTCCAACAGAATCCTTCGACACTTTGTTGTCTTCTTTTGCCATGCGTCAAGTGTGGCTGCATCGCTAGAAGCAGGTTTTGGAATTTCAGCATCTATGAACTCCTTCAACCCATTATCATCCAGCACCACCTCCATCCGGTCCTTCCATGCAATATAATTCGAGCTGCCCTCAAGGGCATGCTCCAATCGCAATCCGTTGAAAGACATTTCAATGAATGCTCAACTTCGACACCAAGAAAACACTGCAGCAAATTCGAATTCCACCAGCACAAAACTTAACCGCTTCAATAATTGCAATCTGCTCTAATCAATATCGCTCTGATACCATGTAGAAATTATATAACTTATGTGTTATATATCCAATATTCTCCTGATCGCACACTATTTTAACTTCATGCACAATACAAAATCTATTCCACTATTGATCATCACATGCGGAAATTAAATCAATTGCAATGCACACATGAAACCATAAAAATTCACACACATAAACACAGCTGTTTAACGGGAAATCCTGAAGCTAAAAACCCCAACTATATGTATATAATATATGTCATAGAGATCATGTAACAGTCCTCATACAAATCTGATCATATCAATCTCTCAGTACAATACAATCGCTACACACTAATCAGGCTCGATCTTGCAAATCCATGCATCGATCTCTGCCACCTGCTAGCCTGCCTCTACTGCGCAATCCCTATTGAAGAATGGCTCTAAATAAACTCAAATTCACCAATCTTGCATTGTGCAATCATCATTGGCATCTCCACTGAGTGTTGGATGCAATCAATGCATCACTATAGTCACAACTGATAGTCTATCTTGCCCTTTCACCTATCTCTCCACTGGTATCCACTGAAAATTTCCATGCACTGTAGTTAACTGATGTATTCTTCAGTTGATTAATGAGTTATTATTTAGTGAATTAATTAAATAATTAATTCACACCACTCTCACTAGTGTATCATTCAGTTAGACTAGATACAACCAAACTCAAGTAAGTCTAAATGAGTTAAACTAAATACAACTCACCAACTACTTCTTAACTACACCAAACTACATCGTAAGGTTCTAACTAAATTCCTCATGCATTAGCTCGATGGCTTCCCTAGGAATAGCGTATTCCTTCGCCGATCTTGTGCCACATCTGTGCACTTAACTGAAGTGCTCCAAGAGAACAAGATAATGTTTAGATTCCAAATATTATTAAGAGCTAATAATATTCGACATATCTATTTTTAGACTGGCAATCTAAAAACAGATTCCGCCCAATATGTCTAAAAATAGAATTCCATCTATTTTTTTTCAACTTGACCAACCATCCACAAATATCATCCTGCAACTCATAGAATATGATCGACATGTCTAAAAATAGACTTTGTGCCAAAAATAGCCTACGGGCCCACTTAGTAAAGGCGACTCTTTTCACTAAGCTCATCATCTTGTTGAATCTCAACACTGTTAGGTTCGGAAATTTTCTTGTCTTTTGGTTCATCACACCATCTCAAAGCCTTCACTTTCGGTTTTGGGTCGATGCTGCCAACTTCGTTCAGTGTCATTGATGTGTTCAAGAGAATTCATTTAGTTGGTATCTTCTACGATACTCTTAAGCCTTAATTTAATGTATTTCATTCATGACCCAGTTCCACATCAACATCATTCTGTCTCAAAACATGATACTTGTTTCATGTCGTTGATGGAGGATACATCAAGGCCCTCCTGCAACAGGTCACTTCCAGTCTACATCAGCTCATTATCTAGGAAGTTGACTTAGAAACTCTCCCTTTGACACCTTGGGACTTGTATACATCAATGACAAGTTTCCTCTCTTTGGGCAACAATTTTTCATCATTGGCCTTCGACTGAAATATTATATGTGGTATTCAACTTCAACTCATTTATTCACAACATATGTATTTTATTGTAGTACCTTGAGATCCATTAACATCATCAGTGGTTTCTCTTGCATCTGTTAATTACTTCCATCATTTGTTGATAATTAGATAGTGTTTTTCATGCTCGAATCCATCTCCTTTATTCACATGGTGAGACTCATACATTAGATGATCGAGTGAACGAGACAAAATACCCCAAATCTAGTTCCATCCATTTGAGTTGTGCTTACGGGATTAATACAAGATTAAAAATTATGATGGCTATGATCATATAGACACTCATCCAATCACAGATCGACACTTTGTCATCAGTGGACATGAATTCTTGATCATTGTACATGTAATGTTATTTTATGTGTTGAGCATGGGTATGCCTCCCTCAACAAAGATATCATGATGAAATGTATTGTAACAAATGATTATCTTGACAATTTATTCTTGATTTGAACTTGTCATAAGGTAAAGCACTTCAATCATCAACCATTATAGCGGGTAATTTTTTATAGGCCACTTTGTCGCATCTATTCAATAGGCCTGAAAACCAGATCAATCAAAAGCCGTGAACACCTTTTCATCATCCCTACACAAATCCCTAAGCATGAATCTTTCAAACCCCTGAGTTTCTAGGTCTTATTGTTTCAAATCAGTTCTTTTAAGGCCTAACACACTCTGGCCCTTTAGGGACCTACGTTCAACAACAGGTTGCTTCCTTTTACACTAGCGTTGATCAACAACGGGTTGTCCCTTGTTGGGGGTGTGTTGATTCTATAAATTTTAGAAAATTAAAAATAATATCGAAGCTTCCCCTTCCTATAGCTTCCATGAGTTGTTTTAACCATTTACCTTGGATAAGAAGTTTGAATCCTATATGATCCTACCTTGGATATTTCACCTCTTATCCATTGAGCTCATCCTCCCTTCTTGAGTGGATCTCAAGCCTATATTGATAAGTGGATAAAAATTCCTAAACTATCGTCCTTCTCCTATAAATTTTCATCCATCTACAACATCAGGCTTTGATTTTGGAGACTCATCATACCCTCATGTTGTTGCCTTAAATCTAATAGAGTCGCCATATTCATGCATTATGGTGACATTGAGGTGTGTTTTGTTACAAGGAAGGACAAGTCAACTTTGGGATATCTCTACAAGATCAACTAATATTCTTGGTTGTAAACTCTCTCATATTTATATTAACACAAAGAGTATATTTTTTTCCTATATGTCTTATTTTATCTTTACATTCATTTATTTCAATTCTTCGTTGTTCCATTGAATAGAGTAATTAAATAATGCTACATAAATGTTGTAGATCTTTAGCTTTTGTTGATTGTATGTGCATGTTCTAATTATAGCAATCGGAGCTACAATTGGAGCTTATAAAACGAGAGCAGAGATGATATTACAACAGATTCCAAGTAAGCCTCTTTCCATTCTTCAAATTATCTAAGGGGAACTTTATATTAGTTGTTATATATTGTTCTAGACTAGTCCACTAGGTCTAGGGAAGATACTTCTATCCGCAGTATTAAAGTCTGCATAACAAGATTAACGAATTTTATGAGTCTCCAGATCGAGGTTCAATCATAATTTTGCAAGCTACATCACAATGATGGGTGGAATTTATGAAATGTGTACTATGAAGGATGCAATAAATTTGTTCTATCAAATAAAGGACAACCATCGTGCCTCTAATATTAATACACATCACCCTTATGGAAGGAATATGTAAAGAAGTTGTGTTCCATGTGGCTACTAACCTACTACATGAGATATTAAAAATAGTTTGGAAATAATCTTGTTACATATTCACTAGGAAATAATAAACTTTATAAATAAAGGACAATTTCAAGATTCACTTATGTGCTACAAAAAGTGACAAAAGGGTTTTCATCGTGTTCCTTTTACATTGTGTTGCCATAATTACAAGATCTAAATGAGACATTAGGAGACATAAAATAATTGTAGCGAATGTTTAAAAGCATCAAATTAGTGATGTCATTACATCTAATTTTTTATTATCTAGTTCAAAAAACAAATCTTAACTTTGTTTGATAAAAATTCACTAAATTCAAACATAGAGCATCTCTACAATTATGTGATTTCTCAATGTTTCCAAAGAACAATATACTTAATCATTGGAAATAGAAAATTTGCAAAAAATGTAAGAATGTAAGTAGCTATATTGATAAATTTTACTACTTTGGTGAAATCCTTATGTTTTCCTTTTGGAATTTTAACAATAGAGATTGGGATTTACATTGGAAATAATACTAGAAAGAAAACACAAATGTTTTTGAGTTTGTAAATAAGAAGATGGAAAAGTATAAAAAGGTAGAATCCCTTACCCCTGTGTGGAAAATATATAATCGCATACCTAATGCCCACTTAGTTTCATAGAAATTTATAATATAATAATTAATTTCCACTCCAAAATCATGACGAGGTCCATATTCCAAATGAATTTTTCATTTGCCCAAGGTGTTCCATGTATGCCCTGTTAGTCATCAGTATTTTTCACCTATTGCTGATGACTAGTTTCCTTAGCTTAGTTTTCTAGAAGCTGATCTTAAAACTGTCAAATCTGTCATCTAGAAAACACCCCAAAACAATTTTTGTCCTCCTACACCTTCCTGTTAGTCTATGATGAGAACAAATCCCAGTTGACAAGTCCTGTCTGGTTTCAGCAAAGTAACCATGTCTATAGCTATCATAGTGGTAAATCATTTGCCATCATTTACCCATGTTTCTCAAGCCATTTACTATCCAAATGTTGACAAATTTCTGCAACCCTATCCCTAGTCATCTTGTCATTTGAAAATATAATCATACCAAAGAAAACACTCAAGAATATGTCAAGAATTATTCCTAAGTTAGATAGTGGTGTTTAGGGAGTTTTTCCTTGGCTAAGATATCCTGAGTCAAAAGCCTTTGTCTAGTACCAACCTGCCATAGATTGTCTTCCTGTTCTGCAAAACAATTCTTTTTCCATCCATAGGTTGCACACCACTAAAAGGTCACTTTGTCTCATGTCGGAAGAAGTTCACAAAGATCCAGATCAGGAAAATATCATGTTACTCATTATCTGATGAAGTATGCTTCGCTCAGGCACAATCTCCTTGAAATACCAAATGAGCTCTCCAAGGTTCAAAGTCATATGTTTTTACATCTCTGCAGGGGTGTAATTGAATGTTGATCGGTATACAGATGAGAGCAAAGGGACAAGTTCAAATAGGTCCTTCATGCTGAATTATTTTTCCATCTGTAAAACAAATGGAATACAGTGAGTCAAGGGAAACTAATAGGTATGGTTTGAAACCCAAAAACGACCTGAAGAACAGAGAGCATCCTCCAAGTCACATGAATATAAAAGACTGATGTTATGTTGATCAACAGTGTTTCAGTATCTCCTCCAAAAGAAGTATTACATAAGCTTTTCAAAGGGCATCGTCATGTAGGGAATAAGAAGACAGTTGTTTCTTATGCTACCTCAAGCCTGGGATGTGAAAATTAATCAAAGGACAATTTCAAGATACTCCTGAAAACACAGTCAAAGGAAGACTCCACTTTGTTCCCTATTACTATTCTTCAAGCAAAGACTCATATTGCAGAGAAATAACACAGGTCTGAAATGGATGAAATGTCATGTGTATGGTGGAACCTCCTTCAAAAAGCAGATGGTTTGAAACAGTGGTGATAACCTCCTTCATGAAAAGCAGAGAGTTAAGAAGACATGATGTGGCCTCCTTCATAGAAAATTAGAGGTCCAACATGTTCTTAAGTGATTTTAGAAACTTGTATGAGCTACCTCCTCCAAAGATAAACAGTAGGTGCGTCAGCGGAGTTTCAAATTGTGTTTGAGTAAGTTTTCTATTTGAAAAAACAGGGTTCAAAATCAGAGGTGAGTCAATGAGAGTTCATAGGTTGAAAAACCTATTTCATATCACAAGCAAAAAGATATCATGATGGTGTTAGAGGGCTCTGATCCTGTATTATGACAAACCTCCTTCAAAAGATAAATCGCAGGTTGACATTTTGAATAAACAAGCCTCTTATGAATGGTGAAATTGACAGACCTAAAGCTCGGGTTCTATTCTTATCTACAAAATGGTATAAAAGACAGTCCACCTTGATGACTTATGAGAAAAGGTAATTCTTTCTTTTGGACAAAGTTTATTATGTCTTATCAAAGCTAAACTCCCTCCGGGTGATGAATGAAAGGCAAGCAGCAAAAGACATCTTTTCAGATCAGTCAAAGGATAGAGGGCACATTGTAAAAGGGTGAAAACTTTCACTGTTTATAGGCCATCCTTCACAAAATGGTAGGGGATCACCACTCCAAATATTTGCACCATGACACAGCTCATCAAAAGGGTTAAAAGATGTGATGAAGCCCTATTTTCACTCACATTCAAAAGGCTCATCCATTAAATGATGAAAGACAGAGTTTTGGAGACCCAGGTAGTTTATCAAACATAGGCCTCCTTTAAAAATAAGTAGAGGGCCCACCATTGTTTGAAGATATTCCAAATGACGAGTAGAAGATAAATCATGACCCTCATCAACAGGCAAATAAGATGGCCTCATGATAGGTCTGAAGGGGCAGTAAAACAGAGGCTGCAAAGTTTTTTTTTTTTTTTTGAATAACTTACAGGACTATTTTTAAGTTAAAAAGGGCCTCCACAGGAATATTATGGAAAGGCACAGTTTTAAAAAGGCAAAAAGTTAGAAAAACCTTGACATAAACTTAGGTCTCCTTTTCAAAAACACAAAGTGCTGATGTTAAACAGTTTTCAAATTTTGAAAGAGGGCAGAGGATTTTGTTTTTCTTTTAACAAAGCCTTATGAATATAAAAGTCATGAACCAAGCATTCACTAGCATCATGCCCAAAGAAAGAAGTGGCTTTTGAGCGATTTTGAAGAAATTTTTGGGTTCAAGGTTAGTGCGGCGCGCCTGTTACAACACGCGGTGTGCCTGTAAGAAGGTTCAGTGTATTTTTATAAAGAGCGCGGCACGCCTATGCCCGACACCCAGGGCAGACCCGACAGGCCTATGTGCAACGTGTTCTCCATTCAATGCCTGCCCATCCATCTGATTTGAAAGTGCTTCCTTGCCCACTGGACCAATACGCAAAAATCATAAAAGACTCTTCTTTTTAAAGGTATCTACTGCCTCTTAGTCAAGTTTTGAGTTCGAAGGAGGGTTAATGTGAAAATTTGAAAGAGTTTGTGTGCTGTGAAATAGCTAAAAATCCACATAGTCCTAAGAGAAAGGCAGAGTTTGTATAAGATACGGCTTTGTCAAATTAAAAGAGTTTTTCTTTCTCTGGGTTGCAAAGGATAAAAACAATGATTGAAGGGGAAGAAACTTTGTGTCAAAATCAAAAGAGATTTGTCTCCAAAATCCACAAAGAGACCTTGTCAAAGACCTCTTTGCTCAAACACAAATACTGAAGAGGTGAAATTGTTTTCATTCAACTAATACTTGTTTGCTGAACTCAAAGAAAAACAATGATCATTAAGAGGAGACAGATTTGTTTTGAAGGCTTATTACTCAGTGACAAGGAGATTGCCTTATGTTTTAGAGAAACAATAATCATCAAAGAAGGACAGTTTATTCCAAGGGAGAGCACAGTTTTTTTCTAAGAGTGCATTCTTTGTCTCAAGTCAGTCTCTTAAAATAGTGATATCAAAAGAAACAGTGTTTTCAAAGAAACCTCTTTCTTGCTTCAAATAACCATAGAAAATAGTGAATTGAGGGAGAGGAGTTCATATTGTCAAAATTCAAAGAGAGCTGGTTTCATTTAAAAAAAATTGTTGGCTAACTAAGAACAGACTTAGTTTTTCAAAGAGTAAAAAGTGTTTTGATTAAGGGCCTTTTTCAGAAATCATCTAAACAAGTTTGCCTTGGTAATTCAGTGAAGAATATGAAAAGCAGAAATGCCTCCAAAGAAAGATAGCAGGAGTGGTTATCACAATAGGTATGAGCCTTTTTCAACTCAGGAAGTGAATGAATCTCCTTCAGTGCTCTTTAATTTTCATGAAGTAGGATGCTTGGAATTTTGCCAAAAGGTTCAAGAAGTAAAAAGTCATCTTCCTTTGACACATTTGTTTGCTTTAAGGCTGCAAGGGAAGCATGTTCATCTAGCAGGTTTAGATTTCAAACTCTCTCCTAGAGCTGTCTCCAAAGCTACCAAAATTCCATATATCGGAGAAAAATGGTTCAAGCAAACATACCTAGACCTGAATCACTACAAACCCTTCTTAAAACCAGAACATCGGGATGCTTGCCCAGCTATTTTCCCTTTTTCCCACTTATTGACCAGCTATGCTCCTCTCATGAAAATCATCATGAAGTATTTCACATGTGAAGGGAGGTTTTCCCGGGTTTATGCTTATCATATCAGGCTTCTCATGCACTTCACAAGAACTCAATTGCTAAAAATACCTTTTTTCCTCTATAGAAGCATTGACAAATGGCTTCTACTGTCCAGAAGAAGCCCTCCGCTCAACAATAAGCTTGTCTATTTCATCATTCCCTTATCAAGGTCATCATCCTCCATCAACTTGAGAAAAAGGGAGTTTCTTGGGACTCTTTCATCTCCCATCCCAATTTTTCCATTGCATCTTCATCTCATGCGCCTTCCTCGCCATCCACTCATCATGTTTCTCCTTCTTCTAGTAAATCCACTCCTAAAGGACAAAAATATCCTATGATTGAAAGTGAAGAGAAAAGGAAAACTAGTAGTGAAGAAAGGAAAAGTGAGAGGAGGCAAACCAGTGATGAGGAAGGACAAAATGAAGAATATAAGCATGACAGTGAGCATAAAGAAGGCAATGATGAAGAGCTGGAACAAATTGATGCAGAGCACAGCAGTCATGAGAGGAACATGTTGGCAGCCCACACAGCAGTGAGCATGATGGTAGTGAGGCGCAAAACAGTGAGGGTACAGAGCACTACAGTCATGAAGAAAGTAGAGACAGAAAAGAACAAGGCAGCCCTCAAGGAGACATACAAGGTGGCAGCCAAGACACTTATGATAAAAAACAAGAAAGCCCTCAAGCAGGCAATGATGGTGACAATCAAACACCAAACAGTGAGCATTCCAAAGAGGGAAGCATAGAGAAAAAGGGCCAAATCAGTGACCATGAGCATAGTAGTGATAAAACAAACAAGGAAATCTTCAAAAGGAGGAAAAAAGTGACAAAAATGATGTTGGAAGAAGCAAGGTTAAAGACCAAGTTGAGCAAGTGCAAATAGATAAAATTCCTCCTTCTTCTCCTCCACACAGTCAAGAGCATGTGCTAGCTGCCTATCCTAGGCAAGGGGCCATGACTCTTCCTCTAAAAGTGACGAAGCCTAGAAACACTACGTCAGAAAAGAAAAAGACCACTTCAGCAGTGGCTAGCAATGTCACAAGAGCACTAAGAAGCCGAGGCAAACTGCCTAAAAAGAGCATAGTTGAATTACCAAAGAAGAGGAAGACTAAGAAGTCTATCCAAGGCAAGCGGAAAGAGAAGGAGGAAAGTAGTCATGAGAAGGAAAGGGAGTTTGATATAATATAGATAAATAGTGATGATAGTGACAATGAAGCTAGAATCCTTGAGGCTCTCTTACGAAATAGAGAAGACCAAATTCATCATCTACAAGTTGATCTAGAAAGCTCAAAAGACTTCATCTATGTCCTACAGATGCAAAACAAACAAATGAGTGGTCAAATGGCAGTATTTGAGGCACGGGCTTTCAAATATCAAAGGGAGGCATCCAAGGCACAAACCAGGCTTGAAGAGCTTATGGGTGAATTCAATGATACTGAAGAGGAAGAGAAACCAAGTATAAAGAGGCCTAGGACTATGGGTTTCAAGAGAGATTTGGAGAAAAAGAAAGAAGAAGAGGCAACCCTTGTCCGATCTTTTCCTCTTACATATTTACTCGCCCAAGAAATAGAAAATAATAGAGAAGCATGGCTTGGAAGGGAAAATAAACATTTGGAGGATAAGTTAGAAAGAGCTAACAGAGACTTGAGCCTGCAAAAGAAAATGACCAAGCACTACAAAAAGCTAAATCAATTTGCCTGAAGGAAATTGAAGGTTACACAAGAAAAGCTCAAGGCGGCCCGAAAGAGGTGCCCGGTAGAAAAAGTGGGGAAAGGCGCGTCAAATCTTGAAATCTTGGCCTCCACTTCTCTACACGTTTCTAAAAACCCATGAAGGGCTTGCTCACCAAAATTGGGCAAATTTCAACAAGATTTTGTTTTTTGACATTTTTGGGCCTATTTGCAGAAATTCATGGGCGTCGCCATTTTTTTTTAGAGAATCCTCAAAGGTTGAAAGTGGTATCATTGAATGCATTAGATTCAAGGGCATCTAAACATAAAATTTCAGATCCAAAGGATGGGTTTTGATCCCCCAAAGAGGCAAAAAACAGTGATTTTTTGACTTTTTACCTCTCGTATCAGCAAAGGGCTAATTTCTGGTTTTTTCCACTCAGGTCAGTTTTTCACATACTTCTAGTGATCAGTTTGGGGAAAATAAAATATTTTCATAAACTAGACATCCAGGGATTTCCAACGAGCCATCACGGGCCTCGTTTAGACATCTGGAGGTCCCTCAAAAGGTGTCTGCAAAGCAGGAAATTTTCTGCTGCTACGTTCCTGTAGCATTTTGTCAAAAAAGCAATTTTCTGAAGTGGCTTATCCAAATGTGCGCTAGGCCATTTTTAGCCATTGTCAGTTGTGAAAAGTCAAATATATTCCATTTTTAGCATTTTTAAGATATTTAGAAGATATTTTGTGCCTTGGGCTTTGCGAAGCCTCAAGGACAAAATCAGATATTTGTATTAGGCCAATGGGCTTGCTAGTTGCTCTAGGAGGTTTTACTTCTCTTTGGCCTATATATTCCAAGATATTTCATTGTAAACAAGGTTGAAATTGATGATATAGAGCAATACATGATATTACAAGATTTGAAGAAACACTTTGTCTGATGATGTGGATGATTTCTTGTTTGTCTTGGATGGTGGAAGAGCACTGTTAGTTCAATTCCTTGGCTTGGTAAATGGTATAGTGTTCCTATCTGTGTGTTTTCCTCAGTTTATCATACATGTTTCCATTTTTCTTACTTGCTGTAGGTCATTAAAGAATAGATTTGAGACATGCCCATGGAGGCACCTCAAGTTTCCTGATTTTATTACAGCTTCTATGTTTTTCTTCCTTCTTAGTCATATCAAAGAATTCTTAACTGCTCTTTGATCACTGAAGAAAATTGTTGTTTGTTTCATTTATGGTTGTTATGCATGCTAAGTATGATTCACGGTACACCCTACTTATTCATGGCTAGCCAAAGCTCCATCTCTGAAAACTCTCTTTGAATTATTGATTGTCTTAGTTGAACCAAGGAGGTCTTGTTTCAATCTTGCCCTTTGCCTAAAACTTTGCATTTTGTTTTCAAAGTTCCCAATAGCTCAAAATATGATGTTTAGGAGTTCCCTCTTCGTAAATTGAGTTGTTTGTCTGTCTTATTTTTTTTCCCAAAAATCTGAAGGTGATTTTCCAAAGTTGGAGGGTCTTATACTTCCATGCATCACTGGATTGTCTATTTTATGCATTTATTAGTTTAAGTTTCGTTCATAGAGATCAATGGTTAGCCCTAACTTATGAATGCTTGTTGATTAACTATTTATGTTTAAAATCTCTTTTTATTTCACAAACTTAGTGTCCATCCCATTTCATTCCACCTAAAAGAATCCATTTTTACCTCGACCAAATCGGCCCTGCAATATACCTTCTCGACCCTTTAAGGCAGTCTCGACCTTATCGACCCCATAGCCCAGTTGATCTGATATATTGTTATCTATTTATCCCTTGATCAATTCTTCCCTCAAAAACCTAAAACAAACCAAAACATACTTAACAACTAGCCTAAATTCATAAACATAGAAAGCAAACAAGTTTACATCCTTTGCACAAATAGAGAGATCCCTCTCTGAGTCCAGGAAGGTTAGGTCCTTGGGCTGCTGTTGAAGCCTCAGTGTTGCTACAACATTGGGGGATAACCACCCGGTCCGGACCTTAATACAGCTCCTTTTCCGTTTATGATAGTGGCTCCGACTGGTTTAACTAGGTCCAGTTACCTTTTCCCTATTGCTATTGGTTTACGATGTATCGTTAACTACCAATAGACAGGGATATCAGATCAATTCTTCTTGCTGATCAGGCAAGAGAATGACCCTTAAGCTGATTTGGGTTCAACCAAACCACAACTAAGATTTTGCCTCTTCGAGAAGAGGACTTAAAAGAATGTAGAAATTAATCTAAATGCAAACTTATTCTATAATGCAAGCAAAAAGAAACTAATCTAAATCCTATCTCAATTAGGTAGATGAAAATCTAACCCAACTAAGAGCAAGATGATTAAATAATGAGAATTAAAATATGTCTGGTTTTAAATTAATATTAAGCTAACGAAGAAATTCAATTAGCTCACATTTGTGAGTACCAAAACACATTCTATTGAGACCATTTGATTAAAATAATTAATCAACAACACTCCGGAAGAAATTCACAAAAATTGATGTCAATTATCATATCAGTCAAACTAATAATTAAACGATAACATGTGGAAGAAATTCACAACACATTACTATTTAATAAATCAGTGTTATAAGATAGATTTTTGAGTAATGGTTACTCAGAAATCAGAGTTTAATTCATAAGAGCAGAGATACATAACAATTTGAGACAAATTATCCATATCAACAGAAATGCCAAAACATGAATAAAATGAAACAAAAATTTTATTAACATAAAAATGAAACTGATATTTGCTACAGAAATGCCAAAAATACCAATTAATTGAATCTGCTTCTCTGATCCTGGTCCCTAACAGTACTTTAAATTACTTGAATTTCTGCTTTCAAGACTAGAGCTGCATAAATGCAAACTCTGCCCATCATGCATAATTCAAGATATAAAGAATAAACCCTCATTAATGTTCAGATCTGAAGTTTTTCTCTCCTCCCCATCTACAACTCTAAATTCCTATAACAGAAATGCTTTTAGAAGTCTGGAATTGCAGAGAAGAGCAGCCTCCCTTTTTACATTTTTCCATCTACAATTTATAATCCTCCCAAAAGTATTTTTAGAAGAGATTTTGTTGAAGAAAAATCTGCCCAATCCAACTTTAATTGCTCAAAAAATTCCAATCTTTAATTGTTGGAGTCTTCTCATTGATTGAAATCTTTTTCCTCAATATCCCTTCTATTATTTTTTCCTGCAAAAAAAAATTAAAATGAATTAATATGCAACAATAAAATCCAAATATTATTTCTAACATTTAAAACAAATCCAATCAAATTCTATTTAAATAAATAAAAAGAAAATTTGAGCTTCTTATTGATACTCATAACGATCTTAATTAACCAAGGATAATATTGATGCATGAATCTGCAATTAGAAGAGGCTGGGCAAATGAAAATGAAGAAAACAAAACTCGAAAAATTGATTTTATTTTTAGAAATTCGGAGCTTGATCTTCTGCCTGATTTTTGACTCAATAAATCATTAAATTGGTTAGTGAAACCTCCTCAAAAATGTTCTCCTTGATTTTATGTTTCCAATGAGCCGTCCTGGCCCTCATTTGGTCAAGTATAACTCAATCTATGAGCTTTCAAAGTTGATGAGTCAAATCTGGCATAAATCTGGAAATTCTGTTTGCTGGGCTAAAAATCAGAATTTTTAATTAGAAATTTAATCCTAAATTAGATTCTAATTATCTAATAATTAATTCTAAATTAATTATTAACTAACTAACAATTAATTCATTTACAAAATTAAATTAATATACAAATGATTTGAAAACGTTAATTTAAATATGATTAATATTATAATTCAAATTATATTAAAATTATAATAAACATTATAATTATAATATAATTATTATAATATAAAAATATAAAAAATTAATTTACAAATCATTGGAATCAATCCAAACCTAAAACCCATAAAACAAACCATTGAAATCAATCTAAACCCATTAATTCATCCACGTGAGATTATGGAGGGATATGGTGAATGGAGTGTGAGGTGGAGATACGGGAGGCATAAGGGATGAAACAAAAAAAAGAAAAAAAACAAACTTTATAAAAAAAATTTAACACATCGCATATCGCAAGAACCTTGGATCAGGGTTTTTTAAATGTGCATGTTCTAAAAATTGCGATGGATCCAAAATTGCGATAGCGCGATATGCGATGGATCCAAAATTGCAAAAGTGCGATCTTGCGATGCAAGCGAATGCGAAATTTGCGATGCGCGATTTGCGCACTATTACGAAATTTGCGATGCGCAACAAGCGAATGCGAAATTTGCGATGTAAATAGGATCCGAAAAAATAATAATAATAATAATAATAATAACTTTTTTTTTTTTTTAATAATATATATTTTTTAATATTAAGTTTTTCTAAACTACAGCTACTCTGAAAATAAATAAAAAGAATAAAAATAGCATTTTTAACCCAGACTTAGATAAATGATGGGACTTCAAAGGAGTACCATTTTTAAACCAGTTGACTAAATGAGGTAAAACAAGCGTCAATGAGAAGCTTATAAAAAATCAATTTTAACAAAGCAATCGAAACAAGAATCCAAAGAAAATGAAAAATTAACAATCGTGTAGGATAATCAAATAAAATAAAAATTTGAAAAGGCGTTTAGTCAAAAATTTATAGAAAGGGTCCCCATTATTTGAAGTGAAAAAGTCAAAAATGGGGGGGTTGTGTTTTACCACAACAATGGCGACACACGGGAGAAGAACCGGTTATCTCTGTTTGATATGAATGAGATTTTCCTAAAATTCAAGTAAAAATAATTAAAGAAAAGAGAATTATACTTAAAATGCTTGACTAGGTTCATTAGTCTGAATAAAAGAAAGAATCATCTAACTGTAATTTTTCTTAAAATTCCTCATAAATTAAAATATTTCAAAACTCTATATCAGTCCTTAATTAGTTGTAGAGATAAAGCAGGGGTCACTTTACAACTTAGCTTTTAAAATATACTCATTTGTCACAGGTAGAGCCACTGTTGCCAGCAAACATCTATAGTCTCGACAGGGTTACCTTTTAATCACCAATGATTCAGAATCCCATCTCTTTAAGAATTATTGACCTAGAGATAAATCCATTTATATTATTATTATTATTATTATTATTTTTATATATGTAATTATTATTATAAATCTTAAAAGTCATTGTCCTGGTTTGGTAGCCAGATAGTTGACAATGCCATTCACTGGTTATAATTAGACTAAACAAGCTGGCTCGTGATGAGACCCCTTGTCTTATAATTGTTTGCAATCATAAGCCATTACCTTGGTTTGTTTAGCAGTGTTGGTAATGTCAGCCTATTTTTCCCCTATGATCATGGTAAGCAGGCTCATGATGAGACCTCTTATCTTTTAAGTTTAAATATATCTCTGGATTATACTCTAGAAAAATAAGATTCTTCGGGACAAGGAGAATCATTGACTCCTTAAGAGTTAAGAATGACAATTTTAGAGTTAAAAAGTGCTTTGCTGTAAAGTGTCTTTACTTGGTTAAAAATAACTTTTCTTGACTGATAATAGAACTTTGAAAGATCTTAATAAAATATTAAAATCTCAAAATGATTACAATTTTGATGAAAAAGAAATTTCTCCAGATTTTATGATACTTTGTCAACTTCTTTAAATCGGTAATTTCTTCCTTAAGTATGTCTACCTTTATAATAAGAAAATCAAACTTTACTAAGAGATTTAAGAAAAAGTTAATAGATGACTATTAACAATTTTTTCTCCATGTATACTGACCATAGTTAGGTAACAAGAAGGCCTTCCATATAAATCATGGCAAAGTCACCAAAATCAAAACTAAAAACCAAAAGGAAAAAGAATTCTTATGCTAAAGTGAGAAAAGAAATTAGCAAACAAAAATGAAGAAATTGAAAAGTGGAAGGAAAATCCAAGTTTTTGAAATACAAACTCTAAAAAGAATGGTTATACCATTGTCTCAACAATATGAAGAAAAAGAAAATAATCGTGTAATCAATCCTTCTTATGTCGAGATTTAGAAAAACTCATACCTTGCAGGGTTGTAAGTGTTTTAGGCTTTTTTAGATAGCAGTGATGATAAAATTCGGCCACAATGAAAAATTTATGTCTGATTTCAATCTTTTTTGTTTCCAAGCATCATCTTAATCATTTTCTAATAAAAAGAAATGCTTAAAGAAACAGATTAAAGGTTTCGAAACTCTCCTAGCGCCAATGCTTCAATGAGGATTATCCCCGGCTTCTTGAAATTAAGCCAGGAGAAGAGTAAGGGACTTCGAAAATATGATCCTAGAGAGGATTGGAAGCTTTTATGAAGAGTCGAAATGATTCATGTATCGTAAAAACAAAACGAAACTGAAAGTAACGAAATGGAAATTAATGAAAGTGGGTACATGAACTCTACCATTGATAATTGCTTTTGATCTTACCCGAAAGGTACGTTTCAAACTAGCCGACTTCTTATTTTAATTAACATTAAAAACAGTGAAGAAGTCAAACTAACCAAAATCTATAACCCAAAATCATTATTTATTTTATTTACACTAAAGCAAACAAGAAATGTAAAAATGGAATGCTTAGGTGCTCAAGGAATTGAAATTAAAAAGAAATGCATCGTAAAATGAGAATGCAAATTTGCAGAATTCTAATGTTTCTCAAAATATTATAAGTTTCATATAAACTCCATGATTTTATAAATTGTCCAGAATCAAGACCAAATCTAAAAGAATAAAATTTAAATATGAAAATAGAGATGTCTGAATTCCATATTTAATTATGGAATTATATATTTAAAACTCAAATATATGAGAAATCAAAATGATTTGAATACGCCGCAAATTTATCATCATTGCTTTCTACCATAGTGGTTACCCAAGCTCGCTTTTAAAATAAGACAAGCCGTATCGATGATCCGCATCACATGTTTCTTCACCATGCTTCAATTTTAATTTGCAAGACTTCACCTTTGTTGCTATGCCATATCGATTAAATGTTAATGGCTCAGAGGCATGCATTGAAAGCTAATACATCGTAAATTGCAATACAATTGCTAATAGAAAACATTTAATGAGAAAATGTGCAATGAAATGAAGCGATCACATCATTAAAGATATATTATATTGGGGATTGGGGAATATTGACATTGTGCTTCCTATTATTGCACATCGCACATCGTGCATTTCGAATTGTGATGTGAGCATAATTAAAATGCGATGAAAACGATTGCGATATCGACATGAGATGAGATTGACGAAGATGAGCAAGCCGAGAATATGCAAACATTTTCACCGAAGTATCGCAATATGAAAATCACGTTGAATCCTATAATATTGCTTGAAATTTCAATTGGGTTTTCGATGGTTGAAAGCAAAGTTAAAAATGCTAAAATTCTCAAAATAAATAAAACCTATTGCAAATTTGAAATGAGTTTTCCGCTATCAAGTTTTGAAAACAATTGAAAACTTGCAATTAAAATAGAAAAAGTATCAAAAATAAACTAAATAAAAGATAAAACTAATAATAGATGAAAATGAACTTGTAAATGCATATCCTGAAGGAAATTGTCTCTAGATTTTACCTCATGAATCTTCAAATTCTTCCTTCGATTTATCAAAATTCTGACTTTGTTCAAAATCATCTCTATTATTTATTCTAAATTGGAGTGAGCAATCAGCCTAAAATAAGATATGTTTATTCATGTTCAGAAATATAAAATTTACCGTAAATAAATATGAAAAAAATAGTCTTCCCTTTTTGAATTGAAACAACAATTTATTACCTCCAAGCCATTCTAATTGACTTGAGAAAATATAGCATTATTATAGTGACTGTTAATAATGTCTTTTGCAATGAATATGATGCATATTGCAAAGATCAAATAATAACTAAAGGTTTGAATGGGATAAAAGCCACTAATTGTGGAAAAATGTCAAAACATATTTGAATGTGCGCACACAAAGAAATGGAGATTCAAAGGCCACTTTTTAGCAAATTTCGAGGAAGATAATATGAACTTCATATGATTACCACGAAAGGTTAGACCGACTAATAATGATTGAGTCGCACTAAGCTTATCATAGATAATCATACATTTCATGGGATAATGAGATCAAGGAAGCTTTTATATCCTCAAAACCTTTATCATATAAATTTCAAAAGAAAATCTTAGAAGGAAATCCCGAAATTAAGAAAAGTGGATTTGAGGCGATCGATGCCAAGTGCAACCTTAATTGAATGTAATCAAGAGATTATTCAAAATAGACAAGAGTAGAGGTATTGCTGTAAGAAATTTAAAAATGTTAACAATTAAAATTTTCCATTGGGAGAAAATGTTTTCGTTGAACATGTATGAAAATGGTCGATTGTTTTGTTTTATTTTTAATCTAATAACTTTTTTGAAAATAAATTAACTACATAAAACAAACTAACTAAATTAATTCTACCCTATTCAACCATATACTTGAAATGACTCAGGTATAGTCATATTTCCAATGTAACCATTTTCTCATTTTTATTCCTCAAGATATATGTACGGGGCCCAAATGTTAGTAATAAAAATACAAATCTAATTGAACTAAGAAAATTAAACCCGAAATCGCATTATACAACTATTGTTAGAAGCTTATCTAAAATCTCCTCTTCTCATGAATTTTTCTTTCCAATTGAATACCAATTGGATCATAGAAACTGGATGAATTTCTATTAATAATTGGGAACCGCTCAAAGAGAGGGCTGTAAAGTCGCATTGTGAATATGAGCTTTCGGGATTCAAAGGCCTGAAGAAATTGTTAGTGTTATGTGTAAATGTTAAGTTATTGACAATCTTCCATGAAGGGAAAATTTCCAAATATTTTTCAAATGAATCAAACAAAATGGATGGAAATCTTTCAAATGAAATGGAAAATTATTAATTAAATTGGATTGTCGCGTACTTAAAAAATACATTCTTGTCAGATATCGCCTTTGAGAAGATATAAGCTTTTGATAAAACATTAACATCATTCGAAATTGAAATAGCTTTTGATGCTCTCGATTATAATATAAAATTTCAATTTTCCAAGAAGGCAATGCATCAATTGAATGTTTGACAAGAAAGTGTGCAATATGCCGTAATGTATCAAAAATCTGAAAATAAAATCGAAAATAAATCTGATTTAATACAAAATAAGTGAGGAAACAAAAATAAAATGAAATCACTATTGTTACAACTAATGTTACAACACAATTGGGATTGTTTTGGAATAATTTCTTTTCACAAGGATTGGCTTTTAATTATGAATTTGAGTAATTTCAAATTCCAACTTGTGACTAGGAAAGAGATTTATGATTATGAACAGAATGAAAGCTTGATCATGATATGAATCATAAATTGGAATATTTTCTTGAATAGTGAAATCATGAAGATGATTATCTCGTTTAAAATGAGGATTAGTTGAAACCAATTTCTAAATTGAAATGTTCCTCATTCCCAGATGTTATTTGAATTTTCTTATGAGAATTCTCTTGAGAAAAATAGAAATCAACATCTTCTATGTCAGAGTAATTATCATAAATGACTTCACAAGATTTTTTAGAATTCCCTTCAATCTCATCCAATATATCGAAACAAGGAGGAACAAGAATTTCATGTTCATTAATGGAAAAAGAATGATCATTAATTGCTTCTCTATCTTGATAAAAATTTAATGGTAATTCATTTAGATCAGCCTTTGTATTTTCTGAAATATCATTAACACCAAGAGGGGAAAAATTACCATCATTAAAAATATCAGGATAAAGGGAAAAATGTGAATCTGAAATAATGCATTTAAAAATGTTTCGGTTTGAGAACTCTTGTACATTATGCTCATTGTAAATTTCAGATTCTAAATCATTCCTTTGCGTACTCATGCTTTTTGAAGAAGATTGCTTTTCTACTCTGATTTCAGCATTTGCTCATCATGAAAAGATTCAGAAATTTGTACAACAGTTTGCATGCTATTACTTACTTTGATTGTTGCTTGCACTTGCTGATTTGCAATCTGATTTTCTGAATTTAATGCAGAGAAAATTTCAGATTCCAATGCAGGTCTTTCTCCAAAATTGCTGTTTTTGTCTTCTTGCATTTGATTAGAAATATTTTCCAAGCTTTGTGAAACCTCTTCATCACAATTTATTTGCACACCCAAATTGGGTTTCACATCTATATTGGAAGGGGATGGAACAAGCTTGAACTAATTCCATATGGATCGGGAATAGGAGGAAGAGAATAATTATGTTCAAACCAATCTAGTGATTCTTCTTTCATAGGTTCATCTTCGACATTAAATTTTAAACAATTCAAATGAAGTCGAATATTAAAATCTCTAACAGACTCATTTTCATTTCGTAGATATTCAATTTCATCACATACCTGATCATAATCATAGCGATCAAATTTTAAAATGAAACTTGTAACAAATTGATCCCAGCTGTGAATTGAGGCAACCAAAAGAGTTCTACACCAGTTTCTGGCTTCTGCTGCAAATGTGAGAGTAAAAATTCTGCATAAAATGCCTTCATCAATTCCTTGAAAATCATAATTTGAAACATTTTGAATAAATTGAAGGACATGATTAAAGGCAGAAGAATTTTTCTTACCATTGAATTTTACCTGAGACAAGAGTCTTACCACTTCGGGTGGAGTATTGGAAGATGCACGTCCATGGATACAACTCCAAATTGGAATTTTAAGAGGAGCCATCGTGATTAAATAAAATGTTAAAATTAAAAAGACTCCAACAGACAACAAGTTTCAGGCCCTCCTTCTAGCGCCAAAAATGTTGAAGCCTCGAAAATCACTGCTACAACATTGGGGGATAACCACCCGGTCCGGACCTTAATACAGCTCCTTTTCCGTTTATGATAGTGGCTCCGACTGGTTTAACTAGGTCCAGTTACCTTTTCCCTATTGCTATTGGT
The DNA here is from genome assembly GCA_034641835.2 of Pinus albicaulis. Classification (NCBI taxonomy): domain Eukaryota; kingdom Viridiplantae; phylum Streptophyta; class Pinopsida; order Pinales; family Pinaceae; genus Pinus; species Pinus albicaulis. The sequence goes on along the minus strand of CM076575.1, from coordinate 985,602,986 downwards.
TTACGATGTATCGTTAACTACCAATAGACAGGGATATCAGATCAATTCTTCTTGCTGATCAGGCAAGAGAATGACCCTTAAGCTGATTTGGGTTCAACCAAACCACAACTAAGATTTTGCCTCTTCGAGAAGAGGACTTAAAAGAATGTAGAAATTAATCTAAATGCAAACTTATTCTATAATGCAAGCAAAAAGAAACTAATCTAAATCCTATCTCAATTAGGTAGATGAAAATCTAACCCAACTAAGAGCAAGATGATTAAATAATGAGAATTAAAATATGTCTGGTTTTAAATTAATATTAAGCTAACGAAGAAATTCAATTAGCTCACATTTGTGAGTACCAAAACACATTCTATTGAGACCATTTGATTAAAATAATTAATCAACAACACTCCGGAAGAAATTCACAAAAATTGATGTCAATTATCATATCAGTCAAACTAATAATTAAACGATAACATGTGGAAGAAATTCACAACACATTACTATTTAATAAATCAGTGTTATAAGATAGATTTTTGAGTAATGGTTACTCAGAAATCAGAGTTTAATTCATAAGAGCAGAGATACATAACAATTTGAGACAAATTATCCATATCAACAGAAATGCCAAAACATGAATAAAATGAAACAAAAATTTTATTAACATAAAAATGAAACTGATATTTGCTACAGAAATGCCAAAAATACCAATTAATTGAATCTGCTTCTCTGATCCTGGTCCCTAACAGTACTTTAAATTACTTGAATTTCTGCTTTCAAGACTAGAGCTGCATAAATGCAAACTCTGCCCATCATGCATAATTCAAGATATAAAGAATAAACCCTCATTAATGTTCAGATCTGAAGTTTTTCTCTCCTCCCCATCTACAACTCTAAATTCCTATAACAGAAATGCTTTTAGAAGTCTGGAATTGCAGAGAAGAGCAGCCTCCCTTTTTACATTTTTCCATCTACAATTTATAATCCTCCCAAAAGTATTTTTAGAAGAGATTTTGTTGAAGAAAAATCTGCCCAATCCAACTTTAATTGCTCAAAAAATTCCAATCTTTAATTGTTGGAGTCTTCTCATTGATTGAAATCTTTTTCCTCAATATCCCTTCTATTATTTTTTCCTGCAAAAAAAAATTAAAATGAATTAATATGCAACAATAAAATCCAAATATTATTTCTAACATTTAAAACAAATCCAATCAAATTCTATTTAAATAAATAAAAAGAAAATTTGAGCTTCTTATTGATACTCATAACGATCTTAATTAACCAAGGATAATATTGATGCATGAATCTGCAATTAGAAGAGGCTGGGCAAATGAAAATGAAGAAAACAAAACTCGAAAAATTGATTTTATTTTTACTTTTTGAGAATTCGAACCCCTATCTTACGCCCAATTTTGACACGATGAAGTCATCAAATCTGTCGGTGAAACCTCCTCGAGAAATGTTCTCCTTCAAGATGATCTTATTAGTAACGTTATGATCATGGGCCTCATTTGGTCAAGTATAACTCAATCTATGAGCTTCCAAAGTTGATGAGTCAAATATGGCATAAATCTGGAAATTCTGTTTGCTGGGCTAAAAATCAGAATTTTTAATTAGAAATTTAATCCTAAATTAGATTCTAATTATCTAATAATTAATTCTAAATTAATTATTAACTAACTAACAATTAATTCAGTTACAAAATTAAATTAATATACAAATGATTTGAAAAAAGTTAATTTAAATACGATTAATATTATAGTTCAAATTATATTAAAATTATAATAAACATTATAATTATAATATAAAAAAAATATAAAAATTAATTTACAAACCATTGGAATCAATCCAAACCTAAAACCCATAAAACAAACCATTGAAATCAATCTAAACCCATTAATTCATCCACGTGAGATTATGAAGGGATATGGTGAGTGGAGTGTGAGGTGAGGGTGACGTGAGGGTGAGTGAGGTGGAGATACGGGAGGCATAAGGGATGAAACAAAAAAAAGAAAAAAAGAAACTTTATATTAAAAAAATTTAACACATCGCATATCGCAAGAACCTTGGATGGGGGTTTTTTAAATGTGCATGTTCTAAAAATTGCGATGGATCCAAAATTGCGATATTGCGATATGCGATGGATCCGAAATTGCAAAATTGCAATCTTGCGATATTGCGATATTGCGATCTGCGAAGAATCTGAAATTTGTGATCTGCGATATGCGACGAATCTGAAATTTGCGATCTGCGATCTGCGACGGATTCTGAAATTTGCGATTTGCGATCTGCGATCTGCGACGGATCCGAGATTTTTTTTTTTTTTTTTTTTTTTTAATAATATATATTTTTTAATATTAAGTTTTTCTAAACTACAGCTACTCTGAAAATAAATAAAAAGAATAAAAATAGCATTTTTAACCCAGACTTAGATAAATGATGGGACTTCAAAGGAGTACCATTTTTAAACCAGTTGACTAAATGAGGTAAAACAAGCGTCAATGAGAAGCTTATAAAAAATCAATTTTAACAAAGCAATCGAAACAAGAATCCAAAGAAAATGAAAAATTAACAATCGTGTAGGATAATCAAATAAAATAAAAATTTGAAAAGGCGTTTAGTCAAAAATTTATAGGAAGGGTCCCCATTATTTGAAGTGAAAAAGTCAAAAATGGGGGGGTTGTGTTTTACCACAACGAGGCTCCAAAGTTGGTTTGATGTTACCCTTTCATTTGGCTTGCCAATTTTCCAAATCACGAGACACTAACATAATGGCGATCATGGTGGGACTCTGAGTGATAAACAAACTTATACTTCCCTAAACCTTCAAAAACCTTTAAGAATACTATCTTGTGGACTTACCCCACTGCTCACGCATAATGGCGATCACGGTGGGACTTTCTGAGTTCATATCAATCTGAATATCTTTCAAGACTCACGGAAAACCCCGTCCAACAGAAAATACTATCTTGTCGACTTACCCCACCGCTCACGCTTAATGGCGATCACAGTGGGACCTTTCTGAGTTAGTGACAATCTAAGTAAACCTTATGACTCCAGAAATCCCTTGTCTTCAAGAATATCCAATGATTATCAGCCACCTCATCACCACACTAACATAATGGTGATTATCTTGAGACTCTTTGAGTTCATGACTGTCTAGCAAACTACTGTTGACTCATTAGTCCTTCGGATTAAATCATAAAATCAATTGATAAAGCCATTAGAGTAAACTCTCTTTGTTTCATCACCTTAGCTAAGTGTTGAAAACTAATTTAGGACACTCTTACAAATCAGACTGCATATAAAAACTCAGAAAAACCCCAAAAAACATTTTTTTTTAGATTGGCTTCTTATGTCAGTTATTGGTGGTGAACCATAAGTATATATCTCTAAAAACAACAAAAACATCCACCTGGTGACTCCAGTAGCCTCCAGTAGGCCTAAAACTCCATAAAAAACCAAAAATTCCATAAATCATACTTTTCTGTTGATTCACCTTTCCCAAAAACTCAAAGTTCATGATGCAGCCTCTGAAATCAGTGACAAACTAAGTACAACTTAGGGATTCAGAAATCTTCATCTAAACATAGGAAATCAATAGAATAAACTTGAAAATAAAACCATAGCTTTCTCAACAATCTAGCAAACTGTTGAAACTAAGTTTTAAGGCATTTTTTGTAAGTTTCCACAAAAAAATTTCTAGAAAACATTTCTTCTAAATATATATATATATATATATATATATATATATATATATATATATATCTTTGTCAGTATTGGTGGTGGACCACAAATCTCAAGAAAATCCACCTGGCGACTCCACTAGCCTTCAATTTTTTTTCACCTCACTCACATTAGCAAAACCCCTAGAGAGGTCTTCCATCCAAAAACAATCACAACTATCACCTTCTCTAGACTTTGACTTTGAAATCTGGCTTCACGAAGAATTAATACTAGATCTCACCCAGACCCAAATACCCCTATCATAGTTGATAACCTAGAAAAGGTTTTGTGGCAAACTT